>OY720675.1:53942329-54315149 GCA_963170755.1 Amphimallon solstitiale
GCCGGCGGGATAGTTTGAAGCGGCATGTGAATACCCTCCACCGCAATTTTGTTTGCTGTATTTGTAGGGAGGGTGTGGATACATGTGAGCATGTTGCCGGACCGCCTAAGAAGAGGGTTAAAGTAGATGTTGCACCACCCACAAGTTCTAATGGACCTGTGGATGCTTTCTAAAGATAGATCATTAGTTTATATTAAATGTATGAAGAAAAAACTTTACTACATATTGAAAGCCTGGTGTCCGTTTAGGCTTAGTCATGAGTCTATCTAATCATATAATCTTGTAACAAAATTTCTGGTGATATAAGCAGTGTATAAAATTCAATCTTCATTTAATGTAGTGCATATATAAATTTTGTATTCATTTAATGTGAGACTTCTGCTAAATTTTTTATTAAGAGTGTAGAGTGATATTAATATTCATGAATTTGATGTATCAACTTTTTGAATGGTTGGTTGAGCTGAAAATCATAATTTTTTAGTGTCTCTGAGGTGGTTTTATGAAGCATCTAAATTTCAGATTAAAAGCTAATCGCGAGGCTTATTTCTTGTAATGATAGTACAAAAACATGAACTGTAAAAGATAGCATATATTTTATCCGTTGTGAGACTTAGTATGTTTTCTTTCTCGCCCTTTTTTAAATATTATAAGAAAGTTAACTAAATCAATTTAAGAATTTATGTTATTCAAAAATTGAGATTAAACAGGGAAATCTGTTGTAAATGGGGAAATTAATAATAATTTTTTGCCCTTAAATATTGATAAATAGTGGGCTATCTGTTGTAAATGGAAATAAATAATAATTTTTGTCTTAAATAGTAGGCTTACCAAACATGATTTTTCAAATGTTTTAAGTGCTACTATTTCTTAGTCGATCGAATGCTGCTTTTACTCTACAAATATATACAAAAAGAATGGTTTCACCTATCCGGCTATATAAACAAACAAAATATGCGTATTTGGTCTTCGGAGAATCCTCATGAGTTTATTCAATCGCCTCTCCATCCGCAGAAAATTGGTGTTTGGCTAGCGGTTTCTAGAAGGTGTATATTTGGACCTGTGTTTTTTGAAGGATCGATAAATGCTGAGAGATATCGTAATAATTTACTTGAACCGTTTTTACAAAATCTTCATGATGACGAACTTTTACATGGGTATTTCCAACAGGACAATGCAACAGCTCACAAAACATGGGAAAGTATGGCTCGAATTCGGTTAGAACGTTAATGCTGTCTTTATATTAGGTTTTTTGTTTCGTTCTTTTATGATGTATAAACATTGTTATTTTTTAAATGTATAGGAAGTGGTATTTGCTATGTGTACAATGTGTTTCAAAATTAGTTTTTATTAGGCATAAACTATGTTTTTGTGTAAAAACCTCTAAATTTCATATTAAAAGCCGCTCGTCAATCATATTTCTTCTAATGATAGTACAACTCACGAACTGTAAAAGATAGACTCATTTTATGAATTTATGTTAATTCAAATTGATATTAAGCAGGGGTATCTGTAGATGGAAAATTAATAATAATTTTTTGTCTTAAATATTGATATATAGTGGGCTTACCAAACATGATTTTTCAAATGTTTTAAGTGTATTGCATGGATTTTTATGTAATTTCAAAGGAAATGTAATACATTCGCTGCTGTACAAACATAAACTGTAAAAGAGAGATAGAAGCATTTTTAGAACAAGTATATATTTAATATTTTTGTAAATCTTTTGGTTAGAACGTTAATGCTGTCTTTATATTAGTTTTTTGTTTGGTTCTTTTATGATATATAAAAATTGTTATTTTTTAAAATGTACAGGAAGTGGTATTTGCTATGTGGACAATGTGTTTCAAAATTAGTTTTATTAGTGATAAACTATGTATTTTGCATAAAAACCTCTAAATTTCATATTAAAAGCTGTACCTCAAGCATATTTCTTCTAATGATAGTACTAAACATGAAGTGTAAAAAGATAGTACATATTTTATCTGTTGTGGGACTTAGTATGTTTTCTTTTTCAACCTTTTTTTAAATATTATAAGAAAGTTAACTAAATCAATTTAAGAATTTATGTTATTTAAAATTGAGATTAAACTGGGGTATCTCTAAAATGGAAATATTTAATGTTATGTCTATTTTTCATATGTATAGTGTTTTGTCAAAAAAAGTTTTGATTGCTGAAAAAAAGTGGGTAATAAAAATTTTTGATAGACCATGTATCTCACCTCTATCGTTTTACTGCATTGTTATATTGCACTATATGGGTCATCTCGAGAACATTCCTTGCCTTTGCATTTGATTGTTTTGTTTAAATTTTGATATTTGTGAAATTGAAAGTATGGTTGAGGTTTGTTTGATGTGTGTAGTTGTTTTATTTTTAATAAATTGTTTTCTTAAAAATATGGGCTCATTATTTTACTTTTCTAAAAGTCTTACTTTTGAAATGTCCTGTATATTCATGTTTGGTTGCTATGTTATCCAGTACCATACTATATATTTATTTTATGATTTTGACAAAGTATGCCGATCTTAGATGTAAATCCGCGGTGGTGGCGTTTGAAAGTATGTTGTGTTGGGGATTGACCTAGATGTATCTTCTTAAGTTGGTCTGGTGTTGTGGCGTTTGAAACTATGTTGGGTGGTTGTGGTGGTGGTTGTTGTTGTGATGCGTGATATGGAGTTGGGTATTTTCTAGAAGTTGAGTTTATATTTTGATCGATCATATTGATAGTCGGCCATTTCGCCTGACGTCACCTTAGTTTATTAGATTTTTGGCGGCCATCTTGGATTCGCTATCTTACTTTTCTAAAAATCCCTACCTTTGAAATGTTCTGTATATTAATATTTGGTTGCTATGTTATCCAGATGGATGGATGGATGGATGGATGGGTGGATGGATGGATGGATGGATGGATGGATGGTTGGATGGATGGATGGATGGATGGATGTATGGATGGATGGATGGATGGATTGATTGTTGGATGGATGGATGGATGGATGTATGGATGTATGGATGGATGGATGGATGGATGGATGTATGGATGGATGGATGGATGGATTGATTGTTGGATGGATGGATGGATGGATGGATGGATGGATGGATTGATGGATGGTTGGATGGCTTTTTGAGAAAAGAGGGATTTGATAGTGGTTTGAATGTGTGGTTTTAATATAGGGGTTTCAGAACCGCTTCATGACGTGAGCTGATTCTAGCGATGGTTTTGAAATGATGTTTCATAGGAGTTTGAGTTCATGGTTTTGATAGATTGGATGCCTGACGACACCTTAGTTTATTAGATTTTTGGCGGCCATCTTGGATTCGCCATCTTGCTTTTCTAAAAATCCCTACCTTTGAAACGTCCTGTATATTCATACTTGGTTGCTATCTCGTCCAGATGGATGGATGGATTAATGGATGGTTGGATGGATGGATGGTTGGATGGATGGTTGGATGGATGTATGGATGGATGGATTGATGGATGGATGGATGGATGGATGGATGGATGTATGGATGGTTGGATGGATGGATGGTTGGATGGTTGGATGGTTGGATGGATGTATGGATGGATGGATTGATGGATGGATGGATGGATGGATGGATGTATGGATGGATGGATGGATGGATGGATTGATGGATGGATGTATGGATGGATGGATGGATTGATGGATGGTTGGATGGCTTTTTGAGAAAAGAGGGATTTGATAGTGGTTTGAATGTGTGGTTTTAATATAGGGGTTTCAGAACCGCTTCATGACGTGAGCTGATTCTAGCGATGGTTTTGAAATGATGTTTCATAGGAGTTTGAGTGCATGGTTTTGATAGATTGGATGCCTGACGACACCTTAGTTTATTAGATTTTTGGCGGCCATCTTGGATTCGCCATCTTGCTTTTCTAAAAATCCCTACCTTTGAAATGTCCTGTATATTTATACTTGGTTGCTATCTCGTCCAGATGGATGGATTAATGGACTTGAAAGTATTGTTTTGAGGATGGATGGTTGGATGGATGGATGGATGGATGTATGGATGGATGGATGGATGGATTGATGGTTGGATGGATGGATTGATGGATGTATGGATGGATGGATGGATTGATGGATGGTTGGATGGCTTTTTGAGAAAAGAGGGATTTGATAGTGGTTTGAATGTGTGGTTTTAATATAGGGGTTTCAGAACTGCTTCATGACCCGGTTGTGAGCTGATTCTAGCGATGGTTTTGAGATGATGTTTCATAGGAGTTTGAGTGCATGGTTTTGATAGATTGGATGCCTGACGTCACCTTAGTTTATTAGATTTTTGGCGGCCATCTTGCTATTCTATCCTAACTTTGAAACGTCCTGTATATTCATACTTGGTTGCTATCTCGTCCAGTAGCATACTGTATATTTATTTTATAATTTTGAAATGGTATGCCGATCTTAGATATAAAGTTTATATTTTTATCGACCATCTTGAGGGTATGAAACTTGGTTATATTGTTAATTAATAATAATAAACACATTGTTTGTTTTATTTTATTTTATAAGTAAGATATGCATTTCAAGCGTGCGGCTATCACAGAAGCATACTGTATATTTATTTTATAATTTTGAAATGGTATGCCGATCTTAGATATAAAGTTTATATTTTTATCGACCATCTTGAGGGTATGAAACTTGGTCATATTGTTAATTAATAATAATAAATACATTGTTTGTTTTATTTTATTTTATAAGTAAGATATACATTTCAAGCATGCGGCTATCACAGAAGCATACAGCCGTTGCGGTTTCCGCTGGAAGCATGTTTAGACCTGTTTGAAGTACATTGAGAAGCGCGATAGCAAGCCTGGTAATTTATTCAGGAATTCTCTAGAAACAAAGACCATCTTGATGGTCAGCCATTTTGTCTGACGTCACCTTAGTTTGGCTAGTGACCGTGAGAGGATGCTGCATTATGGTAATCATGAGAGATGCCATTTCTTGGTTAGTGGCTGTGAGAGGGCGTCACATTGGGTTGGTAATGATGAAATCTGCCATTTCTTAGTTTGGTTAGTGGCCGTCAGAGGGCGCCACATTGGGTTGGTAATGATGAAATCTGCCATTTCTTAGTTTGGTTAGTGGCCGTCAGAGGGCGCCACATTGGGTTGGTAATGATGAAATCTGCAATTTTTAGTTGGGTTGGTAATGATGAAATCTGCAATTTTTAGTTGGGTTGGAGGCCGCGAGGGGGCGCCACATCACTTGGGTTGGTAATGATGAAATCTGTAATTTTAGTTGGGTTGGTAATGATGAAATCTGTAATTTTTAGTTGGGTTGGCGACCGCGAGGGGGCGCCACATCAGTTGGGTTGGCAGAGGGCGCCACTAGGGCGAGGGGGGTGAGGGGGAGCTGGGTGAGAGGGGGAGGAGGTGTCCCAGAACTCTCCAAAGTACCCTACTTCTATCCTATACAGGCTTAGTCCCTTCAGAACTTTCATAGAAACAGTCCTTCAAAATGATCAAATATTTCCGAAAAGTAAAAAGAATTGTTTTTGTTACATATCATCAAATATTATATACCAAATTGTTGCTCGAGACTTACACAAGCAGGTGCACAAGCGTACTTTTCGTTTGTAATATATACAAAAGTTTTTCACCAAGCATTTTTTTAAATTATTATATTATATACGTACATATAACAGACTAAGCAATTTACTTATTATTTGCAATCAGGAAATTAAAAGAATAATTTTTGACGCAAACTTACTGGTCCTTTTTTCGTCGTCAATAACAATTGACGACGAAAAAAGGAAAAACAAAGTTCAAGAGCTGTTTCCTAGAAAGTTCTGATTGAATAAATCTTGGCTTAATCGCAAATTAGAGGATATAGCAAATTTTTCATCTATTTTAAAAAATAACAAAGAGGTTTCAGGAAAGATTGAATGAAAGCCAAGGCATGTGCAAAAATGTCGCTGTTTTTTGAATATTGCACAACTCGCACAGATGTTTCGAATACTTGGTTTATTACTATTGTCATAGGTCTTAACATATTAAAAAAAAGGAAATACCTTTTGCGAGGTTGATTTTATAAATAAATTGACTAGGTCGTTTTTTTTTCTAGATTAGAATTTCAAAAACTGATTTTTTTATACATTACTTGTTCGCAATTAAATTTTCAATATTTTTATACTTAAAATATGCATAATTTGTGAAATATTAGCAAAAGTCTCTTTCTCGGTAAGAGTAAATTATCAGTTTGAACTTGTTTCTTTCACCCCACTCTGTACTTTCATTATCCTTTCTCTTCTTTTGTTGGTGCTAGTGTATTTTATATTAGATTCTTGCCGATATTTTGCCCTAATCATATTTAAAATAATTAAAAACGTTACAAATCGATAACTGCGTGATTATTTCAACAAATATACCAGTCCGGGTTTCGTATTGGACAGAATTATATCATAGGTCTGATCTTTGCTATAATTTCATTTCGGCGGCTAGTGGATAAACGTTGTTTTCCGGATTTGATAGATTCTAATAAAGCATATGGACACTACTGATCATGAATTGCTTATGACTATTTCAGTTTATGTATGGAGCTGTCACCGTCACTTGTGGAAATGTGTTGGTCAGAATAGAAAAGACTACAAAAATAAAAGTGTTTCTCAAGGAGTACCACAAGGCTCTATATTATGGCCACTTTTATTTATAGTTTTAAAATACACGTGTGTGCTGATGGCATGAAATTATAATTTTTTTCGATGGTCATTGTTAAAACAATCTCAATATTAACGTCAATCCGTACAAGATCTCTGTTTTAACTAACCAACATAAACTGAAAATTAATCCAGTAAAATCAGATTTTCAAATATTTGGTAAGAACGGTCTCATCACTTATTGTGCTTGATAATTAAATTAGCATCCAACATTAACTATTGTTCTGACCACTCAGTTCAGATTTTAAACTCACATACAGAGATGTATGAAAGCAACTAACGTCAATTTTAACAACAGTAGTAACTAAAAATTACGTTGCTGTTCACTAGTGCCATAGAATTCTCGCTTTACAGTCATTTTTACGGTCCCTATATTAAGGTTGATACACTACAGAGAGTACAGAATTTCTTTTAACGTCTTATAATTGGCATAAGAAAATATGGACCCGTTTTGCACAAGTTTTCAGAGTGTCTTGACTTTTTTTATGTTTTTTTCATTAGTGTTATAGCTATTACAATTTTTATGCTTTTTTTTAAATATTTAGCCATATGGTTGATACCTCGCTACAATGTATATGGTGCATGGCCGACTTCTGGTGCAATTGACATAGTAGAGAGTCGAGGCAATCGCAATCTAACCTTCGACGATCAGCAAATTGGAACACAACTGGTGACTTCAACACTTCATTGGGGACCAGATTGCGACAACAATGCATTTCACACTACTTGTTGGGAAAAAATGAATGTTCCTGGTTTTGATCAAGATTTCCATTTGTACGAGACATATTGGACACCTGGTGATATCACGTTTTACGTGGACGGACAGCAAATCGGCAAAATCGTTCCTCCGCCCGGTGGTTTTTGGGAGTTAGGCGGATGGGGTCATAATTTTAGTAATCCCTGGCAAGAGGGACATGTAATGGCACCATTTGATCAAGAATTTTACATTGTTATTAATAATGCTGTCGGAGGGAATTCGTATTTTCCGGATACACCATTGACGGAGAATGTAAAGCCATGGAAAAACAATTCGCCACGGGTATGTTTTATAATACATTAAAAATAGTAGTCGAAGTAAAATGGATGTCATTCGTACCAAAATGTTAGTTAAGACAAGTGTAAAGTGTATTAAAGTATTTAAGGAAATTTATAATTAAGTATTGCAACTTTCGTTTAAGTAATTTTATGAAGTACCGTAGATGTGGGTGACTTGGGACAGTCACATGACTTGGGCCGACAAGCAGTTACATTACTCCTGGTAAGATAAACGTATTTCTCATGGCAATTGTCCTTCTTATTGTCCAGGGGAGTCTATTTGGCTTACACACTCGTGGCATTTTTTTTTGAATGCCTATTATGTTTCGTTTGGTACATAACCCATTTTTTTGTTTAATAATGTTACTGGTCTCTACTTGCCCTTCTATTATTTTTTGTATTCTGTTGGGTCAGCGATTTCATAGAAAAACCCACATCGGTGTTCCTATCTAAAAGCTAAAAACTTGATAATGCCTATGTTTTTCCTACAATTCCAGACGATGCGATGGAGACATCGTTGAAGAAGAATTTGTGACCAAATTGCTAGCCTCCACATTACTGAGAAGAGAAGCTTTGAAGCTTAATCAAGCAATTATTAAGTGCTATTTTTAAACCAAATAGGTTTTAATATTAATTATTCAGTAAGGCCTTTCTGAATCGTTCCTAGTTTATTAATTGCTATTATGTTTCATGACTTTTTATTATTTCAATAACATTTTACGTTTATTGGAGTTTATTCAGTCATATACCCTTCAAAACCATCCATATCATGAAAAAATATTTTTAAAATAATAAAGTGCCCCAAGTCGGGTTTCTAATGCATGAGTTGTAAAAAATTCCTTATATCTCAAAAATCCTAAGTCACCGGAATAGGTGGGTGACTAGGGAGAAGCCCTTTTTTTTTATTTTACACGAGCTGCTTTTTGCGCATTGTGAGTGATCCCAACGGATAGATCTATCATTTGGCATGATGTGATAAATTTTTGCACTGGAAAACTGGCACGGTTTTTTCGAAACTAGAGGTTAAAAGTCAAATTCGTCCCAAGTCATCCACTTCTACGGTATATTATAATAAAGTAAACTTTACTAGACTTGACATCGTCTATGTATGGAAATTTACTACCTACCTTTTTTATTTGAATTTGATTACATAATTACTTTATTATGATTTGCTAAGTTTTATGTAAAATACAAAAATTACAATATACATTATACGATATATATTATATATAAACATTTTAATTAATAAGAAAGAGAATAATAACGGGTAAATTCCGCTGTAGAGCAACCGTAGACACGTGTTTCTGACTCATTGGTCGTCGTCAGTACGGTGTAGCCAAGGAATAAGGTGGGATAACCTTGGAGATGTAAGCTACACGGAAGACCATCAGGTGACAGACTACCATTTGTAGCTTCAGCTAGAAGATCCTCAAATTTGAAGACAACAACTAACGTCGCCACGAGGAAGACTAATGTCAACCTGCGTGCCATCCGAGACCCAGGAAAGATAAATCAAAAAATACATCTCCAAGGTTATCCCACCTTATTCCTTGGCTACACCGTACTGACGACGACCAATGAGTCAGAAACACGTGTCTACGGTTGCTCTACAGCGGAATTTACCCGTTATTATTCTCTTTCTTATTATTTCATGTATCCGCGTTATTTCCATTTTTTTTTCATTTTAATTAACTAATATATTTATTAATCAGACGTTTGTTGTCTTGTGTTTTATAGGATCTTAAACTACTTGAAAATTTCATGCTTATGAAAGTTAAACTTCCTTGATAATAGTAGCCATTGCACTCCAAGTCACTGAAATAAATGCATTTATTTATTATTCTTAAGAGGGTCGTTTACCTATCGAAAATTAAGGCATCGCCGTTTCGCGTTTTTTGAATTTATTTTGTAATTTTAGAATCTCAAATTTGGGTTAGTGGTGCAAAAGGCATCAATTTATAATGTCAAGGTCCGTTTTTGTACTTGTTTATTTTCTTAAGAAAGTTATGTGTTTTAGACATAACCACAAAAATGCATGAATTTGATTAGTGTCTACTAACTAAGGTTGGTACGCAAAAGAAAAAAAACGACCTCTACGCGCCAGCTGCATATTTGATGTACGATATAAAGAAAAAATCAAATTTATGTAATTATTTTTAAAGATAAAAGACATTAAACAGTAAACCTTGTCACACACATTTCACACAAGGTTTTACTCGTTCTCTATCCCCACTTTACGGTATCTCTACAGGTCCCAGCGAAGACGAAAATCTATCGGAATCGGTCGGCTATTGCAGACTTAAATACGAGTGACAGTTAAGTTACAAACTGTCACTGGCATTTAAATGTCATATATACCTATAATATTCGAGTGTATAATAATATAACAGTTATGGGCAAGCGAAAATTAGCTTATTATAAAACATCAACAACATCAACAGTTCCGTAAGTACTCATTCCTTATACATATGTTTCCCATCTATAGTATTCCTTAATCTATGAATAAACTCAAAGCGCTGTGAAGGAAACCGAATATCGTGTAGCTTCACTTACTCACACCCCCTTGCATCTACCCGTCCCGCGAGTAATTTAAGTTGCATAAATTTCTATTTGTTGGTAAACGCCCGTCTTAACGTTATAATAAATAACAAAATTAATCAAATAGACCAAAATCAGAGTTAAAATAAGATTATATGTACATAAAAGTATTAAATATTTGTTAGCCAAATATACAAAAAATTTAATTAAACTAATCTGTGTATAGGTACCACCCCAAAGTTGGGTGACACAATGTAGAGAAACCCCTATCTCTAAATTAAGATATTTAATTTGAAGTTAAACTTTAGAAATAAAATGTAAAATTATTTGTTTTGCCGGCTTAACTCAAATAACTCAGGGCGATTCGAGTTAATTGAAATTATTAAGTAAAAGGGATTCCTGTACACTAATAAAAAAAAATACCATTTAAAAATTTTAATAATTCTTATATTAAAATCAATGAATCCAGTATCTATAATTTTACAAACAACACAAGAAGTAACATATATTTAAAAAGCAATTCTAATACAATTTTTTTCAAACATTAAACTAACACAAACCTTTCTGTAGGTTCTTTGTTCGATTCAATCGTAAGCTATAAACGCCAGGATTTATTACATACAATGCACATTCTATATTATACGTGTTTATATCGATACTTGTGAACATATCAAGTTACTTTATACATATATTTCTTAGACGATATTTATTTAATTACTTTCTGTTTGCACTTCTATTTTTACAGTCTCTCCTCCTTTATTACATAAAACATTACAGTCATTAAACAATAATCATTTAAATAATACCTTATCTAAATTCTACTTATTCCTCTTCTTTTTTGTACTGTTTCCAGCAGGAACTTCGGGCTGCTTATTATCGACGAAATCTTTATTTCTACGATGTTTTCAACGGCATCTTCTGCTTGTTCTGCCACTGGTAATACAATCTTTATTTTAACAATATAACACGTTGCACAATTACTTCTTAGGTGCAACTTTGACCACCAATTTACTACGTTTTCTCGGTAGTAAATTATTTATTGAAGTAATATTAACAAATGACTCTTATGCGTAGTCTAATGTTAGGAGTTAGCCTTTTGATACGATATTTAACGTATCTTGCTGTCGACTCCCAAAATTCACTGTTAAGCGACTCTACTGGCAATTCGACTCTCTACTTGGAGTCTTTCATTGCAGTTCACTTTCTGACTCGAAGTCTAACGGCCGACTCTCTCGTTTTTCACGATTATTTCCCTTTTATATCAGAATGCTGGGGTTCCCCGCTTTCCACAAAGTTCAGGGGTTCCCATTCACATTTACACGCACATACACGTTCATTTAGCCGCGGGATTGTATATTGCTATTGGAGTGTTTATCACGTTATAATAAACTTTCGGCGTCACCCTTTTTTACTCATAAATATATATAAAACCTATGACTAATATCTACTTAATAATACAATAACATATTCATCGATTTTAAATATTATTTCCCTTCAAAATATTAATAAAAAAATATACTTAATTAAATTAAAAATGATAAAAATTATAAAATTAATAAAGGGAAATGGGCTGTACCATTACATCTGTTATAATGATGTAAGGAATATATTGATTAAAAATTGTAAGTTAATAATAAAAATGACAATTAGGAATGCAAGAATGTAGATTCATTGGCAGATAAGCAATATACCTAAAGAAAATACATGTAGGTACAACAAATTATTTTGTTAATTACGATGTGCCCCAGATTAGTATGAAATTGGTTATTTCGATAGTAATTAAAAGAATGAAGCATTTTATATTGAGGGTGTACAGATACTTTTCTTTAAATATTAAATTAAATTTTTAGGAATATGTAAGGCATAAATTAAAAAAACAGTAAATGAGAATATTGTTATAAAAAGAAAGAGGCTAGTATTTGAACATAAGATTTGACGTTTTTTTATTTATTTCCACATTTTGTTCTTTTATTATTGCGTAAAAATTGTCTATTACCGCATATTTTCAAAGTGCATAATATTAGAAAAATCTGTCACACAATTCTTCATGTAGCAGACAACGCGAGTTAAAAACTGGACCAAACATTCTAGATCTTAACATTGTAATCCACACTCTTATATTTACGTGGTTAGTAATACATATTTTATTATGGATTTGGTGCTAGTCAAGGTTGATAATTTATAGAATCCTCATTCCTATAAATTGAATTATGTTCGTTCAAGAATGAAATGGAATAAATGTAACACAGTCTTATGTCAAATTTTCATTGAAACAATGAGGTACAATCTTCTATCTTTTTCATATCTCAAAGTGATAACATGTGACTCTTGTCAATAATAAAAATTTGTATCAATGGCGAAGTAATCCTGAAGGTTTGTTTTGTGTTAGAAATGAGGTGCACCTATATCTGCATAAACGCTGCGTGTTTCTCAAAAACGATTTGATTCCGTAATAGCCAAATTACATCGTGATTAATTTTATTACTAGAATATTCTTGAACATTTAATTCTATTGAATATTTCCATTTTCATTGTTTATTTCTACTAATGTCGGCTCTACTTTTCGTCTTTTACAAATGCATCTTGACTTATAACCACACTTATCACGATAACAAAATGATATGGCAAATAATAAATATGAAAAATAGATATGGTAGCGAACGCCAATGATAAAATTTGAATTAGAAATGACAAAAATTTATTGACTTTCCTAAAACGCTCACTGCATAGTAAAAAGTGGAAGTAGATATTGATGTCAAGTCCGCGGAAAATAGAATAAGATCATATCAATCAATTTTGGTCGTACGTTATTTTCGTTTTCTAAATAACGATGAGTAATCTGACTAAATTCTGGGATTAAGTTACCGGTTTGCTTTGTAAAATCTGTGCTGACTGGCTGGGATTTGCTGTCTTCGTGGGACCCGATCTACTATAGTGTCAGGCGTCGCGACGCGTCTTACTAGGGGCTTTGACTGTGTGTGTGTGTGTGTGTGTGTATGTGTGTATGTGTGTATGTGTGTGTGTGTATGTGTGTGTGTGTGTGTGTTTGAGTCTTCAAGGCCTCCCTGTTCAATCTGAAAGAAATAGCAGGGTTAGTTCCCAAGATATGTGTCTTTGAAATTAGCGCATTTTTAGGGACGGTTGAGTGTGATATTCGTCCTGTAAAATCGGTCAAATGATAGTCCGGGCTCTCGCACCGGAGTCTCATTTATTACATGGAAATAAAGTGTTAGAAATACATAAGGATGATATATGAATATTAATATTTTTAAGGTGTTTCTTACGAGTTTTCTATCCGGTTTTCTGCGGCTTCTACATGAGACTGAGTGCCTCCGTGATGGTCTTGTGCTTTCCTCGGGTTTGTTTTTCATAGTGTCCTCCAGAGAGGAGTTTTCTATGTAGTTCGCCCTTCGGAAGAACTTCCTGTTGTGTGTCATCGGGATGCTCTTCGGTTCTCCTGTAACGATCCTTAGGCAGCGGTTCTGCACCCTCTCCAGGTGTTCCAGCGTGGTTTTCGGCATGGTTGTCCATGGAGGGCTGGTGTAGGTCAGGCTTGGCCTGATATGTACTTTGTACAGTATCACAGCCGCCTTCGTGGTCAGCGCCTTGGATCCCATCAATGGCTTAAGCTGGCTCAACCTTCCTACAGCTTTTCCGTGTATCCTGGTGGCGTGCCTCCTGAACGTTGTTAGGTGGGTGTCGAGTACTCCCAAGTAGTAAATCTCCTGGCTCCAGTCGACAACTGAAATCTGTGCTGCTGCTTCCAAAAAAAAATGTCAAATTTTAGGAAAATAGTAATGACACGTTTCAATGCGCCACCTAGTGATCGTTTGTAAAAACTGAAAAGACAACCCTTGTATAATTGAATATCCTTATCCTTATTGTTATATATTTCTTTGTACTCGCCTGAGATAGACAATATACCTTTTTATTTTTTGCGTATGCAGTCACTTCCTTACGTTTCTTTTTATTAGACGGCTGGTTTTCTTCGTTGTATTCTATTAATTGAAGACAATATAATTTATTTAATTTCTAGTTATAGTTATGTTTGTTTATGTTGTGTACATGTGCACTAACACATGTATGTTGCTTTTAGATAACATTATAAATAGAACGACAAGAATTTTGAGGTCGCTAGTACAAATTTGCGTCTAGGAAAGATAATCCTCAAATAACTTGCTTAAACATTAATGTAAATAATGAGAAATATCTTTATAATAATTGCGAAGCGTGTTTGTACTGTGAGAATATTTTCTTATTAGTGCCACGATAAATAAATAAATAAGTCCATTAAATATGGAAAATATTAATTTTCTAAAGTATGCAAAATGAATACAGAATGTAAAATACCTGCTATTTCATACGTATATTATATGTTTATTTTCCTACTATTGTAGCTATCTAAATAAAACATAATAATATATTCTCTAAGAAAAATATTTATAAACAAGAAAGTAGTCAAATATTGACGTAAAAAGCAAGCCTACAGGTATTTAATTATTAAGGAAATATGCATTAAAGATCCCGAGTTCGGTTTTGTCAACCACATTAATATGTTCAAATAGTGAATTTTCAAGAAGGCGTTTTGCGTTTTACTTGTTCGCAGAAGGTAAAGACGTAGGTAGGTTATTTAATGAATTACTTTCAGGGGAATGAATAACTTGATGTACTGTATAAATAGTACATACATACCTATATTTATTAATACCAACAGAATAAATGCCTGATTTTGTTATGTATGTTTTTGGAAGGAAAAAATGTCAATTAAGTGACACATTAATTTTAAGCTCTCTGACATAATAACAATATGCAGTATTAAGTATCTCGTATATAGTATTGATAAGGAAAGAAATATAAAAGTAAAAAGTCTTCTTATTAGTTGGTTCAATACAGTGAATGTATAAAATATTAATTCTTTTTCAGTAGGCCTGGCTAATTATATAATAAGAAAGAACAACTAATAAGTATTTATGCCACGTAGGGGAAAGTGGTCCACATTCGGCTGTTTTTTCTTTTATGGAGTATATCAACAATATTATGAAAAATTAGAAAAAACTTTTTTAGTGAAGAGAGGTACCAGGGTGTTATGTAACTTTTACCGCAAAAATTATATCTATATTTTATTAAAAGATCTTAGATATTCTACTTTTTCATTTCCATGGAAAACAGCCGAAACATACCCACTAGTGGGGTACATTCATCTGCTGGGTGGGGATGTTTCGTCTTATTCCAAGTTTGAATATTAGATGCTTCATGTGCTGGAAAATTATAAACACAAAAATGACTAAATATAAACTTAAGGCGAAAACAAGTTTTATTTTAAAAAAATAAAATATTTCTCTTAGGAAAACAACTATAAACATCTTATTTATGAAACCATTTCATTTTAAATTTAAATTCGAAAAATTGATATTAAATTTGTAAACCCTTGTAGTTCTTGCGGTCCCCTGAGCGGATGTAAAAGGTAATATAGCTTCAATACTCTTTCTTTCTATTATTGAGATATCATCAACGTCGGGAAATGTAAAACTATTTGTTTTTCTCTTTCTACGTAAAAATTTTATTTCATACTCGTCGTTTTGAATGGAAAGCACTTTTCCAATGTAGTGAATTTCTGATTTGCCAACTAAAAATTTAACCAGTACAAAACAGTCAGTAGTTATAGTGTCATTATCGTCAACTGCCCGGATATTTTCTAAAATGTTTTCATCAGACGATTCGTGTAATGAAATATCAGTATCTGATTTATCTGAATCGCTTGACAATGTAGAAATATTCCTTTTTCTTGCCATTTTTGTCAAATTTACCTTCACCGAGTTTTTCTTCTTTTCTACAGTTGTCCTTCTATTTTTTTTTCTCCTTTCTTCTTCTATAATTTGTCTTTTCTCATATTCTGGTGTGTCTGTATAAATAGTTGCTTGTGATCTCCGAGATTTCTTTTGTTTGGTTTCTTCAAAATTCCTTTTAGGATAAGGCCTGATTTTACTTAACCTAGGAACAGAAGCTTCTGAACTCAAAGGAAGCGTATCATCCATGTCCATGGAATCTAGACGCTCTTTAGTAGTAGAAGAATTAGGTGGCGTTCTTTCTTCTTGAGGTGGACAAGATTGCATTTTTAATTCACCAACAGAGGTATTAGTGTCTTGTTCATTTACAGCCAGTGGTTGGTCTGTTACCTCACTCGCTACGAAGTCTTCATCACTAAATATAAGCCGATTTAATGGCCAGAGACCAGTGCTTCTGAATGCACTGACTATATTTTTTATAGTAAAACCACGTTCATAAGCTTGTTTAGCGAAACGGGACAAGTGACGAATCGTAGTTGATTGAGAAGGGTTTGTTAATAACCAGTCATGCTGTGCAATTGTTAAATATGACTTAAAAGGACCAAATACTGCAACATCTAGCGGCTGCATTCTATGGGTTGTATGAGGGGGGAAGGACAACAACACTATTCCTTTTTCTCGACATAAGCGAATGACGTCTACAGAAATATGCGATTCATGCTTATCTAATAATATCATAACTTTATTTTCGACAGAGCATCTAACATGCTTTGTAAAGTGTTCAATAACTTTAGGGAACAAATCGGACGTCATCCACCCCCTTTTATTGCCAAGTGCTATCGCTGAAGTTGGACATTCGTCGCCTAAGTAGTTTTCGGGATTTCTTACTCTCGGATAAACAAAAACCGGAGGAACTGTGCCCCCAGCTGCATTTACAATTCCGACAAATGTAACAAGTTCTCCTCTCTCTTGAGATGCTATGTGGGCCACTTGTTTTTTACCCTTGCGAGCAACGATCTTCGTAGGCGCCATTACAGTCATCAGCCCAGTTTCATCCAAGTTCCATATTTCTTCTGGCTTAAATTTATATTTTTCCAAAACTGACATATATTTAGTGAAAAAATCGTTAACCACCGGTTTGTTGAAAGCCATTGATCGACTGATACTTGTGTTTTCAGGTTTTCGCAGTGATATTTCCTTTTCGTGCCTTTTCATGAATCCCCGTAACCATTCAAGACCTAAAAAAGTTTTTCCAAATAAAAAACCAAAAAATGGATCATTTAACTTTTTTAAAATTAAAAATAATTAATAAAAAAATATGTTTTGAAATTTAAATAAACTAAGCAGCCATTTTATTGATAGCCCAATTCTTTGGCATTTTAGAATTTTCTAAAGCACTGGCATATGCGTAAGCAAGAGTTCTAATTTGACGGTAAATGAGGCCATAATTTAAGTCAGAGCATCTTTTTATATATGATACTAGTTCTTCCTCCTGAGTAGTGGTAAAGATTTGCCTGGAAGTATATTTACTTGAAAAGACAGGTTGTTCATCACTTTCATGACCAGAGTCCTCCCATTCGCGCAACATTTCCTCCTTTGACTTTTTTCGTAGAAGAGCTTTAATTCGGGACTGTATTGTTTGCCTCTTCACCCCATATTCCTCAGCCGCTTTGTACTCACTTAATCGTTTCGTTAAAACGGCCTTCATAGCCAATGTCAAACGGCCTTCATCGATGTCGCACCGGTTGGTTTTTTTGATGTATTTACGAGGCATCTGTTGTAAGAAAATTAATATTTAAAGTAAAATTATTTAACTGCGATTAAAATACTTTTCACTAAATTACTCTTCTTAGGTTGATGTGGGGTACATTCAGCTATCAGCCGAATGTGCCCCATATCCAGTAGCCGAATCTTCCCCAGATGCCAAAGATATCAATTTTACCCCAAAATTTCTACAGTGAATATTTTAAGGTTATGTTATGCCATGCACTAATACTTTATAATAATAAGCTTTGATTAAAAACACATATCAATTTTTTATCATAAAAACGAAAATGTGATACAAAGTGTTATACAAAGCTGTAAAAACTTACCGTAGGTACTCTTCATCACACTTCACATCATAAAATAACTTCGCTCATTACAAAAGCTTCCAGAACCAAATGCAGGTTAAAATATCCTTATGTCGACATCCTACTATCAAAATAGGCGCCAAATTCAAACCCATTTAAGGCTCCGGACTACTGATTTTAATATTGCGATTTTAAGTAATACGGGTTGCATAGCATATACTGAATTAAAAGTGTGAAAATGTCCCCCGTAACTTCCCCTCTTCAATACTTCTCCTATAAGGGCGTGGCCTACACTTAGGAGACTGCAACGGAATAATTTTTAGAGAATATCTGATAAACATTATATTTATATGTAATGGGACTGTAAGGAAGACATACAAGTGGGGGGCTCGGGGTGTTTGTTTGGCGAAATACACATATGTTTCGGAATGAATATTCTCTTATTGAATAAAAAGTTGGTTACACAATTTTTGTGTTTTCTTACATATACATATCTGAAATACACCCGTCTAATAGAAGATTTCTATATTGTTTTCTCATTTATTCATTGTTCTGTTATTATAGATCAAAACCATACTTTCTAAAAATTCAAGACATATAATTGATAATTTCCAATGCTTTTTACTGATCTTGTTTACCACACTGATAAATGAGTGGTTTTTATTTTTCGGTCAGACATACCAAGTTATTTTCTTATTATTGATTTTCGATTTCTTGATAGTTCTTTCATATGACATTTTATTTTAATATGGTGTTCAAAATAACTAATTTATATATTGTTTATTATATAATATTTTAAACAACGTGTAACAGGTATAACCATATTAAAATATGAAGTAAGTAAAAGAAAACAGATTTTATATTACTTTAGTACCTAAATGAATCAAGGGAATACACAAATATTATTAATTTACAAAGTACATAAATATAAGATTAATAATAAAATATATCAGTTTTAGTGAAAAATTAAAGCGACAGTGCTAGTTAGTAGAAAATTATTTCCTACATATACAACAGGAAATTCATTTTTTGTTTTCTAACTTATTCTAGATATTTGACAAAATGTTGTTTTTTTTTGTTACTTTAAAGCAATCAATTATCAATTTACTAAAAACTAAACTGTACATACTGTGTGTCCAAAAAGTCTGGAAACACCCAAATAAAATCGAAACGGATGATTTTTGAGAAAAATACAAAAACAGGTCAATTAGTATTTTCAAAAAACTACTGGCTGATGGTATCTGGAATTTTTGATGATCTTGAAAAAGTTATGATGTCATCAAAAAAAAATTAAATGGCAACGTCGCATTTTTAATTTTATTTTTGATAGATCTTCTAATTGTCTAAACGACAGTCAAAAAATTTTTCATTCTGCTTAAGAAAAATTTTGAAAAAAAAATCATTATAGAAAACAAAGAAAATTTTAATCGTAGAAATCAGCAAAAACTCTTACAATAAATGTTCAAAATGTTGTCCTTGAGCATCTTGGCAATACCCTAAACGATAATAAAATTCATTTTGAACGTTTTCTATCATTTCAGGAGTGATCCTTCGTACTTCAATCTCAATCCGTTGACGCAAGCCTTCCAAATTTTCAGGTTTAGTTGCGTATACCTTGTTTTTTAGGTAACCCCCCAAAAAATAATCAATAGGCGTTAGATCTGGCGACCTAGGAGGCCACTCGATACCCCCCTCCTGCCAATCCATCTGTTTGGGAAGGTATTCTCGAGATAATGCCGAACATTTCCCGCATAGTGGTATGGAGCCCCATCTTGTTGAAACCAAATTCTTTGGCTGGGCAAATTAAGATCTTCATGGTTCGGAAATATTTCTGCTAATGACGGAATTAAATAATTTTGTAAAAAATCCAAATACATATCCGCCGTCAGGTTACCGTTGAAGAAAAAAGGCCCTATAATTCTGTTACCAATTAAACCAGCCCATACATTTAATTTCTGAGGATACTGAGTTTGTACCTCTCTCATCCAGCGTGGATTTTGGCGTGCCCAGTACCTGCAGTTTTGTCTATTAACAGTCCCATGTAATGTGAACGTAGCTTCATCTGAGAATAAGATATTTCTGATAAAAAACGGATCATTATCACACATAGGCATCAGTTGTTCGCAAAACTGTACACGCCTGTCGAAGTCGTCTTCAGACAGCTCATGAACCAAACAGATTTTGTAGGGATGATACTTAGTTTTCCGGAAAATATTACCAATTGTACTCTTCGACACGTTAAACTCCCGCGCAAGCTGCCGTGTACTAGAATTTGGAGTTTCCTCTACTGACAATAATACGTCGAGTTGCGTCTCTTCTGCGATCTTTGGACGACCACTTCTAGGGCGATCTCGAACACGGCCTTCTTCTTGAAATTTTTTGTGAATCTTACTCACTGCAGAAATACTAATTGGGGCACGCTCCGGATGTTCTGTATTAAATAAGTCGCAAACTTCTCTAACTGAACGAGCCCTATCCCCAAAACCAATCATCATCAATATTTGAATACGTTCCCTCTCACTTAAAACCTTTTTTAAACAGATTTTTTTAACTTACGCACAATTCGTATTTGACAGAATGTCACAAATAAAACAAAATGTGTTTGAAAAATAATCGACTTTAAGCCAACTATGTTTTTTTTTTTTAAGACAAACTTTTCCATTTTCGAAGATGTAATTAAATTTTTCTCGGTCATTTTCTTAAGTAAAATGAAAAAAATTTTTACAGTCATTTAGACAATTAAAAGATCTATCAAAAATATAATTAAAAATGCGACGTTTCCATTTAAATTTTTTTTGATGACATCATAACTTATTCAAGGTCATCAAAAATTCCAAACAGATACCATCAGCCAGTAGTTTTTTGAAAATACTAATTGACCTGTTTTTGCATTTTTCTCAAAAATCATCCGTTTCGAGTTTACTTGGGTGTTTCCAGACTTTTTGGACACACAGTATAGTTTACATAAGCGTCCCTAGTTGTAGTCTTTTGTTCTTGTGTTTCCTGCCTGCAAATACCTTAGTCACCCAGCCCCCCTTTTTTCGAAAATTGAAATTCTAAAGGGTGTTCCAGGTTGTTTTAGTTGTTCTAAACATTGTTCAAAAGAATCTCCGGACAAAAATCAAAATTGTCAGAGATAATCGGAAAAAACGAGCTTTTGCCGGCCCCCCCTTTCTTAAAAATTGTAATTCTGACGGTTGTTCCAGGTTGCTCTAAGTTTGTTCTCAACTGTTCCAAAGTATTTCAAAAATAAATAATAATTGGCCGAAAAAATGGCAAAAAGCAATTTTTCGCCAATGCCTCTTTTTTCGAAAATCGAAATTCTGACGGTTATGTTCGGTTGTTCTAGGTTTGTTTTAATTTGTTTCAAAGTATTTCAAAGAAAAAAAATCAGAATTTGCCGAGATAATAGGAAAACACGATTTTCTCACAGTTCCCTTTTGCGAACATTGAAAGTCTGAGGGTTATTTTAGGTTTGTTCTAGACATTATTCTAATACTTCAGAACCGTATAAAAGATATTACAAAAATACGACATCCAAAAGTGAGAAGTTAGCCCCCCTTTTTTTGAAAATCTAAATTCTGACAGTTGTTTCAGGTTTTTCTATGTATGTTCTAAATTGTTGTAAAGTATTTGAAAGAAAAAATCGAAATTGACCAAGATTTATAATAAGTATCTAATATAAGTAGTAAATATATATTTTCCCAAGAGATTAAGGGGGACTGTTAGAAAACCGTTTTTTCCTATTAATTCGGTCAATTATGATTTTATCTTTGAAATACTGTGGAACAATTTAAAACAAACCTAGAACAACCGTCAAAATTTAGATTTTCGAAAGAAGGGGGGATAACTTCACACTTTTGGATTTGTTTCTTTTTTTTGCAATATCTTTTGATATATAAGAGATACGGTTTTGACGTATTCGAACAATGTTTAGAACAAATCTAGAACAACCGTCAAAATTTTAGTTTTTGCAAAAACTGGGTCTGACTTCATACTTTTAGCTCTCATTTTCCCCCATTTTCTCGTCTGATTATGATTTTTTCTATGAAATACTTTGGAATAATTTAGAACACACCTAGAGCAACCTAGAAAAATCGTCAAAATTTAAATTTTCAAGAAAAGGGGGACTGGCAAAATCTCGTTTTTTCCGATTATCTCGGCCAGTTTTGATTTTTCCCGAGATTCTTTGGAACAATGTTTAGAACAACTAGAACAACCTGGAAAAACCTTCAAAATTTCAATTTTCGAAAAAAGAAGGGCTTCAATTATCTCGGCCAAATTTGACATTTCTTTTAAAATACTTTAGAACAATTTAGAACAAACCTAGAACAACCTGGAACAACTGTCAGATATCCGATATTCGAAAAAAAGGGGGCTCTTCACACACTCGAAAAAGACACATGTTAATAAATGTCGAAACACTCAAGAAAATGTAGTTTTATTTATGGTATTTATGACCGCTATTTGCCAAGAAAAGAAAAAATTGTTTTAATTTAGGAACATTATCAATACGAACAGGGCGGCAAAAATAAGTTCTTATTTTTATTTTCATATTATATACGTATATATATGTGTGTGTCTATTTCTAACAAAAAAATAGGTAAACAAATTGCGAGAAGCAATATTCACACTCTAAGTACAAACAGTGTTTTTATGACGCACCTGTTATTTACCGCCTTTTATTCTGCATTGCTGTATAACTTGTGTTAGCAAAGTATGCCGGAGAGTTCAGACAAAAAATAATGTGCATACTACGCCTACAGTTTGTGTAATTAGGAATTGATCATCAAAAAAAAGCACATTTAGCAGAAGATTTGTAGTACATATAAATATAAAAAAATTCGTTAGCGGTAGGTAGAAGGATATACATTTTGAAAAAGAATTAAATTCCCATCTTACGAATCAAAAACAAATTGTGTGTTCTATTTGCAAAAGAAATATTTTCAGCGTCAAAAAAAGTGGAGGTATATCTTTCAAAGAACCAGCATAAAATACCATAAATATATTGGAAATTATAACTCATTTTTTTTTTAGGGAGACACGAACACTTTTCGTAAAAGTGCCCAGATTATATATCTACTACAATATCCAAGAGAATAAAAATTCATTTATCCCCAAATATTTACACATTTGTACCCGCCCTCCAGACAAACTGTTGGTCGGAAATCTATCCCTACCTTCTGCCTATTCTCTTGAGTGTAATGTGGGCTGCCTAATTTTAATTTCTTTTATATCAAATATCTAAGAAAATATCAATTTTGAAAAAAAAAGGACTTCATGGCGAGCAAGAGTTTTAAACGCTCTATTAAACAAAAAAAAAATTATTCTTCTATGTTACGAAATAAAGGAAGAAAAAGAAAAAAATGGTTCGACGTTTTATTTTTTTTTAAACACATTTAAAGACTATTTTGAAAAAAGGGCGTCATAGATACATTGCATTCATTCATACGTATATAAGAAAAAATAGTGCATTGCTTCATGTTACCAAATAAGCAAGTAAAAAGAAAAAAACGGTTACATGTAATAGCATATACCTATAATTTGGATAGCCCGGAGCCTTAAGTAATATTAGCTATAGCCGAATGTTCCCCATAGCCGAATGTGGACCACTTTCCCCTACGTATGTATTAGTCTACGAGGAAAGAATAGAACAGGAGAGATAATAAACTGGTGGGGGAATAGGCATTATAGGTTTGTTCGAACCTGCAGTTCTGAACGGTTCTAGAACTAGTGCGCATGTCATTTAAGAAAAAGACTGTTCGGACCATGCAGTTCTGGAACTGCAAATTCTAAGAACTGGTAGTTCAGTGTTCGGTCTTTCAGAACTAGTAATTCAAGAACCGTTCGGAACGGTTCTAACAGTTCTGGATGATAGGCTAGTATTTGAAATTCTGATAAATCCGGAGCATGCGTAATTGTCATTCGAATCAGCTTTCGCATTTTTCTGGGTTATGTTTATCGTATTTATGTTGTACTTCAGAGTTTGGAGTTTGTAGGTTCGTTTTTAAGTTGTCGTTCAAGTACCTATTTGTTTTTTTTAGTTTGTGATATTATTAGAGTATTGGTGTGATTCGGTTCATCAAACTTATTTTTAATTTTTGTTTGCAGTTGTTTTTATTCACACCCATTATATCATCAATTTTGTAATAGCCAAAGTAAACAGTGACTAAACATTAGTTTCCTCAAATGGTGGTTTATTGTTTTAGAAATTACTTCATTGACTACCATGTTCTTGAGTCTAGCAAGTGACTCTTCCTCTAAGAATAAAGTGAATGTAATGGTACAATTATAGGAACTTGCTATCATGTGAAAAGTTAATTTATAATTATCATATATTTATAGAGAAACTGACATATTTGTTAAACTTAGACAAAATAGTATTTAATATTATGTAAACTAAACTTATAATTTTTGATTCGATGTGTCCCCCTTGAGATTTAAGAAAAATAAAGGGAATCTGTGATATCAATATATGTATTAGATATCCGAACAATCTATTATATGTATGTATTTGTACCAGCCTATTACGTCATGAAAAGTATAATAAATTGCAAGTTAATGTGACTCTCAGACTTGTGACACAAAACGTTCAGAGTCTGATTGACGTAAGTACCAAATCATGCAGGTATCGCAATTCAAATTACCAAAAAGGCTTCAATTCTCCAAAATGGATTGAAAGAGTGTACTACTTCACAGATTAAAATAAAGAAGAGGAATTGGCTTTGAACATTGAAAATGTATTGTAATATATTTGTTTAAATTCATTATGATTGTAGCTTTTATAGTTATGTAATACATATTTATTAATGTGTGTGTGCATTTGATGCACGTGCCATTTATTAATAACAGCTTGTATTAAAAATCCTTGTTTTATTTACCCGGTTTTTCAGAAATATCCATTACAAAATTTTGAAAAATGTACTTCTGAACAACGTCTTCATTACTTTTTAAATCCTGTCCCAATTTTGGGATGTCACATTTAAATGTTCATTACGATTGACATTTGTCCACCAGTTTGGTGTTTTTTTAAAAACTGCAGAAATATCCATAAAAAAATTTAGAAAAATGTATTTCTTATAAACAACTTTTTCACTACTTTTTAAATCCTGTTGCAATTTTTGTGGTTAGATGCAGATGCAGTAACATTTAAATGTTTTTACGATTGATATTTGTCTACCAATTTGGTGTTTTGTAATATATAAATATATTGCTTATATAAAAAATGCAGAATTATCCATTACAAAATTTAGGAAAACGTATTTCATATAAACAACTTTTTCATTACTTTTTAAATCCTGTCGCAATTTTGGTAGTTAGATGCATTAGCTATTAAACGTTCATTACGCTTGATATTTCTTCCAATAAGTTTGGTGTTTTTTTAATATTACTATTACTAATGTTGGTAGTACAAGTTTCCCTAAAATTCCAACTTTAAAACTGTTCGAACCTTCAGGATTTCGAACCGTTCTAGAACCAGGATTTGGCCGGACATGCGCATTATTATCAGAACTACTAATTCTAGAACGGTTCCGGAAGTGTTCAGAACTGGAGGTTCGAACAAACCTTATATTAGACGGAGTTACCACTTAAAGGCAGGTCGTTATGGCAATATTGACCAATCATAGTTTATAAAATGAGTATTTTGAATAACTTGTCATATATCTGACACTACATCTGTAGTATATGTAACACACTATATTACCGACATACAGATATCTTGGTTATATATACACATACATGTATCGTAGATATAGATATATAAGCACGGTGCTCTTGTGCACAAACAATTTATATATATTAATGTATATTCTTACTTTGTAACGTTTTATTAAATGATAACAATAAAGCTAACAAATACTACATGGTGGCAGCGGTAAAACACTAAGGTGAATTTTAATTGAAAAAGCAAACGTTGGTGAAACGGTTTTATGCAGAACATATAAAAAGAATGGCGTCATTCAACAAACCACCACCACTTCACATAAAAGGAAATATAAATGTTGACTGGTCGAAATGGAAGAAAAATTTCACAACATTTATAACAGCTTCAGGATACGATAAAGAAACTGATTCCAGGAAAATAGCCATGCTAGTGAATTTAATCGGTGATGATGGTCAAGAAATTATGAATAGCTTCGAATATGAAAACGAAGGAGATAAAGAAAAATACGACATAATTCTAAAAATGTTTGAAGACTATTGTACCCCTAGGAAAAATTTGACAGTGGAAAGATTTAATTTTTTTTCAATTCAGCAAAAGGAAGGAGAACCATTCGAAACATTTTTAACAGAGTTAAAAAATAAAGCATCGACATGTGAGTTTGGGAACCAAAAGGAGAGTCTTATTCGAGACAGAATCGTGTGTGGAATAGGGGATAGAAATATACAAAAAAGACTTCTTCGAGAAAGTGATTTAAGTTTACAATCAGCAATTAATACCTGTGTTGCAGCAGAAACAAGCAACCGACAAGCAAAAATATTACAGGAGCAACATGAAATCAGTGTTTACGATGTGAAAAAAGCAAAAGTAGGGACTAATAAGCAGGTGACATTTATATGTAAAAATTGTAATCGCTATCATAAACCAAGAGAATGCCCAGCTTATGGGAAACTATGTAATTATTGTAAAAAGAAAAATCATTTTGAAATAGCTTGTAAATCAAAGAAATTTAGCAATAATAGTAATAGTAGAGTTAAGGTTAGAGAAATTGCAGAAACACAAAATGATAATACTAGTGATGATGAATATTTTATATCTGAAATTAATATACATACAACTAAAGCATGGTATGCAGACATTAGAGTTAATTCTCAAATAATTAATTTCAAATTAGATACAGGGTCTGAAGTAAATGTTATATCTGAAAAGGTATTTAGAGCTTTGAATAAAAACAGATTTAGGTTAAGCCCTTGTAATGTTGTACTGGTATCATATGGCAACTATAAGACTAAGGCATTGGGTAAGGTACGTTTTAAGTGTACTTATGAAAATAATGTTGGGTATTTAGATTTTATTGTAGCGTCTGTTGATTCGCAACCACTTTTGGGATTGCAAGGTTGCATTCAACTTAAGTTAATAACAAAAGTGGATTTTGTGACGACAGATATGTCAAAAACAGATATAATAGACAAATATAATGACATTTTCACAGGTCTAGGTGACATAGATGGTGAACATCACATCGAAACAGATCCCTCCATTCATCCTGTAGTACATCCTCCTCGCAGAGTTCCTTTCTCATTACATGCGAAGTTAAAATCTACACTGGAAGACATGGAGAAACAAAGGGTTATTGAAAAAGTTGAACATGCAACGGATTGGGTCAACAGTCTCGTCATTGTGGAGAAAACTAATGGGAGTCTAAGGCTATGTTTGGATCCAAAGGATCTAAATAGTGCAATTAAGCGTGAACATTATGCAATTCCTACTCAGACTGATATAGCAGCAAGACTTAATGGAAAAAAAGGTATTTTCTGTGATCGACATGAGTGCAGGATTTTGGCAAATTAAGCTTGATAAGGAGAGCTCTAATTTGTGCACTTTTAATACACCTTTCGGAAGATATAAATTCTTAAGACTACCATTTGGCATCCGGTCTAGCCCAGAGGTATTTCAAAAGAAAGTTAATCAAATATTTGGGGGCATCGAAGGAGTTTTTGCCATGTTTGATGATTTAATAATTGCTGGAGAAACAGTAGAAGAACATGACAGAATATTGACAAAGGTATTTGAGACAGCAAAAAGACAGAAGGTTAAATTCAATAAAGAAAAATTTCAGTTCAGAGTGAAATCCGTAAAATATATGGGAAACATTGTAAGTGATAAAGGATTTACACCAGATCCAGATAAAGTTAGAGCCATTCGAGATATGAATGCACCAGAAAATAAAGGAGATCTGAAACGATTTTTGGGCATGGTAAATTACTTGTCCAAGTACATTCCAAATTTTGCAGAAATAAATGCACCCTTAAGAGAACTACTAAAGAATGATGTTGAATGGACATGGCTGGATAATCATACGAAAACATTCAACATGTTGAAAGAGACACTTTGCAAAGCTCCAGTGTTGAGATACTATGATGGGAAAGTACCTATAGTTTTACAAACAGATGCATCAAAGAATGGTCTAGGCGCTTGTATAATGCAAGAAGGAAAACCACTTTCATACAGTTCTAGATCCTTAACACCGACTGAAAGAAACTTTGCTCAAATTGAAAAAGAGCTACTGGCTATTGTATATGGCATGGAAAGGTTTCATCAATATGTTTATGGCACAAAAGTGACAGTCCAGACAGACCATAAGCCTTTAGTCTCCATATTAAAAAAGGATATAACGAGGATTACGAGTCGTCTTCAGAGGATGGTTTTGAAATTACTGAAGTATGAGATCGATATAGTATATGTTCCTGGTAGTAAAATGTATATAGCGGATACCTTATCTAGAGCATATTTGAGGGATCCGGTGAAAGATGATCCAGAACTCGAAAACATCGTTCACATGATAGCAAAACATCTAGCAGTCAGCCCATCCAGGAGAGTAGAGATTCAAGAAGCGACACATGACGACGATACATTGAAATATGTAATCAGCTATTATATGAATGGATGGCCTCGGAATTATTGGGAAATACATGAGTTGGCACAACCATATTAGAAGTTCCAAAATCAAATGTCTGTGGCTGATGGTATGTTATTTATAGGTGACAAGTTAGTTATTCCCCAGAAACTACGATCCAAGATTGTTCATGATTTACATGAAGGACATCAAGGGATAGAAAAAATGAAATCGAAGGCACGACAGCTTATTTATTGGCTTAACATTGGTGACGATATCGAAAAAGTAGTTCGAGAGTGTGAAGTGTGTGAGAAATACCGATGCAGTAATCAGAAAGAACCGATGATCTCGCATTCAGTACCAAACAGAGCTTGGCAAAAGGTGGCGTCCGACGTTTTGGAATTCAATGGAGTAAGTTATTTACTTGTTATTGACTATTATTCTAATTGGATTGAAGTAAAAGAACTTAAAAGTAAAACTGCCTATGGTATAATTACTCAGCTAAAAGAAATGTTTTCAAGAAATGGAATACCGCAAGAGTTGATTTCTGATAATATGCCCTATAACAGCGAAAACTTCAAAACATTTGCAAAAGAGTGGGACATAATAATAACTACGAGTAGTCCGCACTATCCTAAATCTAATGGTCTTGCAGAACGAGGAGTGCAGATCGTTAAGAATATGTTGCGGAAGGCATTCGAATTAAGGGATGACATATATACAATGTTAATGGAATATCGGAATTCGCCATTAAAAACCATAAACAAGTCACCAGCACAGTTAATGCTCAATAGAACATTAAGAACGAAGATACCGATTACAGCAAAGTTGCTTAAACCGAAAATTGAAAGAAATGTAAAAGAAAGGAAAGCATTAGAAAAAAAGAGACAAGAAGAATATTACAATAGGAATGCAAGAAAATTGACCACCTTAAGGCCAGGACAGCCGGTGACTATAAAGAATGGAAGACTTTGGGAAAAGGGTAAGATAATAGGAACACATGAAACACCGCGATCATACTTGGTTGAAAAGAATGGTTATACTTTTCGTCGAAACAGATATCACCTAAGACCGTCCTACACACAACAGTTCTCCAATATCCATAATCCCACTCAGACTATAAACAATGATAACAAAAATGTTAACAAATATGTTTCAAAACAAGACACGAACAGTAATCATGACACTAATGACTTTATGAGACAAGACAACAGTAATCTTGACACTAATGACTCTCTAAGACAGGACGATAACATTACTAATACAAACGAAACTCCAAAACAAGAAACTAGTGATCTTGCTCAACCTAATAATGGTAATGTCAGACCCAAAAGGAATGTAACAATTCCTCAAAGATTTCATGATTATAAAATGTATTAAAAAATAAAAGAAAAGGAGATGTAGTATATGTAACACACTATATTACCGACATACAGATATCTTGGTTATATATACACATACATGTATCGTAGATATAGATATATAAGCACGGTGCTCTTGTGCACAAACAATTTATATATATTAATGTATATTCTTACTTTGTAACGTTTTATTAAATGATAACAATAAAGCTAACAAATACTACAACATCTGACATGTAACATACATATTCTATGCATTGAGGCGGCCATATTGAGATACCACATTTGGACAAATATTATTATTAAGGAGATTCTCTCCTGTTCTATTCTTTACTCGTAGGTATTAGTTGTTCATCACCGAAATCAGCCAGCTAGATTTGTGTCTATAATTTTATGCTTACGATAGCTTTTTTTAGAACTTCTAAACAATAGCTTTTCAGCAATTGCCTTTCAAATATTTGTTCTAAAAAGAGGTACTTAACTATTAAAATTTAAAGATATAAAAAACTATTCAGTAATAACAACAGTGTAAAATTTTTACAAAAATTGCTAACTCATAACAAGCACGAAAGTATGTATCACAATAAAACAGTATGCCATTAATAAAGGAATCATAAGTTATTTCGACTTTGTTTCTGTTAATTTATTGACTGTTGAAAGTTGATATTGCTCTAACTGGAATTATATCGTTTTTATAATTGTGATTTATTTATTTTAAATTTCTTTAATAATTTGAAACTGATTTATTATTTGCTTTGAGTATAAATATACAGTGTGTATTTAAATAAAAAAAATCATATTATAAAGGAGTAATGATTACTTATGGTATAGATTTATAGATAGAATACAAAAATTTAATACACATGATACACATCTGATATATTTATATATCCATTATATTTCGGATGCACAACGTGTAACATATATATAGAAATGTTGAATGTAGTAATTTGAGGTTGATAATTTTCTAGGCGGCTACTGATTTTTGGGAAAATCGAAATATGTGGTTAGACACTTGGACTCTGGATCAAAATAATGACGCAGCTCTTCAAGTTGATTATATTAGAATATATGCCATATAATATCTAAATATTTAATTTGTTAACTGAATTATAAATGAAGAAACTGCATGTATATATAATTTGTATATATTAATATGGAAAATATATTTTTTAAACAAAACTTCTACTTTTTTATTTTATTACAACATACATACTATTACATTTAGTTGTAATAAATGTAATTTTGTTAATTTAAAAATAAATTTTGGCAATAGATATTATTTTTCCTGCCTTCACGGGATCTCTAATACCTACTGTATGATCGCTCAACTTTTTTAAAATTGAAATTGGAAGTAACACTTTCTCATAATGAAAAACTGTTATTTTGCCGTTATCTAACAAATTGTGAATTCAATACAAATTTATTAAGTAAAGTATTTAGAATTTTATTTGGAACAAATTTTGTATAAAAAAATATACAAAATTTACAACTTTTCTCTTAGTCAAAAGAAAGTTTTTTGCAGATATGTCACAAATTATACAATCCAGACATATTAAGTGTAGTGTATTCAATAAGTTAAGTTGGCAACGACACCCTGGCGGCAGCGTCAGTACACACATGATGGCGCCAAAGTCAGTGATAGAATGACATGTAACTCGTAGACAAAATTAATGAGTAAATATTAATAAACAGTGAAATAATATCAAACTGAGTATTATTGGAATCATCAAGACACAACAGTGGCGACGAGGTAAACACCAAAATGGCACTAATAGGTGCGATTCCCGGGTTTAACCTGAAGACCGACAATTGGGTACTATATCAGGAACAATTGGAACAGTTCTTTGAAGTAAACGACATAAAGGACACAGAAGAAGGGAAAAAGCGCGTAGCGGCTTTATTAAGCCTTATTGGACCAGAAACTTATAAAATATTGAGAGATTTGTGTACACCCAACCTCCCAAAAACCAAGTCATATGAAGAACTTTGCAGCTTATTGAAGGCACAGTTTGCACCGAAAACATGCCCCTACAGGGAACGCATCGAGTTCTACGAAGCCAGGCAAGAAGAAACCGAAACAGTGAACGAGTGGTACGCAAGAATACACACCCTCTCATTAAATTGTGAATTCGGCAATGATCTGCAACATTCATTAAAAGACAAGTTTGTGTGTGCAATGCAAAAGGGACCAATTCGTGAACGACTATGCGAAGAAGCAACAACAAAAACCCTGAAGGAGTTACTGGAAATCGCACTAACAAAGAAAGCGACACTGCTGTCAAGCAAGGAAGTGAACGTTATAAACAAAAGGTCATCGGGAAATAGAACAGGTCAAAGAGTCGGCTACAAAGATAACCAGACATCAAAAGAAAACACAAGGCAAGAAAGAAGAAAATGCAAATGTTGTGGAAAGAACCACATAGGTATCTGCAAGTACTCAACCTATAAGTGCAACACATGTAACAAAACGGGACACTTGGCAAAGGTATGTTGGGACACCAGCAAACAGAATGCGTTAGAGGTGGAGGATACAAGTGAGGATGAAGTAAACCAGGTAGATATGTACAATATAAGTTTTAAAGATCAAAATCCAATACATGTAAACATAAGAATAAATCGGGAGGATTTAGGTATGCAAATAGATAGTGGGGCAGGGCTGTCAGTCATTACCAAAGATTGTTATGAAAAACATTTAAGTGATTGTAAGCTTTTTGGTAGCAGTGTAACTTTAAAAGGTTACACTGGTACTAAAATACACACATTAAGATATATTAAAGTAGACATTAAGTATGAGGGTAAAACATGCAAAGACTTTGCCATACACGTAGTAGAGGTAGGACGACAAAATTTGTTAGGCAGAGATTTTTTAAGCAAATTTAAATTTCAACTAGTTTCCGAGACAGAAGTACTAAACATTAGTAGTAAGATTGATAAATTTCTTAATGATGTAAAAGAGATTGTTGATCTAGGTTTAGGATGTTATAAACACAAAACGTTCACACTAAAACTGAAAAATGATGTTAATCCTATATTCCTAAAACCCCGTCCACTACCGTTGGCACTCAAAACAAAAGTAGAAGAAGAATTGAAGAGGTTAGAAGAAGAAGGGGTAATAACACCAATTGAATCAAGCGAATGGGGGACCCCACTAGTACCCGTCAGGAAACAAGACGGAACCATAAGGTTATGCGGGGACTACAAAGTAACAGTAAATAGAGGACTAGTGAAGGTGGAGTACCCGCTTCCAAAAATAGAAGATATCTTCGCGAAACTCAGCGGCGGTGAGTCGTACACTAAAATAGATTTGAGCAACGCATACAATCAACTGCAGGTAGATCAAGAAACAGCTAAGATGTTGACATGGTCAACCCACAAAGGGTTGTACAAAGTAAACAGACTACCGTATGGTGTAACTCCGGCAAGTGCGATATTCCAGAAAACGCTGGAACAGACTCTACAAGGGCTAGATTGTGTTGCAAACTTTGTCGACGACATAATAGTGACCGGTAGAACAAGAGAAGAACATGAGCAAAACCTAAAAGCCACATTTCAGAAACTAAAAGAAGCGGGATTTAAAATCAAACTATCCAAATGTGCATTTTTCCAAGAAGAAATAAGATACCTCGGGCATAGCATTTCAAAAAAGGGCCTATGTAAAAATGAAGACAAGGTCAAGGCGTTGTTGGAGGCACCAAGACCAAGCAATGTTACACAACTAAAAAGTTTTGCAGGATTAGCCAACTATTATAGCAAATTCGTACCCAACATGGCAGCGCTAATGACACCGTTGTATAGGTTGCTCCAGAAAAATGTAAAATTTAAGTGGAACGCAGATTGTGACAAATCTTTCAACAGAATAAAAAAAGAAATAGCATCAGAACAAGTGCTGGTCCATTTCGATCCAAGTGCACCAATAATTCTGTCAACGGATGCAGCTCAGGATGGCATTGCTGCAGAACTTTCACATAAACTGTCAAACGGCGAGATAAGACCCATCACATTCATCTCAAGAACATTATCAAAGGCAGAAAAAAACTATTCTGTACTAGACAAAGAAGCCCTAGCGATTTATTGGGCGGTGAAAAAGTTATACTATTACCTTATGGGTCAGAACTTCTGCATAAAAACCGATCACAAACCACTGCTGGCATTATACGGGGAAAACAAAGCTATACCACAAATGATATCCAGTCGACTGCAAAGGTGGGCGTTATATTTATCCGGATTCACGTACAAGATAGAATACATACAAGGAAAGGACAATAAAATGGCCGACATGTTAAGTCGGCATCCGATAAAGGAGACGTCAGAGGAAGAAGAAGATGAAATAGACATCAATTTAGTCATTTCAGAGGCTCTTCCAATCGATAGTAAGAAAATAGCCATTGAAACTAGAAGAGACAATACATTGAGCAAAGTACATGAGTACGTTAGCAAAGGATGGCCAGAAAATGAGCAAGAGGTGGAAGAAAATGTCAAGCCATATTTCAGAAAGCGCGAAGAAATCTCTTGCGAAAAAGACTGCTTGTTATGGGGATACAGAGTACTAATACCTAAAAAATTCAGGAAACAGCTACTAGATGAATTGCACGCCAGCCATTTGGGAACAGTTAAAATGAAATCCATAGCCAGATCCCATTTTTGGTGGCCAAAAATGGACGAAGAAATTGAAAACGTAGCTAAATCGTGTATTTCATGTGGAAAAACATCATACGACCCCAAAAAAGCGATACCGACACCATGGTACAAAGTAAATAAACCAGGTGAAAGAGTGCATATGGACTTTTTGGGACCAGTAAAAAACTATTATTTCCTCATATTTTTAGATGCACATTCAAAGTGGCCAGAAATTTTTAAAATGACAAGCATAACATCGGAAGCGACCATTGCAAAAGTAAGAGAAATCTGCACAAGATGGGGAATTCCAGAAGTATTAGTATCAGACAATGGAAAACAATTGGTATCAGAGGAATTCGAAAGATTCCTAAAAAAGAATGGCATATGTCATATAACATCACCACCGTATCACCCAGCCAGCAATGGTTTTGCAGAAAACGGCATCAAAAGTTTCAAGAAAGGACTTCATGCTGCCTTAATAGATCCCAGAAACAGTAAAACACCCATAGATCTGTTGATCTGCAGGTACTTATTAGCGTACAGAAAGGCTAAACACGGCACTACTGAAGAAACGCCAGCAAAGCTAATGATTGGAAGGAAGTTGAGAACTGTATTAGATTTAGTAAAACCAGGCATAACTCCAAGAGAACGAAAAGGGCAACCCAACAATAGTCAGCAAGCTCCGGTCAAGTTAAAAGTTGGAGACAAAATACTAGCACGAGATTACAGAAACATAAACAAAAAGGGATGGGTAGAAGCTAGAATAACTGAAGAAATAGGAAACAAAATATACAAATGTAAACTGAAGGACGACAATTTGATATGGCGAAGACAGGTAGACCAAATAAAAAAAATCACAGAAGCAATATACAAAGAAGACGAAGAAAACATAAATGAAGAAACTACAGCACAACAAGGACCACGCAGGAAAACTCCAAGCAGCAACGCGAGAAGCCAAACAGACATCAATGCTACACCAGCAACAAACCCAAACCAAAACGTTGCAACATCCAGCGTTTCGATGGGTAAACGAGAACACGGTACGAAAATCATTCATAACAAAAGAAAAACCCAAAAAGACCTCAACACTGAAATCCCGAACCTTCCCAGTACGTCATCCAGTACCTCACCCGAAATCGACACAGGCAGACCAAAACGAAAGCAAATCATGCCTAGAAAATTACAAGATTACGAAACCGCGTAGGGGATATTTAGGAAATAAGTTTTATATCATGTAATTAGGTAGTTTTAATCTAGAAGTAGGGATATATGTAGTGTATTCAATAAGTTAAGTTGGCAACGACACCCTGGCGGCAGCGTCAGTACACACATGATGGCGCCAAAGTCAGTGATAGAATGACATGTAACTCGTAGACAAAATTAATGAGTAAATATTAATAAACAGTGAAATAATATCAAACTGAGTATTATTGGAATCATCAAGACACAACATTAAGTATAAAAACACAGAAGACCTTCATTGGAACCAACTTTTCAGAAAAGTATCAAAAGTCAGATCAGGAAAACCATTGTTTTTGCTAATATCTCGCGAATTACTCCTTTTGCACAGATTTACGATACCAAGAGTATAATGTGGGCGTGCTCTTAATTAGCTTAAAAATCAACGCGTGATTAATATGGGTATCTTACTGAATATTAGGTGATTGTTGTAAGGACAATTTACGGCCATGCAGATAGACAGCCTTGTTTGCTCTTGTCTGCAGATTCTACATAAACGCTGTAGAGGTCGCTCATTCCTGAAATGCGTATGCTTTCGTTTTCGCCTTTCAAAGTAAATTAATACGGTATTGACTTATTACAATTGTGCTTAATTAATACCAATGCTTCGTGTGAGAAAGAAGAACGTACGTACGTCTTGCTCTGCGGGTGCTTCTGTTGGAGAAAAGAAACGGTAAGCCTAATAGCTTCTTATTAGTTAATATCTACGAAATTTTATATACATAAAATAAAAGTCAATACCATTCGATTTATTTACATAAATAAAGCATAAATTGAAATTAAACGACTTGCAGAAATACATAAATAGAGAATTAAGATATATATTTAGAATTTACATTTTTCCTATTACAAAGTAAACAAAAGAAAATACGGTAGTTTTAATATAAACAATTATGTTGCAGCAGTGCGATATGCTATATAAATCCCTGACGGCTTTGCTCGACATATACATACACACACATGTGCTCGGTAAAATGATTTCGCGGAATGTTAATGTTGATTTCTAAGAAAGCAATTTATTTGATATACGTAGAAATAACGGACTTTCCAGAAAATAATATATATATATATATATATATATATATATATATATATAAAAATAGGAGAAAGAATATCGGGATAATCCGCTGTAGTGCAACCGCAGACACGTGTTTCAGACTCGTTGGTCATCGTCAGTACGGTGTAGCCAAGGAATAAGGTGGGATATCCTTGGAGATAGAAACAAAAGGAAGACCATCGGGAAGGCAGGCCACCAATTGCAGCTTAAATGTCAGAAGATCCTCAGGTCTGAGTGACAACAACTGACACCGCCGCGATGGTCTTCCTTTTGTTTCTATCTCCAAGGATATCCCACATTATTCCTTGGCTACACCGTACTGACGATGACCAACGAGTCTGAAACACGTGTCTGCGGTTGCACTACAGCGGATTATCCCGATATTCTTTCTCCTATTTTTATTATGTATCCGTGATATTTCCTTCATTGATATATATATATACAGGGTGGGGCACCTCATTTCCGTCGGTTTATATACGAAAAGCGGTAATATGTTTTATTTTTATTTTTATTAAAGGTTGTGTAGGTTCATTAGGGGCACGTTTTAAAATTATTTTGAAATATACAGAGTGATCCAAAAAAATTTGGCACACCAAAGTTATGAAAATTTAAATGGAACACCCTGTATATTATGGGATATTTTGATGCTATAGGCTAAATTAAGGCCGCTTACTGTTATATTCCCTATACCTAACTCAACCTCTTTTCGAGATATTTCACTATTTTTGAAAATGTAGATCAAAATTTCAGAGACATTGCTGTCTTCCATATTTGAGCGAATAATTTTAAATTGTATTGAATGTATACTCAAAGCATTAGATTCTAAGATAAGCTAAAGTTGATATCTAAAAATTATACAGGGTGTTTAAAAACTACATTTGTGTTTTGACTAACATTAAAGGCAAATAACTTTCTTATTTTAAATGGAACACCCTATATTTATTACCATATTTCGATTCTAATTTTAATTGTTTTTAAAACTGTATTAGGATTTCCTATACCTATCTCTTATAGTTTTTTGGTAATTTAGGATTTTCAATTTCAAACACTAATTTCTTGGAATTTTTTCCAAAAGTAGGCTTTGCCGCTGTTATTAATACTTCAAACAAATAAATTATTTGACAGTGACAGTACATATTAGTTAAGACATCAACGCTATTCGACGTCGTTTAAATAATTTTAATTATTTAAAATGAGAACCTACTCTGAAAACGAAAAGGTGGATATGATTTTAGTAATCGGAGAGTGTGGCGAAAATTGCTTGCTAGCATCAAGAGTTTATGCTCAAAAATATCCTAACAGGCGTCTTCCTGACAGGCGGTCATTAGAAAATTTATTGCAAGTTTTCCGAAGAATAGGAAGTGTGCGTTATCAGAAACCAAAACGGCAAAAACCAATTACGGGAAATCAAGAAAATGATTTTGTTGTTATCGGATCTCTGGCAGAAAATCCGCATACAAGTCAGCGAAAAATATGTGAAGCTAGTGGAATAAGCAGACTGAGAGTCGGAAGAATTATAAAAAGGCACAACTTCTTCCCGTATCATATTCAATTACACCAAGCACTTTTGGAAGTAGTTTACGATAGACGACTCGTATTTTGTTTATGGGTTTTAGAAAAGTTTAGTGAAGATGAAAATTTCTTGGATTTTGTACTTTTTTCGGATGAGTCATCATTCCACAATAACGGGCTAGTTAATAAACATAATTTTCATTACTACAGTGACGAAAATCCCCATTTTTTTAGAACTATTGATAGGCAATACAGATGGTGTGTCGATGTATGAGGTGGAATAATTGGAACGCAAGTGGTAGGTCCGTTCTTTTTTGATGGTCACTTAAACGGCGTCATGTTTCTTCGATTTTTTAGAGACAATTTGCCTGTACTTTTGGAAAATATACCACTTAAAATTCGTCAAAGGATGTGGTTACAACTCGACGGTGCGCCAGCGCATTTTCAAGTAAATGTAAGAAATGAATTGGATAGGCAATATCCTAATAGGTGGATAGGACGCAGCGGTCCACAGAATTGGCCAGCAAGATCCCCAGACTTAACGCGTCCCGATTTTTTCTTATGGGGATATGACAAAAATATCATTTATGATACACCACCAACCACACCCGACGATATGAGAGAACGAATAAGAATAGCGTTTCGTTCTTTAACACCAAATATTTTAACAAGAGTTAAACAGTCCATTCAAGAGAGAATTCGATTATGCATTGAAACAGATGGACATCATTTCGAGCACTTGTTAAAACATTAGTTTTCTTTTAGAATTTAAGTTTGTTGTTTGTTTAATAAAGTAGGTATTTTTTATTTACCTAGTTATGACGCCTTTTAATTAATGTGAAACAAAACCAATCAACCCGATAGGTTAATAAATATTAGCATTTTGAAAAATATTTTGCAAGAAATTAGTGTTTGAAATTGAAAATCCTAAATTACCAAAAAAATATAAGAGATAGGTATAGGAAACCCTAATACAATTTTAAAAACAATTAAAATTAGAATCTAAATATGGCAATATAGGCAAATATAGGGTGTTCCATTTAAAATAAGAAAGTTATTTGCCTTTAATGTTAGTCAAAACACAAATGTAGTTTTTAAACACCCTGTATAATTTTTAGATATCAACTTTAGCTTATCTTAGAGTCTAATGCTTTGAGTATACATTAAATACAATTTAAAATAATACGCTCAAATATGGAAGACAGCAATGTCTCTGAAATTTTGATCTACATTTTCAAAAATAGTGAAATATCTCGAAAAGAGGTTGAGTTAGGTATAGGGAATATAACAGTAAGCGGCCTTAATTTAGCCTATAGCATCAAAATATCCTATTATATACAGGATGTTCCATTTAAATTTTCATAACTTTGGTGTGCCAAGTTTTTTTGGATCACTCTGTATATTTCAAAATAATTTTAAAACGTGCCCCTAATGAACCTACACAACCTTTAATAAAAATAAAAACAAAACATATTACCGCTTTTCGTATATAAACCGACGGGAATGAGGTGCCCCACCCTGTATATATATGGATTAAAGACAATGTGAAAAATGATCTCGGGGGTGCACAGACCTTTTATTTGGGAGGTACGGGAATAATCCATACAATGACGAGTGCGTCTTCATAGATAGTTATTGGAAGCAGGAATGAAATTAAGTACATATAACCGTCTGTGCACGTTACAAATAATTACGGAAATCGCAGGATCTTCTTGTCGGTGACTGCCCTACGAGTATTTTATTCCTTGAAGTGTCAGGACAAATGACAATTTTACATATAAAATTCTTTCTTTATATAGGCGCTCATGTGCAGAAATAATACTTGAAAATAGTATTTTTAACAAAATACGTACATGCCATGATCACGTGCAACTACATATATTTAACATCTATGTCACAGCAATAGATATGTTTACGGTCATATATCGTCGTTTTACTTTAAAAAACTCGTAAGTCCGATTTTTGCATAAAACGAGGTTTTAATTCAGTCTTGGTAAAAATATTCTTCTACACTTTGTCTTAAAAGCCCGTAAGTCTAGACAGATTTGAGTGCCATCTATTGCTAAATTTAAAAAACACGTATGTTATTTTCAGACGAAACCTTACTTTTAAATCCTCGTAAGTCCCTAAAGTTTTGGTTCCCGCCGCTTTGTAATTTAATTGTGTACCTACATGATATAAAGCTGCATAAATAATAATTATTATGAGTTTTTCAACAAATTCAAAAGTAAGTTTTGTTTTTAATTAGTTAAATGTATTAATATTGTTAGTAAAAAAGAATTTATTTGTTTGTTATGTGAGGTTATCGCGCCAATGTGAGACTTACGAGGTTTAATACTAATAAGAGGATATTAAATTTCATAGACTACAAACATACGAGGTTTTAAACTTCAATAAAGTTTGGATCGTAGGCTTATTTTATCTATTTTACGAAAAATTGTTTAATATATCTGGGGACAGTCTGGTACAAGAAAATCAAATATGATATACAAGTAATATAAACGCTAACGGATGCGCCGTTATTTCCATTATAAGGCATTTTTTTTAGTTGTACCTCTGTCATAATAGTGTTGATAGTAAGCCTGATTTATTAAATTTTTGTTATATTGTTTCGTACAATTTCTGAGAGGGGCGTACTGTTTTAAAAAGGGAGGTACTTACATATTTTTTACTTTCATCCAAATCAGAATGTTCTGTAAATGTCTAACATTATATCAGTTTGTTTTCGGGAATATGTAATAAAGTAGGTAATTACCTAATTAACTTGCTGTATGTTGTATTTTAGAGTAAAAAAAATAAACGTACAGTTTTTTATTCGGTGCAATAATGCACATTTGTTAATAAGATTTTATTATACAATTTATTTTATTTTTAGATCATAGCAGTCAGAACTGTAAGTGCGCGAAGTAAGCTTATTTTTTCGCTTGCACTCGCTGGTGAAACTCGACGGGATGAATCGTCCTCTCAGAGCTTTAATGAGGACCAGGAAGAAACCCTTTCGTCTCAGTTGGCTCAAAGGTCTGAAGAAGAGCGTGATGAAGCTATTGATCCCACGTATCTAGAAAATAATTCTGAAGTTCACATAACTGATAATAATGAAAGTCTTCAAGAAGCTGTTCCCGATTTTGTTGGGGTATATGAAGTGACTACGGGAGGAATGCTTTCACAAGTGACTGAAATGTCTAACAAAAAAAAAAGTGAATTGACATTTGATTTAAAAGCAACTCTTTCTGAACACGAGGAAGTCGAAGAAGAAAATATAAACGAAATACGCGACCAGTCAACAGATAAGAAACAAAGAAAACGCAAACCAGAAATTAGCAAGTGGCAAATAATTGAGAACAAAGAAAACAGAATGAAAGGAGAGGAATATCGGGGGCTGAAAAAAACTGATGGAAAATGGGTGTACGATCAACGTAGAAAAGCAAGATGTATGAAACCAGCTTGTCATTGCAAACAAAGTAGAAAGGATACTAAGATTAAATGTGGCATTTTCACTGAGGAAAAGCGACAAAATATTTTCCAGCATTTTTGGAGAGATCTCAATTGGGAACAGCGGAAAACATACGTTAACCGTTTAATCGATACTGACGCTGCTAAAGATAAAAAAAATATGAAGAATGAGGTGTCGCGCCGTAAGGTCACGTTGTTCTATCATCTTAAGAAAAAAGGTGTACGAGTAAGGGTGTGCAAAAAAATGTTTAATAATACTCTTGACCTTGGAGAATGGTCTACACATAGTTGGGCACTCTTAAGCAATTCAGTAGATGGATGGAATTCCGATGACCAACACAACACCGATTCTGTTCCATGTCAGTCTAAGAATGCTCAAAGAAAAAGCAATCGATTTACCGAAAGAAAAAATACTTTACAAAAATTCTTTGATCTGCTTCCCAAGCTTGAATCACACTATTGTCGAGCATCTACTGAAAGACTCTACCTAGAGCCACTGTGGCAATCAAAACTCTCTCTATATAATGAATATGTCCAGTTTTGTGAAAAGGAACAAATAGAATATTTGTCTACCAAAGTATTTTATGAAGAATTTGATGCGAATAAGTTGAGCTTGTTTAGACCCAGGGAGGATCAGTGTGATATCTGTGTAGCCCATAAAGCAGGAAATATAGCAGATGATCAATATCTAGCACATATTGCTAAGAAGAACAGGGCTCGACGAGAAAAAGAAGAGGACAAAGAAAATGCCACTCATATTTTTACTGTAGATATGCAGTCTGTTCTTCTGTGCCCTTTGCTGAAAGCATCAACATGTTATTACAAGAAAAAGCTTATGGTCCACAACTATACAATTTATAATCTCAAAAATCATGATGGTTTCTGTTTTCTGTGGCACGAAGGGGAAGGAGGTGTGTCTTCTAATGAGTTTGCTACCCTTCTCTACGATTTTATCGAAAATAAATCAGGAATTAATCCGGGTGAAGAAATCATACTTTTTAGTGACGGTTGCGGTTATCAGAACCGCAATGTTACTCTTGCCAACGCGTTGCTCCATTTATCCAAGAAGCTAAACATAACCATTATTCAAAAATATTTAGTGCCTGGTCACACTCAAATGGAGTGCGATAGTATGCACTCTAGTATTGAACGCAAACTTCGCAATCAGGAGATCTATACACCTGCTGGATACATATCTGCATGTAAAGCAGCAAGAAGACATCCAAAGCCTTATTCAGTAGAATATTTTCGACACGTATATTTCAAAAATTTTAGCCAGCTTTCTTTCTTTACATCAATTCGTCCAGGGACCAGAGTTGGAGAAGCCACGGTAAACAGTTTGTGTGCTCTCAAATACACTGGAGAAGGATTAGTATTTTATAAAACTAATTTCGATGATGACTGGACACAGTTAACGAAAAGAAATACTAAAAAAGTTCTTGGTACCGAACCAATACCGCAACTTTATAATGCTCCTCTAGCCATAAACAAATCTAAGTACGAACATCTTCAGGCTTTAAAAAAAGAGATACCCCATGACTATCATACATTTTATGATACCTTAAAATACGAATAATGTTATAATGCATGTAATAATACCCATAATGTAAGTAATATGTTTATAAATGACTAATAATTATTAAAACGTTTGTTTTTTTTCAGTACCTTTAGTGTTTAAAAACTTGTAAGTCTTGGTATAGGTAAATTTTTTATAATTAAAATCACGTAAGTCTTTTATTTTGAGGAAAATCCCATATTTAATTAAAATACTCAAAACCATGTATACATATTTTTGAACTATGAAATCAATGTAAAACTATGTTTAAAAATGTCGTTCTGCATAAGAGCTAAATAGTTTTTCTTATCTCCTGTAAAAGTAGGTTGGGGAGACATACGAGTTTTTTAAAGTAAAACGACGATATACCATCGCAAAACCATTATCCTTATAAATGACAATTAATATATTTACACATGATTAATTAGTGCCACATATATGACGATCATGTAGGCACTGACATGACTTTCGACCAGTTCAAGTTAGTTTTTGTGCAAAGTGTGGGAAAAGTAAATATGACTTTCTCACAATTGGTAAGGATAGTAATATAAATGAGGGTCGCTATCGAAAAATATTTGATTGCTTTATATATTTGTAAGCGAATATAAATTTGTCACTCAATCGTGTTATATGTGTTAAAATAGAACAAGAAGAACCGACAAAAGATACATATTGCTGTGACTCTTACTAATTAATAAGTGAATAAATACTTTAAATGATTTAAAATTAAATAAGAGTAGAATCAAGCATACATCCTAGTGCTAGATGCTAGACTAGGATCTCAAATTTTTCTGCAGAATAGCAGGTTTAGCAATTTTACACTTCACTAGCTCAGTATTACGGTCATACTCATGATATCTTTTCTCAGGGGCAGAAAATTATCTTTCTTCGAAGTGATTGCTCTCTAGTTGTCTCCAGGTCAAATAAATAAAAATACAAGAAAAACCTTATAATATAAAATTTATTAAAAATACCAATCTCAAAATAAAGTAAATATATTCACAAGGAAATACACCTTAAAAACTAAAATAAAAAAGAACTTGCATGTTATGATAATGTAAACAAATTAATATGACAAGTATGATCAATATTATTAAACAAAATAAATGAAAAATATCCTACTGAACACATTTAATATAAGTACATCTTCATTAAGATTTATATTAAGGCAATCAACACATAAAAATTTTCATTGTATGTAATGACTTATGCTGGATTATAAATGAATAAATAAAATTATATCGCTAATCAGTTACAAATATATACGCATTAGGGTAATGACTCTGCCTTGATTAATTCTGCTTAGCGCCTTTGCTCGCTCCCAAACAGTATAACCAAATGACAAATTCACGTAGGAAGGCACCCCAGGGTTCCATCCAATGAGTACGTCCTTAGACTCACACACCCCCAAACGTACGCAAAATGTGCTCATCCCTTAATGCATATATGTGTTCTAATTTTAATTTACAATGCCTCAGTGTGTTTTAAAATGTTGACTCAGTCCTGATTAGTTCTGATCAACGCCTTTGCTCGCTCTCGAACAATACCACCAAAACAAATTCGTGTTTTACGGATTAATCAAGGCTCCATGATATGAATTAATCATCTACTTAATTCATTGCACACATCCCTGACCGATGACCCAACACGTCAAATTTTAATACACAAGCACCATAAAATATTAAACGAATAGTGAAAATATAATAAAAATAAAAAAAAATATTGTTACGAACCTCGTTCTTAACTCCACTATAAAGCACCGCATAAAAATTTTACATAACACAATGTATATACAATAAAATAAAAATAAACACCACTAAATCACCTTAACTCCTCATAAAAAAATTCAAATTCATTCATCTTCGTCTAGTGTTAACAAATTTCTTTTACTTTCTTTTACACAGCAAAATATTCTACAAAATAAAATAATAATAAAAAAAAAAACTAATAAACTGGATACTTTTATCCTATAAAATTCCCAAACACAAAGTGTCTATGCTTTTGTTCTAATTTAATAACAAATACTTTTTAATTAGATCTTAAATTAAATCATTACAATTATTAAAAATGTTCTACCGTAACGCACAGTGTAATAACCCTGCGTATGAGGATAAAACATTCTTGTACCCAATAATAAAACTAAACTCGCTAAAATTATTAATAATTTATTTAGGCAAAGACATTCAAAGTATGAATGAATATCTCGTTAAAAAAAATATTACAAGTTCCCACTTATAAACATTTTCTAAGTTAAAATAAAATTTTATTCGTAAAATATTACAAATCCAACTAAAGTATTACAAGTCCAACTAAATTACTCGAGAAAATATTCCGATTCATCAAAAATTTCAAGTTTAAATAAATTTTAAATTTTATATAAGTATAAGCAACCCTGTATTTGTATTTTTATTTTAAGCGGTTCACACCTACTTCAAACAGGCCTCTTTCTCTGCGAACTAGCGAAGAATTTATTTCGCCGGGCCTATACCGAACTTTCTGGGACATAATATCCTTTCCCCGGTAAAGCTTGCGGTGAACACTTACTTGCTATTATTCACTTAATATTCGAGGCTTATTCTAATATTATAATTTTTATTAAAATTATAATAACATTCTTATATTATTTGACTTACATTAATTTAAATTTTACAAAATACTTTATCAAATTCCAAAAATGCAATTTTTAAAAATGTTAATCTTACATGTGACCATGACAACGATTATCAAAACAATGGGGCATATAAATAGACCAAGCGGCCTAAAGCAATACCCATTATCCATACATTATTATGTATAGTTTCATTCATGGTGATGAATAAAACAATATCCCTTTTTGATCCATTTTTTTATTCATGGTGATGTAAACATTGTCTGATCTTGTGGATGACGGATGATGCTGACTAGCCGATGATGCCAGTTCCCGCCTTGAAGATTTCAACCAAGTCGAATTGAATAGTACGGCGCTAAAGAAAAAGGAAATTTAAGAAAATAATTAAAAAGTCATTATAAGAAAATAATTAAACCAACCAAAAGAAACAAGTATAAATACCCACCTGTCAACCTATAGCTGTGATCCTGAGCGTATGCGGACGGAGAAGTCAGATAAGTGGAACGCAGTCAATTCATCGAAGTAGAGCAGCCGCCCGTGGAACATCACAACGAGTTGCGGACCTCAACAATCACATAGCAGTCGGAAGGATCCAGTAGATGCTTGATATACCTACACTCAGACACAGGATATTAGACATTGTCACAAGGTACCAATGCAATGTAATTGTTGTTTAATTAGCAATGCTAAACAAATTTGCCTATTTTATTATTGTAACCTCTTTCATTCATTCAAACAAGTGCTTCCAAATCAGTCAACTTACTAGTTCTTTCATTAAACTATAACCTAAGGTGACCAGACGTCCTCCTTTGAGGAGGACAGTCCTCCCTTTGAATGAACTGTCCCCTTATTTTTGACGTCCTCCCAAGTCCTCCTTTAGTAAGTATTTACGTTTACTATTTTATTACTTAGTAATAAAAATTATTGTGCCGGCCGTTGAGGCGCTGTGTCTGCATTGGACATTGGACGTACGCATGCGCATGAGCGCATGATTAGTGTTTTTACTTATTTGGGTTGACAACTCTATCAACTGTCTGACGCTGTGGTATACGCTCTGATCTGACGTTTTTGCTTTATTAATAGTGTTTTAAACTCGGTAGTTGAAGTATAAATTCAAAAATTTAAATGTTTTCTGGAAAATCAATAAGTGAGTACCTATAATAACTAATCATTGATAAATAATAAGTACAAAATTAGAGGGCAACCTTTTTACACAGGTTATGTTTTTATTACAGATGTAGTTTATTATTTAAGTTAAGTGGTTGTTTGGTGGCGGTGTACATTTTACAGTAACTTGGTGTTGTTTTGACTTTGCAATTATTATTAACAGTTATTATATCAGAAATGAACGATAAAATGAACGTGAAACGTAGAAAGTGCCATTTTACAGAAAAACTGAAAGCTGAGTTTCCCCACATTAAAGCCGATGCATCAAGTGAAGATGATTCAATAGTGAAATACATTGTTTGCAACACTTCATTCACAATTTCAAGAGGAGGACGTGCAAGTATCACCAAGCACAATGAATGCAACAAACATAAAAAAGTGTTGGAAGCAACAGTCTCGTCACAGAAGGTATCTTCTTTTTTCGCGAATGTGAAGTTTCTAGAAGACGAGAAGAAAATTGCTTTGTCAGAAGGAATATTCAATATACACTTTGATGCACAACTTGTGCATCAAAGTGTGATACGCAAATATTCCTGTGCAGCACAACCACAGTTTTCGAAGTATGGATTGTACATCTAAAGAAATTCAAAATTTGTATGAAAAGAAGTTTCATTGCGCTAGAACAAACTGTGAAGCACTGGTAAAACGCCTATTTTTTGATTTTGCCCAAGAATGTTTAAAAAAAGACTTGGCAGAGGCAAGGTATGTTACTTTGTTAAGTGATGCCTCTAATCACAAAGCCATTAAATTATATCCTGTTCTTGTTAGATATTTTAAATTTCACATTGGTATTAATGTAAAACTTTTAAATTTAGAGGATATATGTGGTGAAACTTCAGAAATTTTGTCTAATCACATAAAAAAAAATTATTGACCAGTATTCATTACATGACAAAATTATTGCTTTGTCTGCTGACAACACGAACACAAATTTTGGTGGCTTAAACAGAAAAGGTGAAAATAACGTGCATAAAAAGTTAAATAAGTTATTAAACAAAGATATTGTCGCTATTGGATGCAGCTCTCATATTGTTTCAAATGCTATAAATACAGCTGCAAGTCTGATGACTATTGATGTGGAAGTAATAATACCCCAAATATATTTATATTTTGATAGGTTCACAGTCAGGGTAACAGGTTTAAAAGAGTTTTGTGAAGAAGCATCAGTAGAGTATAAAAACCTATTAGGTTACTCAAAAACGAGGTGGCTTGCATTAATGCCGGCGATTGAAAGAATCCTTACTTTGTTTGAGCCCTTAAAGTCTTACTTTTTAAGCCAACAGAAGTGTCCAAAAATCATAAAAAACTTTTTTGAGAATGATCTTGCAGAAGTTTTTCTTTATTTTATTCACTCTCAGGCGACAACTTTTCATAATACCATTTTAAAAATTGAAGGAAATAACATTTCGGTTACAGAAGTTAATGCAGCATTATCAGAATTAAAACAACAACTAGAGTCTAGGCTAGAAATTAATTTTTTTGCCAATCGCATTCAGCAGTTTATTAACACGCTTAGAAAATAGTAATCCAGATATTAAACAAAAATTTTTACAAACAGTCTTGGTTATCTCAAAGAATGGACAAAGCAAACGGACAGTTTTCAAAATTTCCTGTGGATTTTACTCAATCTAAACTTTGAATGGGAAGATGTTCAAAATAGTGTACTATTTTTACAAGAAAAATTCCATGTTCATGTTGATGACAATAAGTTATTCGATGAGGTGAGAATTATTAAAAACTATGTTACACCTGAAAAAATTTCAACATGAACTCAAAACAATGTAGAGGTAGGACAAAGGTGGCTTGAAATATTTAACTATTTAAAAAATAATTTTATTCCACACGAAAATTTAAAAGTAATAGTGGAATTATGCCTTTGTCTTCCTGGAACTAATGCTAGTGTAGAAAGAGTTTTTACATTAATAAATGAAATTTGGACTGTGGAAAAGTCACGTCTTACGGTAGAAACTCTTTCCGCATTGACTTTTGTTAAGTATAATATGAATATGTCATGTGAAACCTTCTCCACTGTGCTATCAAGCAATGAAGTGTTATTAAAAAAATACATTCTAGCGAAAAATATACATAAATCTATATGTATGTATATGTAGTGTAGGCTTAAGGACCTAGTTTGTAAGAAAAAATAAAAATATATATGTATATCAAACAAGTATTTTCTTTTTTTTAGTTACTATTGATATTACCTAAAGTACTAATACCATAAGCATAAATGCGCGCTTGTACCAGTATATGATATTACACAAACATTTCTGTCCTCCTGAACCATTCTGAAATTCTGGTCACCTTACTATAACTAAAGTCAAGATCAGAACATCAAACAATTAGTACTTACATATGAGGATATGTTAGTGCATTTAGTCCATTATTTAGTTCATCAGATAAATGACTTTCTCAATTTTTACACGTAGTCAAAGTTAATCTGACAAGTCACCTCAAATAGGGTTATGTTTAAACTGCCATAAGCTTTGCCTAGTCTGAAGAATACTATCCATATTGTGTATGTTCATATTATATGAAATTTCGGAACTTCGATCCAGTAAGGGTCTGTTCTTTGTTGTTTTAAAAAAATCTCTGTTATCAGTTGTGCTATATTACCATATGTTGTATTTGTAAATAAATTGAATTTGTTATACCCCATATAAAGGTGTTTATATCCATCAATAGTCTAGTCAACACTGATTATTAAGTAAAAACACACACAGAGATATGTCATCTGCATTGGAGAGATGCATGTAAAGTTTCAAGTTATGATGCTGTCGAGAACTTCGTTGGACCCCTGCTGAGTTAGAAGTAATAAGGTAATTTTTTTGACACTATAAATCCGAATCCTATCAACGGCCTGAGATTGAACACTTATTTGCTAATACGAGAAGCGTGGTTTCTCCTTCTTATCGAGCAGTACTTTTTTGCAAATATCGCAAACCCTGTATTCTGTAGAGGTTTATTAAGAGACTAGAATTACTTAGAAAAGGATTTTGAATAATTTTTGTATAAAAAAGATTAAAAATTGGACCTGAAGTAAAACATTTACTCACAGGTTTACTTTTTTTTAGGCAGATCAAGGTATTTAAAACTTAATTAAGAACAACCTTTGTTTTATTTGAAAGGCACATACTGTTCTGTTTATGTACTGTGTATTAATATTGCCCGTAGCCTTGCAAATTACTTTGTGAACCATGTTTTAATAATAAAAGAATAAAATAATTCGATATAACTTTATAATTGTTTCTTCTAATCATATGAATAACAATCTCTGATAAGCAGAAGAATAAAGGATATGGAAGAGTTTAGCAATAACATTTAAATACCTGGAAATTTCTGGAAATTATGTCAATAATCTATTAAAGATTATTAAACTACCTAAATGCATTGTACGCTACACATATAAGCGTGGCAGTTACAAGACATCTGAAATACTTCTAAAATATAAAAAGTTTCAAAATATTGGAATAAATTAATAACCAAAAATATCTACAATAAGTTCTTTGTACCTCATACGCCATGCAAATAGCAAAACTCCCAGTTACATAATAAAAATGTATGAGATTATTAAAATGATAATTTATGTTCTAAACTCGATATTATTCAAAAATAATGAGATAAAGATTATACACGGTGGCCAGAAAAATGCGGACAAACGCCAGGTAGAACGATTCTTTGTTCAATTCTGAGGCGATAATCTTGGGATTAAGATAATAAGATAATCTTAATCCCAAAAAGTTATACGGTCCTTCCTTACGGCATACGAGACCATCAAACATTAAGTTGTACGGCTAAAATTTAGCAAAATTCGTCAAATTTATCTATGTAAAATCATTGTGGTGAAATTTAGAAATGGAATTATCTCAAATGCATTGATGTAACTAATCGATTAATACCAATGGTTTACAAAAAAAAAGCACTGTACTACTTTTTTCAATTAAGATTGTCAACTCAGAATTAAACAAAGATTTGGCCTGCGTGGCGTTTGTCCGCATTTTTCTGGCCACCGTGTATATATATATTATTAGCTCTGCAGGCCTAGTAGGCCCTTGGCTTGGTGCGTTATCCTCTTCAACTCTTCTCTATTTCTTGCTTTCTTTCGCCAGTTGTTTATTCTCAAGTACTTAACGTCCTTCAGCACCTCGTCCATCCATCTTATTTTGGGTCTACCTCGTTTCCTCTTTCCTCCTATGCCTCCTACCATTAGCCTTTTGGGTACCCTCTCGTTTTCCATGCGTTCTATGTGTCCTAACCATCTTATTCTATATCCCTTAGCTATTCCTATAATATTTGGTTGGTTATACAGTTCTTGTAATTCCCTGTTGGTTCTCTTCTCCCAGCTATCATTTACTTTTTTGCCTTTATATATCCTTCGCAGGCATTTTCTTTCCCATAGTGCTAGCATTTTTTGTTCGTTCTTATCCATTGTCCAAGTTTCACTTCCAAATAATACTACAGGCCTCAATATTGTCTGGTACACTCTCTGCTTTGCTCCCCTGGACAGCAACTTACTGTTAAGTACACTCCTTAGTTGGTATATACATTTGTTGCCTTTCTGTATCCTGCTCTGGATCTCTTTTTTTATATCCGGCCTCCTATTAAATTCCACTCCCAAATATGTGAATGACTTTACCTCTTCAAAACTGTAGACTTTTCCGCCTGCTGTTGTCACGACGAACTTTTTATCTTTAGTATTTCCTTTCCTAGCCCATATCATGTATTTTGTCTTTCTCTCATTTATTTCCAATCCCATTTCCACTGCACTTTGTTCAAAACGCAGCAATACTTCTCGTAGCTCCTGTTCACTTCTCGTTATTATGACAATGTCGTCTGCAAATGCCAAGCACTGGTGTCTCTTGTGATACAGTAGCCCAGTTCTGTTTATCCTCGCTCTTTGCACAGCATATTCAAGCACATAATTAAATAATGCTGAAGACAGCGGATCGCCCTGTTTCAGTCCTTCCAACACTTTAAAGTTTTCGGTTACCTTCGCTCCAATTTGCACAACATTTTGTCCCTTCCAAAGTTAGCTTTATCATATTTACCATTTTATTGTTTACTCCTAGTTCCCTTAACGCAACATATAGTTTACCCCTTCTTACTCTATCGAATGCTTGTTTAAAATCTATAAAGAGCACATGTGTATCTTTTCCAAATTCGTAGCTTTCTGCTTGTATCTCTCTAAACGTGAATATTTGGTCTACCACTGATCTCCCCTTTCTAAATCCACATTGATATTCGCCTATAGCTTCTTCCATTTTAGGGACCAACAAGGTTTTTATGAACGAAGCAAGAATTTTATAGGCTATATTTAGCAAAGCTATGCCTCTATAATTTTCACAAACTGCCTTGTCGCCTTTTTTATGTATGGGATAGAGCATGACTTCCCTCCACTGTGCCGGCATCCTTTCCTGCATCCATATATCCTTTATTAGTTTGTGCATACTCAAGATTATTTTTTCCCCTCCATATTTAAACATTTCGGCTGTTATATCATCTGTGCCTGCGCTTTTATTGTTCCTAAGCTTATATATAATGACTCTTATTTCTTCTATACTTGGTATGCCCTCGTTGACTTCTAGTTCGTCTACCCCTCCATCAGCAATACTGTCCTCTTTCCTAACCTTTCTTGTGTCCTTCGAATTAAGAAGTTCTTCAAAATGTTCTTTCCGTCTATTCAATATCTCTCTCTCTCTCCTGCTATCAGCTTTCCTTCTTTATCCTTGTATATTTGTTTATTTGTTTGGTACCCTCTTTTTTCCAATGTAATGCCTTGATACAACTTACGTATTTCATTTTTTTGGTAGCTCTCTTCAATTTCTTCCAATCGGTGTTCACAATATTTTCTCTTCACTTCCCTCAGTGTTTTTTTACATTTTTGCCTTTGCTCTTTATACTTTTCCCTGTTCTCTTGCGTATATGAGATAAAGATTGCCTTTCTAATAATGTTTTAAACATTAATATGCACCTTTACACATTATTTTTCCATATAGAAAATTGTATGGCCTCTGTGTTGCACTCTAAAAACTGAAATAAATATCTTAATATATGTTAATTTTTCATTAAAATATTCTCAAAAGAATCTAATATCTCCAATATTGAAAATGTGGCGGTTCTTTTTTATAAGCCCTCATTTATGAGTTAGTTTCCAGATATACCAGGAAAACAGTTGCAGTTACAGATATATGTTCATTAAAGGTTTGTACTCACAAAAGTTTTGCAGAGTTTCTCTCTTTAGATATAAGCAAAAGGGCAATAATAATGATATTAATAAAATGTGACCGACATTGCATTTAATGCACTGTAATTTTGCGATAAGTTTTATAGCGTATCGGTTGATGGTAATGTTGGTTAATTTTGTGACCAAGTCATTTACTTTATACATTTTGCAATTATTTGAAGAAATATGTTTAAATACAAAGTGTTATATCTTTGACATTTCAAACAATAATTACATTTCATAATGCCAAAGCGATATATATGTCTATAAAACAAGATTTTTTTAATTTAATAAATAAATATATAAATAATAAGATCCTGTTATGGCATTTTATTTTGTAACTTCATATAATTAATATCAGCAAGTAACAATAAAATTTGATAACTTCGTTAGGTATATGTATATGATGTAGTGTAGTATATATGAATTGCTACATACGAGGGCAGTCTGAAATGTTTTGAGCCTCAACTTGAAGATGGTGCTACTCGTCAAAACCATTCTGGTAATGTAAGTGCGCATCCGTTGAAAGATGCGTGTGAAAATTTCGGCGATTTTGGACGCTCAGTTGTCGTTTGACAGTTTGTGTTAGTCGATGTCACTCCTGAGAGAACGAATTGTTAAACTGACTGTCATTGTAGACATAAATAAATATGGCAATTCTATTTAATATTTTCTTTTTTCTAAATTTAAATATCCTCTTGTAATCGCATGTCCTACTCGATAATAATACCAATTTTCTTCTCAAGCAAACGCTGATAGGTGGGTTTCATCTTCCATCTAATTTAAGAAACTACATCTGTCAAGGATACAGGTTATTAAAGACGACGGGTTTAGTGAATTTTGTATAATGAATGCAATGGCTATATGTGGTGCACTTTAGTACATCTTTTGTAAAAAGATGAAGACAATGAAAATTTTGACGGATATGCAGTAAACAAAGACTTGGCTCTTGACGATGAAGTACGTTCTAGACCATCAAAACATGTTACCATTGAAAAATTCATGAGGAGTTAGGTGACCCAAAAGAGAAAGTGGAGGAGATTGCCAAGATTGCGAGGAGGTTCACTGAATATGTACATCACGTTTTTTTTTATTTAGAATTACACACGTCTAAGCTCTTTCTCAAGTGGGTGCAGAATTTACTGAATGCATATCAAAATCGTGAAAGAGTACAAATTTCCAACGACAATTTTACAATTTGAAGTTTTTTATCATTAATCCTGTAGATTTCGCGTGGCTTTTTACGATTGATGAAGCTAGGCTCCATTATTCCATGCCTGAATAGATACTCCACTCATGGCAGAGGAGTAATGCTCCGTCACACGTCAGTGGCATTGTTTGAGAAAAACTTAATGAATTACGATGCCAAGTTATGTCCCAACCATCCTATTCATCGGATCTAACTTTCTTAGACTGCCATTTATTATCAAAGCTCAAGCTGTTCCTCACCGGAACAAAAGACAAGACAAATGAAAATATTTTTGCAGACTAGAGCTGTATTTGGTAATCTTGATGCTGATAAAACCCTTACAATGGGATTCCAGCACAGTTGATCCAAGAGTATTAATGTTCAAGAGGAATATGCTGAAATACGGAAGTTGTCGTAATTCAAGTGTTTCATTTTAAGTCTCACCCGTACATTAAATCACTTATTCTCTTATTATTAATCTTCAGTATGGAGAAACAATTTGTTTATGGGAGAGATAATCGATCAATATAATGGAGATAAAAATAGTAAATTAATATTTAATACTTTTCCAATTAAAACTAACTTTAAATAAATATTTTGGAATAACCAGACTTTAAATAGAATTTATTTATTTATTTCAAAACTAACGAAATTTGAATATACGAGTTACAAAAGAAGTGAAAATAATGAAAATATACTTGTACTTAATATAAGTAGATGCCGAATATGTGCCTATATCTGAAGCCTTATGTATATATACTTATAAGTAAATAATGTTAACTGTACTTACATGTGTACGCACACAGTAAAGATAATTATAATTAGTTCAGCTTGATATCAATATCGGGGTTTTCAAATCCCTATATAAGGTCAAGCAAGTTGACTTTTTAAAATCCCCCAATATTTCGTTTTTATTTAATGACGTCACTGAAAATAGGCTGCAAAATTTTGTCATGCTAATGTAATGAATAATAATAGTAATGATAACTAGGGATCAGAAGTCAGGTTTACATTTTGGGACCGGACTTAAGTGAATAATGTAATTTGTAAGTTTACGCATTCTTTAAAAAACTGTGTTATGCCGCCAGATAGTGACTTGCGTGTGCTCAAAACCTTATAAACGATAAACATATTTCGATGTCATTAGCAGTGGCGGCCCGTGATTTTTTGGGACGGGAGGGCACCAGGGGTCTGAGTGTTTAATATCAAAAATTAAGTACAGACAAAAAATAAGTTCAATATGCTATTTAATTAACTTGTTTGAAAATAAAACCCATCCGCCGTTCCTTACGATCAGCAAAATGATTAATAAATCATTCATTGAAGTTTGGTGTTGATGTCAGTAATTGTTTTTCAATGGAACACATTGCTAAGGCACATAGTCTGCTGTCCCGCATGGTATTTCTAGAAAATGTTTTTATTCTCTGCAAAGTAGAAAAACACCGTTCACTTGATTTTTTCTATTTTGGTTATTAAAAGTTCAAAAAAGCTTAAAATAAAAGACATGTTTCGTTCGAACATTTTAAATATTTGAATACATGCGGTTTTTATGTAATTATGATTAAAACGTCTATGGAAACTGTAACTTCGTACGTATTCAGACGTCTTCGGAATGTCAGTGGTGGCCTTGCTATGACTTCAGCCAACTTCATATGGATTCGGACGTCTTCGGAATGTCGGTGAAGGCCTTGCCTTGGCTTCGGCAAACTTCGTTTGTGTTCGGACGTCTTCGGAATGTCGATGAAGGCCTTGCCTTGTCTTCGGCCAACTTCGTTTGTATTCGGACGTCTTCGGAATGTCGATGAAGGCATTGTCTTGTCTTCGGCCAACTTCGTGAACATTTTAAATATTTGAATATAGGGGGTGTTATATGTAATTATCATTAAAATTCAGACTGATTTATGCAATAAATTATTTCAAATTATCAACAAAAAGGATGAAATAAATAATTGCAGGCCCCCAGAGATTCGCGAAATAGCAGAAGACAATTTACAAAATCTTTCGCCAACATAGTCTCGACATATTATCAAAAACAAACTTTTATAACAGTTGTACTATTCAACCTTGGAAGTAAATTACAATAGTAGCATCAGAAAAATTATCATCCAACTCTGCTTAACAATTTATATTGTTAATTAGTATATAAAATGTTAGCATGTGTGCTTTTTATTCTTTGTACAACTTCTATTGCACATTTTTGTTACATTAAAGGCTTACATTTTGACATTTAAATATAATTTGGTTACATTTTCTTTTTGTTACCAACGTCAAAACAACAAAATTAGCGTGCGATAAATAAATACTTTTGCAACAAAAACGGATGTCGTAAAGGGAACTTTATAGCACCGAAATAGAAAAAAGCATTTTGCACATTACACCCACACAACCAGTCTGATAAACTGTAAGAGCTTCTGTTGAATTTTCTCGTCACGGTTTTATTAGTTTTCAAATTGTGATCTTCTAGTTTAATCAATAAATCTGGTCTAGGGAGACCTAGATTTTTTAATTCTGTCTTAATGTTACTAACGCAATTCATAGTTGCATTTGCACCGATAGAAGTTACAACATACACTCACCGCTGTATATTACATACTGGACCGCCACCCGGACCCGGCACCATAGAGTAGTGCCCAGCCGCCTACATATATACGCGCGCTACCCGCGCCAGTTTCATCGCTCGATTTCTAATATAAACGGGGCATTCGCGCGAGATGCCCCGGAGCCTACGTCAGACTGAGATTTTTAAACGCGCTGAAAAGACGGACTGTTACTTCCGAAAACATATTATTTGTTATCAAACAAATCAGAAAAATTACATACAAATTAGGTATTTATAATTAATTTATCTGTTAAAAGAAATTTGTCACGGGGAAATTTGTCACGGGAGGGCAGTGCCCCGTTGCCCTCCCTGCAGCAGCCGCCACTGGTCATTAGATGAAATTACTGACGTTAAAGGATGCAATATTGCAGATATTTTGGTTTGGTGATGGGCAGCAACACGGGAATGTCTATACTACTAACTAATGTATTATTATTCGTAACAGATGGACCTGCATATATGAAGGCGGATGGTCGGCTCTTACAACAAACATAAAGTAGTATGGTGCATATTAGATATGGGCTGTCAAAAATAACATTGTTATAACTCCTTATTCTACATTTTGGTATACTAACATTGATAATAACATTATCTTAAATACTCCAAATCTTATATCTTCACATTGTTCTAAATACCGTCTGCATTACATTTTTAGAATAATTTAATCCTAACTCTAGACTGAGAATGTCCTATCTCCATTGAACTTTGGAATTAGAACATTGAGCCGCCATAAAATAGAAATTTGTAGTGAAGTTAGTACCTACATGGTTATTCTGAGTTTCTGCGTGTGTAAATGTGTTTAATGTAGTTTAAAACTTTTTTTGCTGTGAATAGTTAGATAGTGTGTTAATAATAATACCATTAAATAATGAATGAATCGGTGGCACAAATACACTAAGTCCTAGTGATGAAGTTATTGTAATACAAAATGACAAGTAAGTTAAAATACGGAATCTTATTAGATACTAACCTTAAAACTGCACTTAAGTACTATTGTAGAATCTTCACTGACGTTTTTAATCAAAATTGAATAACTTTGAAATACGAAAACACAGTCCAGGGCCACACAATTAAAAATTTTAATAGAAGGTGGTATTCTGGTTGAAAATGTAGTAATAGATGAAGTAAATCTGGGAACACAAAATCTCGAAAATAATAATAATGAGTATGACTTATCAATAAATTATTGTTATATCAAAATGTCTACTGATTGTAATATTTATAATACAGGGATTAGAAAAAAATGGCTAGAAAAAGAAAGCGAAACGTAGACATATGGAAAAGTAATTTAAGGAGGAAAATGTGAGAAGGTGGAAATGATAGCATAGATTGCATAGATAAAAAGCGGAAGAGGCATCTTGCCCTTTTAAATGTTCTAATCACGTTTCAGAAGAAGTTGCAAAATGCAATTTTGAAAAATTTTGGAGAGTGACGATGAAAAATGTAATTTCCATAATAAAATGACCACAAGAATTCCAAAAAAAAGAGTCCATAAGGAAGACCAGAATTCATCTAGACCAAGAGGATAAAGTGTTCAACTAAAAATATTAGTTAATAATCAAGAATCAGTTTTGGCAATGAGCAGTAGAAGGATTTCTTACCTCTATTCCCCAAAAAAAAGAGGAGTTACAAACGCACCTAAACGTGACCAAAGAAGGACAAAGACTGCAATTAAAATTCCTAAAAGCACCAGATTATTAGTGAAGGACCAAATAAATTCCTTTCCACGAGTTCCAGGTCATTGCAAAAAAAATACAAAAAAGAATTTCACTTCAATTTGGCCAAACTTTACGAGCTGCATCAGAAAGAATGCCAAACTAAAAACATTGAACCAGTGGGGAAATGGTTATATGCAAAAGTCTTCACGAAAAATTAGATACAAAATTGAAAGCTCATGTTAACGAAAAAGAACACACTAAATGTCAGAAAAATATAGACAAAAAGCATCTCTGCAGAGAGTACTTAACATTTCTCAATCAAATTAATTGTATTACTAAAACATTTTTAAAATCTACAATCATCTCTAATATTTAGTGTTTTTTTTTAGAGGCGGAGATCTTTTAATTGAAATAAAACAGAAAAATCCATGAAATGGGCTTTATTTAAAAGATAATTTTATGTCATTAATATTTGAATATGATTACGGGCATGTAACGTAATCTGGAGGTTCAATTTTCACACTCTTCGCAGTAAATCAGGTTGTATTTCGGCAATAACGCGTCGCATGTTGGCTTCCAAGTGCTCAATTGTTTCTGGTTTATCGGCGGAGACACACTACTTTACATATCCCCAGAGAAAATAATCTAATGGGGTCAAATCGCACGAAAGAGATGGCTAGTTAACAAGTCCATTTCTTAAAATTAATCGTTCTTCAAATGTTTCTTACAGTAAATTAATTGTAGCGCGAGCTATGTGGCATGTGGCACCGTCCTGCTGAAACCACATGTCTGCAACATTAATGTCTTCCAATTGATACACGAAAAAGTAAGTAATCATGTCTCAGTACCGCTCACCGTTAACTTTAAAGACAATGGCTTGTGGAATAGCATCACACAAATGCGGCAATTCTGCTTATTGAAAAAGCCATTTAACCAAAAGTATGCTTCATCGCTGAACTAAATTTTCAAATGAAATTGTGGATAAATAATAACGTTTTCTTCGGCCCATTCACCAAATGTAGGTACGTACGGCGCGAACGATAATCGTGTGGCTTCAATTCCTATACAAATTGAATCTTGTAAGCACCTAAACCAAGATCTTTACGTAAAATTTTCCATAAAGTGGTTGGACACAAGTTTAATTGTTGAGTACGATGACAAATTGACGCATTTGAATCATCATCAACACATGATCAACACTACGCAGCATACCATCAATCCGTTGTTTTGTGCGCACTGTACGACGTCTTGCGTGACGCGTATTAATCGTTTAGAGTAAATGTATTGCGAAAACGATCCATAGTTTTTCGAATGAATCGCTCTGATGGACGATTATGAGCATCATAAAAGGCACGTAATGCCCGATAGGTTCCTCGAATTGAACAATGTCCTTCAAAATAAATTTGAACAATTTGCAAACGTTGCTCCAGCGTGAGTCTATTAATTGAATTGCCAAACCAACCTAACGTCAAAACAGCCGAAAACTGTCAAATCGACTGTTACAGAAAAAAGTGTTGCCAATTTAAAGTTATCGGCGTCCAAAAAAAAACACCCGTTATTAGAGAATGAAACATTTCTAATTGCGGAAATTATAATCTTCCATTCCGACAGACGGAATAAATTAATGAAATTTAATTATTAAAAAATAGGTGTTTGACGAACTCTGTATTTAACTAAATATTATATTTTCAATACCTCTATGATTCACATGAGCTTCTGCTTTCTGAGATTGCATGATTATTTTTTGGTACATAATATAATCCCAGTTCAGACAAAACAGTAAAAGTCGATTAGAAGTTTCCTTGACCTTGCCTATTGTATCCACGATTTTGTAATTATATTTCAAGTTTAGATACTTTTTTCTCGTCTGACGCGAATGTTAATAATACTAAATTACCGTATAAATTTCAATTCTATTGTATAACATTATTACTTAATTATGACTTATTTTCTAAATATTAGTTTACTTAATTTACAAATGAAAATTTCTGAAATATATAAACAGTATATCTAACACAAATAATACTTTAAAAATGAGAAAACGGATGTTCATAGTTAACGCGTATTGTGCGTCTACAGATAAAACCCGTGTTTTTCATATAAAATAAATGCACTTTTAAATCATTCATACGTAAAGCCAGGTACTTTTTTGATATCCACTCTTACATTTTGGCGTCACTCATTATTAAGCGGATATTTCCCGTAGGTAAAGTACTGATAATTTTCTCTTGGATGCTTTAATATAAAAGTCGGGGAAGTTTGGTCGCATTATATGTCCTTTCTTTACGAGAGAAATGATTGCTCCGGTAGTGGTACTTGCAGTAATTTGTGGCCTGATAGCTGCCGACAAAAAATGTGAACATTCAGTGACAACTGCTAGCGGACGGTTTGCACCGAAAGTCATTTGTTCTGGTGATTTGATTTTTGAAGATCAATTTGATCATTTAAATCTTGAAAAATGGCAACATGAAATCACATTAGCCGGTGGTGGGGTAAGTGCATACTTTGATTTAATGCAATACTACTAATTAGATTGATTAAAGTTTAAATTTTTGAAAACAATAAGTTATTTAAATTGTATTTCGTCTTATCTGGTATTATTTAGATAGCATGTTTCATTTTATTCGATTTACTCATTAACTTCATGTTTAAGTACATATATGAAAAGTATTATGCGCTTTCTAAATTTAAATTGTGGATAAAATTGAAATTGAATTTTAGGGTTTATACAAATTTTTAGAAATATGCCTTTCTTCTTAGTTTGTTTTTATTTAACTTTTCACTTATGGTTTGTTTTGTAGAAATATGTACAATTTATAAATAAATTGTTTCGGCTGCATTAGGTTACAGAGGTTCAAGTTTCTTGTAATTTGCTGAAACTGTTCAAGTTTAATTGCATAATTAATCTCTTTAATATGTAAAGTTTGTACCGAAGGAATATTGTATCAAAAAAGTAAACGTTGAAATATTAGGATACAATAAATAAAATGAGTATGTATGAATATTTACTGACAATAAGTAATATTAACAATACTCAGACTCAGTTTTTCAAGATAGAACATCCAATAAGGCGTAGAGATTTTCGCTTAATATATTAACTAATATTTTTTGTTCACTACTTTAATTCATGCTTGGTTTTAATAACCAACTTTAGCTTTAGTTGTTGTGCATTTAGTGTAATTTTATAATAAACAGTTTAATAGTTATTGTTGCCTTTGATTCACTATTAGTTTGTTTATCCCATTAAAAAGGATGGAATAGAAATTTGAGTACTAATTATACACATTCTATATAATTTTTTTATCACAACAAAGACGAATCCGAAAGAAATTATCCACTTTCGCATTTCCCAGGAAACATTATAATAGCTTCCTAATTTTAAAGATTATTTGTAGAAATTATTGCAATGTACACAAGGCATGTATATATATACAGGGTTAGTTAAAAGTATGGAGACGGCGATTTATTGTCGTTAATATTCATTTTAGAGAATTATGTTCAATATAAAAGTTTGTTAGGATATTTTGATCTACATTTGAGAATATTTGATTTTTTTTTCTTCAATTGTTTTTTAGTTACGCCTGTCCGCGCAGTTTTTTTAAATGGGAACTAGTAAATTTTACTCTATCATTCGATAGAGAATTTTTTTCTCTTTACAATACTATTTTTGTTTTTTTAAAATTCATTTTAATAAATTTTTTATAAGAAAAGGCCGGTTCAAGTGTTTCACAGATGTTCGGTACATCGCAGATAGACAGAAGCTATGCGATAAACAAACTTGAGCGACATAATTTTATCAGTGGTTATTGTGTACGTCAAATCTTTGACAGAAATAATTCATTTGTGCAATTTGTTACTGTTAATATTAACAATGGCGAGTTTAAGTGAACATGAACGAATTGAAATACTTATGATGTTGGGTTATGGAGATAGACGCAGAAGTTTACAAGACGTTTGTAATTTATTTAATGATACGCATCCAAATAGAAATCCAATTTCTAAATCCGTTGTTGGTAAAACTTTAAGACGATTTGAACAAACTGGTAGCGTTAAAGATTTGCCAAGGAGTGGTAGACCTAGAACAGCAAAAAGCGATGATAACAAACTGGATATTTTATTGGCTGTATCTGAAGATCCTCATTTATCAACCAATGAATTAGCGGCCAATTTCAATATTTCGCAGTCATCGATCGTGTCATTTTTAAAAAGTGAAAAGTATAAACCTTATGAGGTACACCTTGTACACGAGTTAACGGAAGATGATTTTGATAGGAGATTACAATTTTCTGAAGAATATTATTAAATATTTGCAATAATAATGAAAATTTTGTCAACAATATTGTTTTCTCTGACGAAGCTACTTTTTGCCTTACCGGTGAAGTAAACAGACCTAACTGCAGATACTGGTCATCGGAAAATCCCTTTTGGTTTTTGGAGCACCATACGCAGTACCCCCAAAAGGTTAATGTTTGGGTTGGCATTCTTGGCGGTCATATTGTCGGTCCCTTTTTCATCAATGGCAATTTAACTTCGGGTCTGTATTTGTAGTTATTGCAAAATGAAATAATACCTGCTTGTGCTACGCTCTATCCACATGAAAACAATGAACACCTGCCCAATGACAGTATCTGGTTCCAGCAAGATGGCGCGCCACAACATTATGGTGTAAATGTTCGTCAATATCTGGACAACGTTTTTCCCCACAGATGGATTGGAAGATGAGGAACCATTGAATGGCCAGCCCGTTCGCCAGATTTAAGTCCTTTAGATTTTTTTCTTTGGGGATACGTAAAAAACAAAGTTTACGAAGATAAGCCCGATAACGTCGAAGATTTACAAATCCGAATTACCAGAACGATACAAGAAATTCCCCGAGATTTTTTACAGAACTCTGTTCGCGGTTTTGTAAATCGATTGGGTCATTGTCAAATTACTAATGGACGACAATTTGAACACTTACTTTAATTTACTTTGTTATTAATTTGTTTAATTTTTCTTGTAAAAGTTATTAAAATGAATTTAAAAAAAAACATATTATTGTAAAGCGAAAAAAAGTCTCTATCGAATGGTAGAGTAAAATTCACTAGTTCCCATTTAAAAAAAACTGCGCGGACAGGCGTAACTAAAAAACAATTGAAGAAAAAAAAATCAAATATTCTCAAATGTAGATCAAAATATCCTAACAAACTTTTATATTGAACATAATTCTCTAAAATGAATATTAACGACAATAAATCGCCGTCTCCATACTTTTAACTAACCCTGTATATGCAATGTATATCAGATTGAGACTGAAAAGTATAGCATCTCATTCACTATATAAGAAAATTCTAGAAATATTCCATTATCTTCGGTACAAGCTAATGTAAATTCTTGCATGACTTTCTATTTTTATTTTATTTAAGTATATTCAAGAATTAGTATCTAATTCACAATTGAAGTATCTTAATATTCGCTTTTTACGCTACAATATTGAAATACAATATAAATTAAAAATATAAGGACAGATACTAAACTATGCTGTCTAAAACCTATAAAGAAAATATAAGACATCCCTACTGTTAGTCTGAAACATACTATGATAACTTTCTGTTTGCCCACTGATCACTAACATACCTCGTTTATATATCTTTTAAAACAGATCAACTATCGATTCCACAACTTTTTTTTTACTGATTTTCTTAATGGATCCTACATTGTTTATAGAACATAGCATATCTGGGTGTTATAGCTAACACTAATTGAATGCTATTCTGGCATTGATATAATTGAACATAATTTATCTTAGAAACAGATTTTAAAGACTCATAGAGATTTTTGTTAAATAACGTAATAGCGTGACTGGAAGCTCTTGAGGCCTTGACACGTGCTGTAATTAAGTTTGATGTATGAAAATTACAATTTTCAAATAATTCTTTTGCATGAGAAAAAATGTTTCATTTCATAAAATGATTCCAAGCCCTTCAAAGCCCATTCTCGTCGATTGATCAGTCTGCTTTGCTAATCTTCTTACTTCTTTCGTTAGATATTGTTGTATGTTTGCTAATTCGATCACTTTCTTCATACCTTTTCTGTCGTTAGCTTTTTATTCAACTGTTTATATTCATTTCGCCCGTGTCCTTCGCAGATATGGTTTTTCTATTATGTTTTTAGTGACCTTCTTTTTCTGTTTCGATCCTGCTTGTCTTCTATAAAGAATTGGTTTCTTCTTTTCATCGGATGTGACCAAGCCGTCTCAACCTTTAGAGTTTTATATACTTTACAATGTCTTACTCATTCATTATGTTCTTTACGAGTGCTCTATACCCATCTTCTTGAGTCTTATTTGGCGCTATCATTGGTCTCAAAATTTTACGTTCCATTAATCGTTGCTTTTCTTCGTCTTTCCTAGTAAATCACATTGTTTCGCCTGCTTCTTTGATATTTCCAGAATAGTTCCTTTCCTCCGTTAATTCTTATGGTTATGTCTGCACTTCTTTCGCTTTTTCTTAGTAACTGTCTTCTCCAGTATTCAAAGTCTGGTATTCAAAATATAATACATATTTTTCTGGTTAGGACTGGCTTATAGCATATAGCTAGGTGGGCTACATGCGCTATTATTTGATTGTGTTGTATGCTATTGTCTTTTTTGATTTCAGTCCCACTGATCAATTCTTCTAGCGCTATATTAAATAATGTTGTCGATAGGCTATCTTACTCCCTTTTTCTAAGTTTATGGGGTTTGTATTTTTCTCTTTCATTGTGACTTTTGCTACTGAATTCAGTATTTTTAATTTTAAATTTATTCATCTGGCCAATCTTTCTGATAAATCCATCCTACGCTTCTCTCTTGTTAGTTGTTCTTTTGCAATACTCTCAACGGCACCTTAGAAGCCTATTTTATATGTAGGACTAGCCAAACTGGTAGCAATTTTTATGGTTTGCTTTAGTATATGTATTGCATTTATAGTCGATTTCCAGTGGTTTTGCTGGTCTACCTAATCTACCCTACATGAGCAATTGGCGACCATATAAGTAAATATGGAGCAGAAACCATGAAAGCGATCACGACTCTTCCTAACAGTAGTAGTGTAAGAAGTATGAATGCCACTGGACTTCGGTTCAGTCACCCCATTGGCTATGGTTTGTTGAAAATTTTGTTGTAATTGTGCGTGCCATATGTAATATATCGGCAGTCCTCCCTCTCGGACAAAGACATTTCCAGTCAATTTGCTTTATCCGAAGGTTGTTGGTATTGCCTTAATATTTTTTTCTATGTATTTGGATAGCCAGTTCGTGCTGGTGTCTTTAGTATTTTATAAGTTATTGACTTTATTCTAAAATAGTTTTGCTAATACTGATTGTTTTAAATTAATCATAAATGCATTGGCATCATCACTTCAACCAGGACAAAGAATAAATAATATAATTGAACAGGTAAAATCTAAATTAGTCAAGTTAACGAAGGAAAATATATCTATAAACTTTGTGTGGGTCAAGGCTCATGTGGGCATCGAATATAATGAAGCCGCAGACAGTTTAGCTAAAGATAGCTGTAAACTTGGCCATTTAGCAGAGGAAAACATTACATTGGAAGATGCCATATGTATTGCCAAAGAAAGACAAAGATCAAGGTGGAAACTCCAGTGGAAAAAATATACAACAACCTCTCAGTCCAGATATGCAGCAATACACCCTGAGTTACCTAATAGCGTGTGGTTTACTAGCTATAGTATTCCACGAAAATATATTTCGATCATTAGTCGATTAAAGTTTGGACATGGATGCTACCCAATGCACTTAGCAAAACTAAAAATTATTGATGATAATAAATGTGCTATCTGCAATACCGAAAGCGACCTGGACCATATCATTTTTGATTGTAAGAAACACTATTAAGATTGCTGGAAAGTATATGATGATATAGCTGCACTAAACGTAGAAAGACCATTTAATCTTCAACATGTGCTAACCCTGAAGAGGAGAGACGTATTAGACTGTCTAATGATTTTCTTTAGTAAAACAGGAGAAAAAATTTAGCTTCGATCCTATATCTGTAATACCTTTGTTGGAAAATCCTGTCTATCCACAGCTCAGTTTTGTTTGTCTGATAAAGCCGCCTTGATGAGCCTCTAGGCGTGAAAAGTGTTTTTGTCCAAACCTTGTGGCATCTTCAAAGTCATCTCTTTAGTAGTTAGGGTCTGGCTGCATGGACAATGTCCGCAATGCCATTAAAAAAAAAAAATGTATTACTAAATGATGTATATGTTATATTTACAGAATTGGGAATTTCAATGGTACACTAATAACCGGACCAACAGTTTTGTCCATGATGGACATCTGTATATAAAACCATCCCTTACTGCTGACCATTTAGGTTACGATGCACTTTATAAAGAAACGTTGGATCTGAAGGAAGAGTGAGTTTGATTATGATTGTATTAATATTGAGATTAGTATTTGTTCTTTGAGAACTTCTACATGTTTAAAAATTACAAACCAAAAATGCATATAAAAGAGTAATTATCTAATAAAAGAACATATTAATATATTGTTTAAATAACACATCCGTTTTAATATCTACATATATGTATTTTTATCGCGTGTGATACTCTGTATTGTTCAATTCGGTTCAGTAGAGATAAACTATAATAAGCCTTCCTGGTTATCACAGCAGTGACACAATATTAAAAAAATTATATCTATATACCTCTTTCCTTTATTACTGTATTATTATATAAATTAGGAGTATTATATTTATGTTTCTGCAAACCTTGACATGGTTTTCTCACTTTGATTTATGCAAGGACAATAAAGATACATGCACGTTAGCCTAATTCGCTGAATAAAATACGTGGTGATCAAGAAACGAAAGACCGTGACCATAGTAAATAATTACAGTAAGTGTTAAAATTAGATTATTTTGCTGTTATAGTCAATTTTAATATCGTACGCTTATTAATGGCCTTGTAAATACTAAATTTTACAAGTGACAACAAATCGGAGTAATTCAACAAACATGATTATTAAAATTAAAATATTATTTAATTTTATTTAATGCATTTTCCAGTTATTTAAAATTTTTAATTCCAATAGTTATTTTTCCTACCAAAGTGAACTCATATGTCAGGAAATGTACGCAGTATTTTAAGAAGATGGCATATATCGAATGCAGCTGTGCTCAAAGATGCATTTTGTTCGCGTGTTCAAAATGTACAGAAATTTAAATATTAAAAGATAAAAAAAAAGTGTTAGTACTCTTCCCACCTTGTTTATTCATTACTTTGTCAAACGTAGTTTCATTGTATGTATATTGTAACATTTTTAATTTTGATTTGTTATTTTCAGAGTGAAATGTCTTTTTCTTTAATTTTGGAAGCCCTTGTAATTATTTAAACTAGAATCTTTATTATTCCTTTTAATTTTACATCATTTACAATACTGATTGTTATTTCTTCTCCTTTTGGAACGTTACTTACCCTGTGAACGGGTTATCCTGTAGTCCTATTCATCGATATATAGTAAATTTCTGTATATTACTTAAGCTCCCTTATTTAGCTAATGATCTATATTAAAGTTTGAGAGAACATACTTAAAAGAATGTACTTTGACAAAATGCAATAAAAAATCCATTTTCTCAAGCCACATAAGTACCTAACTCCTTAAATCCTCTTAGGAAGGGCCGTTTTTACTATCGAAAAAATCCAATAATGGATAGAGACTGTGCGGCTAAAAATCCGAAACAAAATGCAAAAGGAAAAATCCCTTACCACAAAAATTAAAATGATATAAAAGAAAAAATGTATACGTATTTCGTCAACTAAGTTTCCATTTTCAGTAGAAATCTGTAAAAAAACAATAATGAGAGTGTTATCCCACTGGTGATTTGGTGAAGAGCACATCTTCTAGGGTTACACCTTAGCCAAAAATACTACGTTTAACACTATTTTTTGGTTTTCGACAGATTTCTACTGAAGATGGCAGCTTAATTGCCGAAATATGTATATAGATTTTTATATTTTTTATATCGAACAAATGTCAACATTACCCTTCCTGTAGAAGGTTATGTGCTTTAAACTTCTTTTCTGGTGAGAATTTAAATATTTTCGACGCATCAATGACAACTTACTGAATGTTTGACAATTATCATTAAGATTAGTGATCCGCAATTATCGACAAGAGAAGGTCATTTTGTTCTCAGACAAAAAATGAGGAGCCATTGCCTACAAATTTTGGTTTAACCCAATTTGTGTATGACAGTTTGAATATATTCACTCAGACCAAGTTGTATTGATTGAAGTTCGACAATTTTCACTAACTAGAATTTCGATTTCCACCCAAGGAATATTGTTGCCCGTTTGACCCCATACCTTCACACTTGGACCCGCAATACATGCGCTTCCATGTACTGCTTGCATTTGCATATGAATTTACACTGGTTGCAAACTTTCAGCACACAAACATTTTATAACCGCGCACTGATCATATTAGAGGAATTGTTGACTACAATTATCATTTCAAAGTCACGATGCCTAAAATTATTATAAAATGTAAACCTTAGTTTTCATATAAAACATAATTTTGCAGATGCACAAATGCCGCTTGGTCCGGTTGCGCACGAACAGGAACAGCTGAACATGTTTTGAATCCAATCAAAAGTGCTAGAATTCGTACTTCCAATTCCTTCAGTTTTAAATATGGAAAAGTAGAAGTTCGTGCTAAAATGCCTGTTGGGGATTGGATCTGGCCTGGTAAGATGATTTTATTTTTTTGTTTTGTAGTTTCACATATTTAAAAATGTTTGCCTTAAATCTAGATAGATATTGTAACCATCTTATCGTACTTGTTTTAATACTTTTACGATTATACCATTACCCATTAATTTGTCCGTATATTAATTTCAAAATATTTCTGTTCCATATTTCATGATGACAATTGTCGACCTCTGATAACATAAAAATCTTTTTGAAGTGTAAACTTCTTTAGGCGCGTTGCGCTGATTGTAGGCAGTGAACACGACTGACCCGTCACGCTCGAATATGAAATGCTCGGATATGTAACGCTCGTTCGGGTAATGTCGGCTCGAGTCGACTAAGGGAACAATTTTATTATTATTTAATTTCAATTAAATTGAAATTTAAATGAATAAATAAATTTATGTCCCAGAATGGGTTCGAACCCGAGACCGCACGGTTATGAAGCCGACACGTTACCATTAGACCAAGAGCGGGACAGTAAGCAAGTATTTATATCGTCTATTTATACATATACATCGTCTATTTATACATATACATGCGTCCGAACCGACCAAACGAAAGGGACGCTCGCGTAAATGTAATAAATGTACGAATATGTTTTATTTAATACGTTACTGAATATTATATGCGTGTATTTCGTATTATCTACGGTATTATTAACCTCGCCTTGATGAAGTTTACACTTCCGCCGTGTGGTTTTAAGCACACTCATTCTTCTTGTTTTTACACATATCTCTACTCACTTTTTCTCTATGACGATTATAGTAGCCCGTCGAATAAAGCTATCAACATCAAATTTAATGATTTGAAGTATAACTTTTTCCATCAAATAAACAATAAAATATTACCAATATTTCGTTAACTACTAAGTTCAGAAAAACTCCGAAAAGAAGAGGAAAGTACTCAAAGGTCAATCTGAAGACAATTTCATAAGAGAAAAGTTCATAGAAATTTCTATCGAAAGTAGGTCTGGTTTAATTTATTTCTATCGAAGAGAGTTTCTTGTAAATAACTTGTAAGTTATGAATACTAGACTGATATATTAAGAGTATACAAGTATTTAGAGATTGATTTGGAACATTTTCTGTATAAAGAAATTCTGGATTCCTCATAGATTTACTAAGAAGATTATTTAAAATATAAATTTGGTACAAGTTTTGTAAAAGTCAGGTGTTTTTATTTTATTATACCATTCATGAACTTCTTATTGGTAACATATTCGATTTTTTATCGTAATTATAAGAATAAAATAGTCAATTTGCAAAATATTGAGAAAGAATTTTTTTCTGAATAATTTTGAACCTAGAGGGTTACACAGTTTTTGTAAATTACCATATATTCAATTACAGTACATTTTCTTCTGGCTCTGGTTTTTGTGTCAAAGATAAGCACAACGAAAATTGTTTCCATATCTTCAATATCGTCCGTTTTCAGTTTATAAATTTCGTCCCTTCTAAGATCATGTATTACAGTAATGTTTGGATAATCCAAACATAATATACTTGCAAATGACGACCTACTTTGGTTCTTTTATAAACTTGATATTTTTTTCTCTTTCCAATACATGTAATTTTTTTGGAATATATCCTTCGTTCTTCCCTTTTAAATACGCACGAATTTTCGGATATTCACTGGTGTTTATATTATGTTTAATACTGTAGCATGGGGTAGGTACCCCAGAGTGTTGATTATTTAAAGTTTTCGCCATTTTCAACAAGTAAGTTAAAATTATCAGAAAACGTAGGTATATTCTTCTCATTGCGCCATTTCACAAATTTTCGAAAGGAATTTTTGTAAATTTTCTGGGATTTTTGTGGCAACAAAGATCTACGTGCTGCATTTACTGCAGCCATAATATCTGATGGAGTATACTGTCTTTCGGTATCGGAATCCATTACTAATAAACTCGAAATAATATAGTGTACAGACAAAAATGTGGACAATTGAATTTGACGTTTTCACGTCATAAACAATTCGTTGCTAGAGCATCACCGCTAGAGTAAAGCAAGCTATTGATATTTCATTTGTAAAGAAAAATGTATGACTCTAGTGCGTGATATAAATTCCATAAGAAATGCATTGCATTTCACGCAACAGTATTTAAAGACCAATTTCACATTGCGATCGATATGTGAAGTTACTTCACACACAGGAGTAGAAAAAAATATTTTGTGCTTGTTTTGGAACACTTTTTATATAAAAAAAACGGACATGAAGATTTTAACTCTTAAGCTACGGTTTCCTAAGAAAGCGGTGCCGCTATCTAGCGGCCGAAATATGACGTGAAGCGGCGGACGTAATAAAACGGCCGTCCAGAGATGTAAACTTCGAAAAGGCGGCAACGTTCAAGTGAGTTGATTGCGGTGCAAAATGGACGATTTAGACATAACATTATTACTATATTTTGAAGATGAGGAGTCATCGGAAGAGAGTAGTGATATATTTAAAAATTGTGCCATAGAGAGTGCATTTGAAATTTTAATATCTGCACTGCAACAAAGAAAAATTCAGACAATACTTTTGCACACACTGAAATAAATTTGTCCGTCATCATTTAAGACGAAAGAGCGCTTTTGATTTGATGCTGAGGCAAGTAAAAATTCTGAACCATTATTACTGGTGGTCCTTGGTGGCGGGCTCTGTTTTGATAACTCGTTGTTGTGACGCGACTCGTTTGTAGACATATTTGTGCCTGAAAGGTACTACAATTGTCGCTGGTGACTTGTTTCATTAGTTATAGGAGAAATCATGTTAATAGGAAAGCTAGTATTTTGTGTTAAGGTTGGCGTTGATGATTAATTGGTTTGTCTTGACGCATTTGAAATATTTCTTAATTCAGCATTACCAACCAACGATAAAATTTGCATCCTCAATTGAATTTCTTTATACCGAGGAAGTTGTTTTACAATTTTTGCCATAGACTTGAAGAACAAGTCAAGTTTCATCAAATTCATTTTGGGCAGAAGTTGCATTTTGCTGAGCTATTCCTTTCAGTAGCTGCAATCGTTCTTCAGAGTTTGACATTGTTTTCTTTTTCTTTTCTCTCCCAAATTACTGACATCCTCTTTGTTATTATCATTTTCATCAAGATTGAATGTCGGATTATTTTCTGTATTATCAATGTGAGATATGTCCTCTTCAATGTCAGCACGTGTATGTTCTGTGATTTCACTTTTTTGAAGGTCATCTCTAACAACATTGGTAATTGAGCTTCTTTGTGATGAAGGTGTGCTATCCAGGAATGATAGCAGTTCAGACCTCTTCTTCGCTGCTTCTCCTCCTGAACCAGTACTAGGTTTTCTCTACGCCGACTGTACCTAATAATCCCTTACGTACGACCATCTTTTACAGCATTCAACACCTGAAAATAAATATAATAACATAATGATTTTATATTTATTTAGACATTTGGCCACAGGAGAGTAATCTTCTGTAATCTTTACTTTTAGTATTATATAAGGATTCATTACTTTTTATAAAATCAATTAAAATTTTATCCTCCTCGCTTGTCCAAACGGTAGCAGTTGCACTTCTATCACTCATTTTTGTTTATAAATGTTTTTTCTTTAAAAAAATGTTCACCGTCTCAGATGAAAAGATTCACCAACTGTTTGCCACCGTTATGACGGCATTGACGGCCGTAAAGTCAAATGCCGGTACTGCTACTTTACGGCCAACGCCTCTAGGAAACCAACGCCATTTGGCTTGAGTGGACTATGTTTTTGTGACGTCACCACCGCTACATTACGGCCGCTAGATAGCGGCACCGCTTTCTTAGAAAACCATAGCTTGATGGAAAGAATTTTTTGCATGTATCCCCTAAATCAAAATTTGGTAAAACTTATGTCTAAAACATTCGAAACGCACATATCTACGTATAAGAAAATCATGTAGTCCTTTCTTTACTTGATTTTGTTCGCTTACAGAACTAATTATTCTTAACTTTTAAACTTAAATAAAGTGATTACTATTAACTATATGATGTTATTTGCAATTTACACTGTCTAATTCATGTGTTACAGCAAGCCACGTCGCATTGAAAATATTCGTTGGCTATAAAAGCATATTTTAGGGCCTAGTAAAATAGTTATTACACATCACGTTAAAAATAAAATCTCCTACTCTGAGTATTTAATACGACAATTATTAGATTCTTATTTTTATGTTTCAAAAAATACCATTTGCATTGCAATTAATTAGGTCGTGTAACCATGCTGTACGTCAAAGGTAATTCTCTAGAAGCAGCTTCCGCAAAAGTCATATACGTGCACTTTTTCACGTGCACTCATTACAGAAAGTTAGAATAAGCAATTAATACACGCATTCACGTTTTTCATGCGTAGCAGCTTAAAGCTCAAGTGGTATTTTGCATTTACAGGGAAGCACTTTCTTTTACTTTCTTATACGTAGTATTGTGATGATGAAAATTTTCGACCTCGAGATTTTTGCATATGTCCACGTTTTTAAGTCCTTTGATACCGAAAAAGTGGTTTTACTTTCTTATACGTAGTATAAGGAAGTATTGTGATGATGAAAATTTTCGACCTCGAGATTTTTGCAGATGTCCACGTTTTGAGGTCCCCTGATACCAAAAAAGTGGTTTTTAAAAAGTCTCTCTCTCTCTCTCTCTCTCTCTCTCTCTCAGAATCGGCGAACCGGAAGTAGTAGTTTACTTCAGTAAAAAAATGGAATTTTGCAAATATTTCGTCAATTACTAAGTTTAAACAAATTTATAAAGAATTCAAATGTACTCTAAATTAAATTTGAGAAAAATTATTTTAATAAACTTTTTCGAAATCCCTACCGGAAGTAGGCCTTTTACTCTTATCGAAAATCAATTTTTTGCGAATATCTCGCAAGTCATGCTTTCTAGGCAGGTACATTACGAGTATAAAAGTATTTAGAACATACTTTTAAATATCTTTTGTATAAAAAAAATTTCAAAATTCAGACCGGAAGTACCACTTTTACTCTTATCGAATAGCGATTTTTTGCAAATATGTCGTAAATTATGCATTCTATATATATTTATGAAGAATACAAAAGTATTTAGAGTTGGATTTGGAATATTTTTTGTATAAATGAAATTTCAAAATTCGGACCGGAAGTAACACTTTCATACGTACAAGAAAGTCGTGTGGTGGCCACACCTCATTTTTTAAGAAATGTTTGTGCGTCTGTCTGTCTGTCTGCCTGCTTGTGTGCCTGTGTGTGACCTCGATAGCGGTCAAACCGCTATAGCTATCAATTCCAAATTTTGCATTTAGTAGTATAATCTCGCTCTTGAGAACTGATTAGATTTTCAGTAAAATCGAGTGATCGGAAGTAGTAGTTTACTTTAGTGAAAAAATCGAATTTTGCCAATATTTTATCAACTACTAAGTTTAAACAAATTTATAAAGAATTCATATGTACTTAAAATTGAAATTGTGAACAATTTTATTAAAAAAGTTTTTCGAAATTCCTACCGGAAGTAGGTCTTTTACTCTGATCGAAAATCAGTTTTTTGCAAATATTTTGTAAGTCATGCTTTTTAGACAGATACGTTATGATTATAAAAGTATTTAGAACTTAATTTTCAATAACTTTTGTATAAAAAAAATCAAAATTCGAACCGGAACTAACACTTTTACTCTTACCGAATAACGATTTTTTGCAAATATGTCGTAAATTATGCATTCTATATATATTTATGAAAAGTACAAAAGTATTTAGAGTTGGATTTGGAATATTTTTTGTATAAATGAAATTTCAAAATTCCGACCGCAAGTAACACTTTTACTCTAGGCGAGTAGTGCTTTCTTTCGAATATCTCGCAAAGTATGCATTCTGTAGAGATTTATTAAGAGAATAGAAGTATTTATAATAGGATTTTGAATAATGTTTGTATAAAAAAATTCTTAAAATTCAATAATTTGAAACTTTCATACGTATAAGAAAGTCGTGTGGTGGCCACACCTCATTTTTTACTTTCTTATACGTAGTATAAGGAAGTATTGTGATGATGAACATTTTCGACCTCGAGATTTTTGCAGATGTCCACGTTATGAAGTCCCCTGTTACCGAAAAAGTGGTTTTTAAAAAATGTCTGTGTTTGTCTGTCTGTGTGTCTGTGTTTGACCACGATAGCGGTCAAAGCGCTATAGCTATCTATTCCAAATTTTGCATTTAATAATATAATCTCTCTCTTGAGAAATGATTAGATTTTCAGCAAAATCGGCAGACCGGAAGTAGTAGTTTACTTCAGTGTAAGAACCGAATTTTGCCAATATTTTGTCAACTACTAAGTTTAGACAAATTTATAAAGAATTCATATGTACTTAAAATTGAAATTGTGAACAATTTTATTAAAAAAGTTTTTCGAAATTCCTACCGGAAGTAGGTCTTTTACTCTTATCGAAAATCAGTTTTTTGCAAGTATTTTGCAAGTCATGCTTTTTAGACAGGTACGTTGCGAGTCTAAAAGTATTTAGAACTTAATTTTCAATACCTTTTGTATAAAAAAAAATCAAAATTCGGATCGAAACTGACACTTTTACTCTTACCGAATAACGATTTTTTGCAAATATGTCGTAAATTATGCACTCTATATATTTTTATGAAGAGTACAAAAGTATTTACAGTTGGATTTGGAATATTTTTTGTATAAATGAAATTTCAAAATTCGGACCGGAAGTAACACTTTCATAGGTATAAGAAAGTCGTGTGGTGGCCACACCTCATTTTTTGATAATATCTTGCAAAGTATGCAATCTATAGAGATTTATTAAGAGAATAGAAGTACTTGGAATAGGATTTTGAATAATTTTGTATAAAAAAATTCTTAAAATTCTATAATTTGAAACGCTCATACGTATAAGAAAGTCGTGTAGTGGCCACACCTCATTTTTTACCTTATTAAAGAATTACGACCTGAAAGAAAATAGTTTACAGTTTCTTCTTATATATGAAAAAAATGTTCTCTTGTTTTTCTTTATAAATAGAAATGAATTTCGGAACTGTTCCTTACGCGATAACTGATTATTAGATTCCATGTAACAAATCGGATTTTGAATATTTTCAAATTAAAAAAAATCTCAAACAGGGATAACAACATTATTCAGTGTGAAAATTTTATTAGTATTGCAGATTAAATTTCAATTTGTTAGATTTGCGATTCTCTTACGAGATCTGTTTAAAAAATAGGAAAAAATTAGTGACATGACCGTGACGACAATGATAATAGGGTTGATGGACACACATTGCACCCACAAAATGGGCTCCCGTGTCAAACATGTATTTTGCTGTTACAATAATATAAATTACAGCAATATAAATATGCTCAATGGTTCTGTTCAAAGAACTTAAATATGATCAGTACACTGTAGTCAAGGAATAACACGAAAGACCATTAGATGACAGACCGGATCTTATAACTGAAGCTACAAATGGCGGTCTGTCATCTGATGATCTTGCGTGTATGCTTACATCTCCAATGTTATCCCACCTTATTCTTTGACTATACCGTACTGATAATGACCAATGAGTTAGAAACACGTGTCTACGGTTGTTTTTCAGCAGAATTTACCCAATATTCGTCTATTTCTTGTCGTTTACACGTGTTTAGAAAGTCAAATGAAATGATTGTTGCAGTTGTACGATAGATCTCAGATTCTTTTAAATGCAAGATACAGCATTAGGGTGATGCTACTTGTGTTTTTCAATATTCATAGAATTGTGTGAGTTGAATGTATATGCAAGAATATTATTTTGACATAAAAAAAATTATGGAGAAATCTGCTTCTGTTTAATATTGTCTTTTTCTTTAATTAGAATTATAGGGCAACAAGAAATGAGTAATTTTTTTTATATAATTATCAAAATTTCAATTCAGGCAACTGATTTCATTTTATAATTTTTTTCTAAACTATTTTCCGCTAGAGTTAAACTAAAAAGATCGAATGTGTCACATCAATATTTATAATAACAAAAAGTGCGTGGATGGTTCGTATTGGCACATACGCATACATTTCCTCTTGTTTGTGCGGTAACATGCGACTTCATATATACTTTCGGTTTCAATATAACCGCAATTTGAGAGTTTATTGATACATTTGGTATATAATGCGGTTTACGTGGTTTGGTTGTTTGATATGATACATACCTACTTAGATAAAGTAAATACATAGATGTAGTTTATTCATCGCTATTCAAGGCTATTAAAGGAAAATATAAGAAAAAATATTGACATACATATTTTAATTCTACTGTACGTGTTCAATGTTGTTATAAGTAGTTTAAAATTTATTTTAGTAAATTATACATAAAGGAACTCCTCGACAAGTTTATATAATGTATGAAACGGTACACTACGTTTTTTAAAATTATGCTATGTTTAAGGTTTGGTCTCACATAATGTATGCATCCTGTTTTCAGTAGAACAAACTGCACGTGGCATGTGTTCTATTAAATATTTAATTAAGCTGATGGAAAGGTTATGATAATTTATATAATCTAATAATAGCATGAGCAATGAGCAAAATATTCTTTTGCTTTGTATTTGGGGTCGTTATCCTGTTGTAATATATACCACTCGTTCAAACTCATTGTCTTAATAGAAGCTGCGAAATTTTTGTTTGAATATATATTTATCATATCCTCTATATTTTTCCTGTATTTTTACAATAATCTACTTCTTTTAAAATAATCTCACATGAGCCTCTCAGAGTTTCATTGTATTAAGAAAGATTTCATCCATTAAATATAGACCCGTTTTTCTTCATATTCTATATCGTTTCATTAATCCAAATATATATTTACATTTTACTCTCATCTGATCCAATAAAATCATTCTTTTTATTTATATTTTTTAAACAAAAACTTGTTTCTTCTGTTTGAGAAACTTCCAAACAATATTTTTCATATTCTATGGATATAGTTGGAACCTTTCTATATGCCAATTTTTTAACCTCTCAATTGGTTATATTAAGGATTTCTTCATTTTCAGCACAATTAGTGTATATATATACAGGGTGGTTCACCGGAAAATGAATCGATCGATTGTGGAAAAACTATAGCTAGGAATGATCTGAAATTTTGGCTTTATATTTGCCTAAAAAATTTTCAAGATGGCGGCACTTCGGGCTATGCCGGAAGTAGGCACCAATTTCCTAATTTTAAATATAATAGCCTGTATATTGTCAGGTTTTTAGATTTTACGTGAAATTCTAAATATATTTCATGTATAATGTCATATATCTAAGTGTAACCCTTTTTGACTTATTGAAATTCTTATGTTAAATTTGACGTTTGCAGGCTGAAAATCAATAGCACTTTTTTCATAAAAAGATTAATTTATTATTTAATTTGAAGTAAATTCTCTCAAATAGATGGTCTAATTAAATACTATTTGTATAAAATTGTTACAATTATTAATACAGAGTGTGAGAATTATACGCCTGAAAACGAATTTGGAAAAATTGCCAAAAGACAATTTTTTTAAATGGGAAGCGGCAACTTTTATAATTTTATCTTATTCTGCATTAGAAATAAGGATCACTTTGTATAAATATGTCTATTATAAAAATTGGTAGTTTTCGAAATATTGGCAAGTTAGTGTTTTTATCTACAATACATACTGTTTGCATTAGTTCTTTTTTCAATAGTTAGCCATGACAGTGTTTACAAAATTATAAATTGTCATTCGTTGAAGAAAATTTATGGCGGGGCGCTTAAATTATACAAACGATGATTATTTAAATTTATTTATTATTTATGGGGAATGTAATAAAGTTATGTCAAGAACATGTAATACATTTGCAACTCGATATCCGGAAAAACGGAAACCATCTACCAAGGCCGTTAAACGTATTATAGGAAACTTCAGAAACTTTGGATCCGTGAGGGCAAAGATTCAGGGAAAAAACCAGTTATTAATACGATAATAATGTAATGCAAATGTATCACATGTTCTTGGCATAACTTTATTACATTCCCCATAAATAATAAATAAATTTAAATAATCATCGTTTGTATAATTTAAGCGCCCCGGCATGACTTATTGAAATTATGATAAGGTAAATGACGTTTCTTTAACTAATGACAATTTATAATTTTGTAAACACTGTCATGGCTAACTAATGAAAAATGAGGTGTGGCCACCACACGACTTTCTTATACGTATAAGCGTTTCAAATTATAGAATTTTAAGAATTATTTTATACAAAAATTATTCAAAATCCTATTCTAAGTACTTCTATTCTCTTAATAAATCTCTATAGAATGCATACTTTGCAAGATATTATCAAAAAAGTGCTACTCGCTAAGAGCAAAAGTGCTACTTCCGGTCCGAATTTTCAAATTTCATATATACAAAAAATATTGCAAATTCAGTTCTAAATACTTTTGTACTCTGTATAAATATATATAGAATGCATAACTTACGACATATTTGCAAAAAATCGTTATCCGATAAGAGTAAAAGTGGTACTTCCGGTCTGAATTTATTGAAAATTATGTTTTAAATACTTTTATACCCGTAACGTACTTGTCTAAAAAGCAGGACTTGCGAAATATTCGCAAAAAACTGATTTTCGATAAGAGTAAAAGACCTACTTCCGGTAGGAATTTCGAAAAACTTTTTAAATAAAATTATTTTCAATTTCAATTTTAAGTATATATGAATTCTTTATAAATTTGTTTAAACTTAGTAATTGACGAAATATTTGCAAAATTCGATTTTTTCACTGAAGTAAACTACTACTTTCGGTCTGCCGATTTTGCTCAAAATCTAATTAGTTCTCAAGAGGGAGATTATATTCGTAAATACAAAATTTGGAATTGATATCTGCAGCGGTTTGACCGCTATCGTGGTCACACACACACACACACACACACACACAGAGAGAGAGAGAGAGAGAGAGAGAGAGAGAGAGAGAGAGAGAGAGAGAGAGAGAGAGAGAGAGAGAGAGAGAGAGAGAGAGAGAGAGAGAGAGAGAGAGAGATTTTTTAAAAACTACTTTTTTGGTATCAGGTGACCTCAAAACGTGGACATCTGCAAAAATCTCGAAGTCGAAAATTTTCATCATCACAATACTACTAGAAAGTAAAAAATGAGGTGTGGCCACCACACGACTTTCTTATACGTATGAGCGTTTCAAACTGTACAATTTTAAGAATTTTTTTAATACAAAACTTATTCAAAATCCTATTCTAAGTACTTTCATTGTCTTAATAAATCGCTATAGAATGCATACTTTGCAAGATAAAAAAAATGAGGTGTGGCCACCACACGACTTTCTTATACGTATGAAAGTGTTACTTCCGGTCCGAATTTTGAAATTTCATTTATACAAAAAATATTCCAAATCCAACTCTAAATACTTTTGTACTCTTCATAAATGTATATAGAATGCATAATTTACGACATATTTGCAAAAAATCGTTATTCGGTAAGACTAAAAGTAATACTTCCGGTCCGAATTTTAAAATTTTTTTTATATAAAAGATATTGGAAATTAAGTTCTAAATACTTATGAATTCTTTATAAATTAGTCTAAACTTAGTAATTGACGAAATATTTGCAAATTTCGATTTTTTCACCGAAGTAAACTACTACTTCCGGTCTGCCGATTTTGCTTAAAATCTAATCAGTTCTCAAGAGGGAGATTATATTCGTAAATACAAAATTTGGAATTGATATGTCCAGCGGTTTGACCGCTATCGTGGTCACACACACAGAGACAGACACACAGACATTTTTTAAAAACCACTTTTTCCGTATCAGGGGACTTCAAAACGTGGACATCTGCAAAAATCTCGAGGTCGAAAATTTTCATCATCACAATACTTCCTTATACTACGTATAAGAAAGTAAAAGTGCTCCTCGCTAAGAATAAAAGTGCTACTTCCGGTCCGAATTTTGAAATTTCATATATACAAAAAATATTGCAAATCCAGTTCTAAATATTTTTGTACTCTTGATAAATATTTATAGAATGCATAACTTACGACATATTTGCAAAAAATCGCTATTCGATAAGAGTAAAAGTGGTACTTCCGGTCTGAATTCAAAAATTTTTTTTATACAAAAGATATTGAAAATTATGTTTTAAATACCGCGCGATCATTTAAATTCTAAATTAGAGCAGGCTGTGAAATTTAAATTAAGTTGGTATATAAGTACTGATTTACAATTTGAATTGTCAAAGTGACGTTTCAAAATGTTAATTAATCAATAATTGACATTCTGGACAACCTAATAAAAAAAATCCCGCCTGCTATAATTTAGAATTTAAATGATTGCGTGGTACCTTTATACCCGTAACGTACTTGTCTAAAAAGCATGACTTGCAAAATAAAAACTTTTTTAAGATAATTTGTTCCAAATTTAATTTTGAGTACAATTCAATTCTTTATAAATTTGTTTAAACTTAGTAATTGACGAAATATTGGCAAAATTCGATTTTTTCACTGAAGTAAACTGCTACTTGCGGTCTACCGATTTTACTGAAAAACTAATCAGATCTCAAGAGGGAGATTATACACGTAAATACAAAATTTGGAATTTATATCTCCAGCGGTTTGACCGCTATCGTGGTCACACACAGACAGACAGACAGACACACAGACATTTTTTAAAAACCACTTTTTTGGTATCAGGGGCCCTCAAAACGTGGACATCTGCAAAAACCTCGAGGTCGAAAATTTTCATCATCACAATACTTCCTTATACTACGTATAAGAAAGTAAAAATTATCTTTTAGCAATTTTTCCAAATTCGTTTTTGGGTGTATAATTCGCACTCTCTCTATTAATAATTGTCACAATTTCATACAATTAGTATTTAATTAGACCATTTATATGAGAGAATTTACTTCAAATTAAATAATAAATTCATCTTTATATGAAAAAAGTGCTACTGATTTTCTGCCTGCAAACGTCAAATTTAACAAAAGAATTTCAATAAGTTAAAAAGGGTTACACTTAGATATATGACATTATACATGATATATATATTTAGAAATTCACGTAGAATCTAAAAACCTGACAATATACAAGGTATTCTACTTAAAATTAGGAAGTTGGTGCCTACTTCCGACATAGCCCGAAGTGCCGCCATCTTGAAAATATTTTAGGCAAATGGCTCCATCGATTTTAGTGTAGTGTCAAAATTTCAGATCATTCCTAGCTACAGTTTTCCCGCAATTGATCGATTCAGTTCCCGTTGAACCAACCTGTATATATATTTTTTATACTATTAGGTCGCTAATATTTTTTACAAATTGTTTCTTATCCAATTCATATCGTAATATTCCTGGAAATTTTATATGTATTTATTTGATAATGTTGTTAATTTCTATAATTGACCGCAAATATGGCGTAGACACTACTTACATTATAATTTATAAACAATTTGGCACACTGTATAGATTTGGATTTATTCATGTGTTTCTATGTTGATTTCTTTGTATTTTGTCCAATATTATTACCAGAAAGTAACAATTAGTAAACTATAATTCATTATAATGGATGACATACCATACTTTACTGTTAATCTATTTTGTTGCTATAAGCACTTTTCCAGTTTTTCATATTTAAAACCATCATTTTGACTAGTATGTTTCATATTTTTAGCTATATGGATGTTGCCGACTTATTACGCGTATGGTAACTGGCCCACATCTGGTGAAATAGACATAGTAGAATCTCGAGGTAATCGTAACTTTACTTTGGACGGTCGACAAATCGGTACTCAGTTGATGGGCTCAACATTGCATTGGGGTGTTGACTGGGCAAACAATGGTTATCCAAAAACTCATTGGGAAAAATCTGACAGTGCCGGTTACAGTAAAGATTTTCATTTATATGAATGCAAGTGGACACCAGACGTTATAAGCTTCTATGTAGATGGAGAGTGCATTGGTAATGTTTCTCCCCCATCAGGTGGATTCTGGGAATTAGGTGGATGGGGTAATAAATTTGAAAATCCGTGGAAGAACAATAGTAAAATGGCGCCGTTTGATCAAGAATTTCATTTAGTCATCAACAATGCTATTGGAGGTACTAATTACTTTCCGGATAATGGACAAAATCCAGGAGGCAAACCCTGGGCTAACAACTCACCTAAGGTATTTATAACTATGCAATTTTCTCATTATATTTCTGCGTCTATATACGTAGAACACCAATTAATATTATATTTAAATATTTTTAGTTCACTTTTGAGACAATGGTTATTACAAGCCTATCATGTATAAAATATGTAATAGCTATATCATCAATATATTAAAGACTAAATTTATGTATTATCCTATGTATTAAATCACCCTAATTTTCAGTCAATAGTCAAAGATAATATAACGAGAGCTTGACAAATAGTCGACTATTTCATTGTGATCAATTTTTCGAGTGTGCGCTACGGTCAATTTGACGAGACCAAAATTGGCATTAATAATTTGACTAGAGCACGAGAGCTTTAGCTCGAGGGCTTTAGTCTTTAATTATTAATGCCAATTTTGGTTAAGTCAAATTAGGAGGCACACGAGAAAAATTGAAACAATGTAATAGTCGACTACTTATCAAGCTCGAGCTATATTTGTTAAGATTATTTCCTAAACCAAGTTTCATAATAAAAAATGAGTTGTCAAATCGATGTGATTATCAATAATTTCATCCGAAACATCGCTAAATCTCTTTTTGTCGGACATTTTCATCTATTGGACACGTATGCCACTTAATGAAAAAATACATACTTGATTTGTTACCTACATTTGAATAGTCGATTTGTAATAGTCGCTGATATCAAGAACCGGTACCTTTCATTGGTTAATTTCAACTTCAGTTTTGATTGTGATTGGACAAAATTTAAATTTGACAGGTGAAGGAAATAATCATTTATATAACTTAGCTAATTTTGTGGATCATAAACATTTATTTTTTAGCCTTATAAATTCACTACACTTAATTAAAAAATGAGGTGTGGCCACCACACGACTTTCTTATACGTATAAGCGTTTCAAATTATAGAATTTTAAGAATTTTTTTTTACAAAAATTATTCAAAATCCTATTCTAAGTACTTCTATTCTCTTAATAAATCTCTATAGAATGCATACTTTGCAAGATATTATCAAAAAAGTGCTCCTCGCTAAGAGTAAAAGTGCTACTTCCGGTCCGAATTTTAAAATTTCATATGTACAAAAAATATTGCAAATCCAGTTTTAAATACTTTTGTACTCATGATAAATATATATAGAATGCATAACTTAGGACATATTTGCAAAAAATCGCTTTTCGATAAGAGTAAAAGTGGCACTTCCGGTCTGAATTTTGAATTTTTACTTTCTTATACGTAGTATAAGGAAGTATTGTGATGATGAAAATTTTCGACCTGGAGATTTTTGCAGATGTCCACGTTTTGAGGTCCCCCGATACCAAAAAAGTGGTTTTTAAAAAATGTCTGTGTGTGTCTGTCTGTGTGTGTGTGTATGTGTGACCACGATAGCGGTCAAACCGCTATAGGTATCAATTCCAAATTTTATATTTACGAATATGATCTCCCTCTTGAGAACTGATTAGATTTTGAGCAAAATCGGCAGACCGGAAGTAGTAGTTTACTTCAGTGAAAAAATCGAAATTTGCGCATATTTCGTCAATTACTAAGTTTAAACAAATTTATAAAGAATTCATATGTACTTAGAATTAAGTTTGAAACAAAATGTCTTAAAAAAGTTTTTCGATATTCCAACCGGAAGTAGGTCTTTTACTCTTATCGAAAATCAGTTTTTTGCGAATATCTCGCAAGTCATGCTTTTTAGAGAAGTACGTTACGAGTATAAAAGTATTTGTAACATAATTTTTAATATCTTTTATATAAAAAAAATTTCAAAATTCAGACCGGAAGTACCAGTTTTACTCTTATCGAATAGCGATTTTTTGCAAATATGTCGTAAGTTGTGCATTCTATATATATTTATGAAGAGTACAGAAGTATTTAGAGTTGGATTTGGAATATTTTTTGTATAAATGAAATTTCAAAATTCGGACCGGAAGTAACACTTTCATACGTATAAGAAAGTCGTGTGGTGGCCACACCTCATTTTTTTTATACAAAAGATATTGAAAATTATGTTGTAAATACTTTTATACTCGTAACGTACTTGTCTAAAAAGCATGATTTGCGAAATATTCGCAAAAAACTGATTTTCGATAAGAGTAAAAGACCTACTTCCGGTAGGAATTTCGAAAAACTTTTTAAATAAAATTATTCTCAATTTTAATTTTAAGTATATATGAATTCTTTATAAATTTGTTTAAATTTAGTAGTTGACGAAATATTGGCAAAATTCAATTTTTTCGCTGAAGTAAACTGCTACTTCCGGTCTACCGATTTTACTGAAAAACTAATCAGATCTCAAGAGGGAGATTTTACACGTAAATACAAAATTTGGAATTGATACCTACAGCGGTTTGACCGCTATCGTGGTCACACACACACACACACACACACACACACACACACACACACACACACTCGCAGACATTTTTTAAAAACCACTTTTTCGGTATCAGGGGACTTCAAAACGTGGACATCTGCAAAAATCTCGAGGTCGAAAATTTTCATCATCACAATACTTCCTTATACTACGTATAAGAAAGTAAAATGTAACAGCAATTTTAAATAGTGTTCATTGAGTTTGAGATATATTGTAAAATATTTATGAAAGCCTTAACTTCATAGTTTAATTACATTATATTATATTTTCCAGGCTGCCACCGATTTTTGGGAAAATCGCAACCAATGGCTACCCACTTGGAATCTAGCTGGAGGCAATGATGCAGCTCTTCAAGTAGATTATGTTAAAGTATATGCCTTGTAAAATTTAGTTAATTAGTTAGTATTATGTATATAATTTAAAAATAAAGAAAACACATAGATACTAGTTTTTTTCTTGTAATATTAGAGTGTGTTTACGAATGAATTACTAACATATAACCAGATGCACATGAAAAATGCTACTACCCGAATTATCGTAGAAATGTTTGAAACCATCCAAATGAATCTTACAAAAAACCTCTGTATTTACTTCATCAGAATATAAAAGTATAGGGCGTAAAGTTGATAAATTAATAATATTTGTTGAGTTAGATGTATAAACCTAAGCATTGTAGCATTAAGCTTGTAGCATTAAAAGTATCTTATGGGAGAATTAATAAACTCGTTTACAAAAATCAATGAAGAACTTCATAAGAGGCACTGGTGTGTAGTAATATACCAAAATAAAATAAATGTTTTTCTTAATTAATTCATTGTAATATTTATTAATGGAGACGTGTCTATACTATGTAAAAATTAATAACCCTAAGGAATATAAAGGTATCTATATGAAGCATTAAGATAAAGCAGATATGTGTAACTATTTTAAAAATAAAACAATAATAATAATTTATTCACTTGTTGACCCATACATGGCATAAGTTTCATCAAATAAAAGCACAGATATCAATAAATAAACAATAATACATTGCACATAACAAAGTCTATATCAAATATTCTTTTAGATCATAAGAACACTCATCAACAAGATATCGCTTGAGGCCACATATAAAATTAGTCTTATTGTAACGGATATTCAGGTAATCGATTGTATACAGAGATACAGGCATAGTGCGGCGATTATACAGGGTATCCCAGATATAAAAAGACAGAGTAGCAGGTATGTAAAGTCCGAACAGAAACAGGCCCAAATATCCCGCAATAACGAAGAAATTAAAAATTTAATTTTCTATGTTGTTTTTTTAGATAAAAAAATTACATTACGGACCTGGCACAGAATGTATGTTTATAAATACACGTAAGAATGCTCATTTGTAAATAGAAACGAACACGCATTCATAGAAAAATACGCTTTTATTTGTATAAAACGGGGAAAAAACGTTAAATCGTACTCATTCATATAAAACATATTTTTTGCCCGATGCGTCTAACGCAGTTATGTAGTCGGTTGTTGACTATTTTAGAATATTCAATAAATCCTAGTTTTTCTAGCCTTTATTACAGTAAATATCAAGAATGTAATTCTTTTTTTCTAGCAGGTGTAAAATTAAAGTAATTAATGGTTTGATCCTTTTTTTTAACACAAGTAATATGGTGGTCCTGAAGAGGACCGATTGTGAAAGTGAAGCAGGTGGATATTTAGTGCAGGGTCGGCGTAAGGCCAATTGAATTCTTTATTATTTCTTTTCTGCCGTCTGCGCACGAATAAAGACTTGATATTTTGAGGGTACGTTTTTACATAATCTAGCTTCCGATTTCTGCTACTCCGTCTTTTTATTTCTGGGACACCCTGTATATGTTCTATGTTGCGGAATTCTAAGACCAGAAACATTACGATTTCCATAGATGTTGCTCTAAGAATTTAAAACAAACGAAGTTCTGTGCTCGAGTGCATAGATGGCACATCTATATAGGTAAATTATAACGAACTTTTGTTCGCCCTTGTATAAAAATATCGAAATATTAATTATTAATTTCTATTACTAATCTCCCCCTTAATAAATTCAATATTTTTACACGAATACATTTCAACGTATATATGTATGAGTTTCTGTAGACGTAAATTGTAATTAGCGGTTTAAAATAATATCATCATAGAGGTCTACGTGACTTTTAGCATGACTCAGTCGCGTGACGTAGGTTCGAATGCATTGGCACGAGTTGGTAACGTGATCATGCTCATTGTCAAAAATACGACTATTGTATTGTTATCTATCCAAATTCTTCGCCTACTTTATATAAGCTAGATATTTCATTTAAAAGTTTACCTAATTACCTCTGTGGTGGTACATTTACTCACCGAGAAGTACTTAACGTGTTAAATAGTTCCTAATTTCCGCTTTCCGAAATGATCTCGACTGTGTATTTGTATTCAGCCGTGAGGATTTGAGATGTGATTGAATTAAAAAATTTTTTTAGATGTTTGAAATAACAGGAATGAATTCAATTTAGCATCAGCGTTTGTAGGATCCGCATAATTTGGCAGATTAAAGTCGCCTATCAGTAAAGCAGAATTATCTACAATGAATATCTGAAGTAATTTTAAAAATTCTTCAAATAAATTTAAGATCCGGAGTCAAGAGACACACAGATAAGGGAATTCATAACAGCAGCAAGTACGCCACCTCCTAATGATCTGCCGCTAATGATTGGATCATGGTCACATCTGAAAGCATTATAATGACTTGGAAAGAATTCGTTGTTGGAGAAGGAGTCGCTGAGCCATGTTTCGGTAAATAACACGATTTCAAAGTGAGAAAAGACTGGCATTTAGGAAAATATGTGTTTTTGTGCGTATGCCGCGAAAATATTGGTTATACAGCACCAAACAAGAGATTCTATTGGGTTGAGTTAGTTTTCAGAAGTAATGACATTTGGCAATCCATAAATATATTTAATTTTAAGGTTTTCTTCTCCTTTAGATTTTCGTTCAGTAAGTTAAGCGTTTACTGCACTGAATAATTTCTGCTGAAATGGAGTACGGTCGGCAGAGATGAAAACTCCCGAATGTTCCGCACAATCTTTTAAGAGTTTCGAATTTTTTAATAGCTTAGAAAAATATCAAAAGACGAAACTGAGACTTAAAGAGGTCCCTTGGAAACAGCTTTTGTGTGATCAAATTTATTCAGTAGAATAGGCTTCACATATTTGGGAAAAGCAACATCCACATAACTGAACACCTCATGCACAGCAGATAGATCTGCATCCATTCGCTCTTCCCTATAATTGGATTTTGGTTCGGATATACCATAGATGATGATGTCGCTTTGGCGACGTTGGCGACCAAGTATCTCTTGTATGATTTCCTAAGATTTAATTAGAGAGTCTGTGGTGGACACAACAGGAGTTGTGCCTGTCAACTTTAACTTTTTATATCTCCTTGCAATGTAATAGTTGAGATCTTAAGTTAAGACCTCTAGAGTCCATACAGGACCAAAATATACCGGTGGTAGGCTCAATCTTTTAAAATCAGATGCCTCAGGTACAAAATATACCAATAAATGTAGAAAAGAGTAGACTAAAATTTAATAATAGCTATACCTAATTCACACACCGATAAACCACCCAAAACACTACTTAAAGCTAGCAAGTACTAAGAACCAAATGTATTATCCTGCGAATATACTCAAATAACGATATGTCAATGTCTAATGTAGCCCAAAAAATATTTTAGATTTTTTACCACTATGTCCTCAATATTGAATTGGTACCTACTTCTTACAGACGTGATCGATCTCCTCTTCAACCAATTTAAGCAATCCACCACAACTTGTATTTTTCATTTCTACAGATAATAATCCCTTGGGCTTAATCAAATCAATTGCTTTTTTAGAGTACCAAGAATATAAATTGGAAGTTCTCGGTAGAAAATAAATGTTGTTAATAATAAAATGCAACATAATATTCTAAAATTGCGTGACCAATCAATGCTCGCTATCATTTCACACAATATCTTTATATTTACTTTACGAAAATTGTATCTAACATTGTGTCCGCTCAACACAATGTTAGATACAATTTATCCTTTATCATTTCGACATATACCTATCTATACTTGCGAATTTAAATAAATCGTTGTAATTTCGATTGATTACAGAATTTGAACTGCTGATTTACGTGATATTATAAAAATCAGTAGGTATTATAAATAATAACTGCTACGTGCTTAACAACGTCGCTACGGAAATATAAATATACTTTGAGTAAGTTCCGGTATAGGAAGATCACTGTGGCGAGGTGGAAATGTCTGAGGTTCGCAGGGCCGAGCTAACTCACGTCGAAGATGCCGTGTCGGCTCAAGAACGTATTAGGTTGAGCGCCGGTCGGCAGCGACGCTAGCGACGTTGTCTGTGCACCAGGACACTACGCTACCTTAGGAGGTAACCTACCTGCGATCTCTATATAATGCCACTGGCTGTGTCCCTCCAGCGGGATACACCACTGGATCACCCTGTATGAGGACCAGCAACACAAATCTTATCCAAGTGCTAGTTACGTTGTAAAATTTTAAGGTAAAAAAAAAGAAAGATGGACAGTATTCTATGTATTAATTAAATAAAGAATTCATAATGTTTATATGATGAAATAACATAATACGTACGTATGCAAGATAAACGAACAGATTGAAATTTCCAAGAAAACTTTATATATTATTATTTCAATTATTATTTTTTTAAAAAAAATGCACCAAAATCCTATTTATTAACTCATAACAATCAACCTATTATTGAAATATTATGATATGTAAAACTTTTCATTTTTTAAAACATTTCTATACTGTTTAACTCTAGTCAAGATGGCAACATTAACAAATTTGTCAACGATAATTACATCTAAGGAAAATTAGAACATTAGCTTAAACAAGTTTTAATTACTTCATTATCATAACCATATCAAAATAGATTAATAAAGGTATGAAAATTGACATAACCTTCGCACTTTTACCAGAGGCAGGTCGGCGGCAGAAACGTTTCATACGCCTTACAGACTATTACATGCAATTCAGATAAAACGCCAAGCAACGGCGGTTTAATTACAACAAAAGAAAATTTAAACAATCAAGATAATATATACTAAAAATTGAATTTGGTATTTACATGATTCGCAAACGCTTATATTTACTGTTGATATTTAATTAACACATCTTAGACATAGGCAAAATAAAATAGCAAAAAAAAAACCCAATGAATTTACTGTAAAGGATTAATTCCAGAAAATTAAACTGAGTCGTACTTCAGGTTGTTTCAAGAGTACGTAATTAATCAGAGCATTAACAATTATTCTACTACTGGTCTCACCCGGTATACAGCGAATTCCAATTCAAATATAAAGCAAAATTTAAACAGCGGTATTTGAGACCTAGCACATGATAAGATGGTAGAAAATTGAATTTGCGGATCACTCGTTAGCCCTTAAAACATATGAATTAACCAGATTGACTGGCACAAGATCCTAACAAATTAGTCGTAATATAAATTCATAGTCTAAATTGATGTACTTAGCTTGCGAAATCAGGTGAGAAGGAAGTCCACTAGCAGGTGATGTGGTAACGGAGTCCTTCTGGGCCTTCAGGTGGTATTCCTCACAGAAGACTCTGAGATGGTAGCTTAACACCTCTCAAAATGTACAAGCCATTTACAGAAGGTACAACGGGTAATTCAGCATAACAGGAATCAGTGTTCCATCAAATAATACTGTACGACAGTGATGTTGAACGGCAGATACCGTAGAACAGGTACCGTACAACGGGTTCCTAAAGACCCAGGAAAAAAAAGAAATGCAGAACTTAAAACTCTGGAAACAAACAAAATGTAATTCTCTTAGTCTTACCCCAATTTGGAGAACACGATATTTAAACTTTCAGAAGCCACAATAGCACAAAAGAAACGTAGAGGCCAACACGTGGTTCTGCAAACAAAACTCAAGGGTGACGAAAATTACGTAAACACCCACATAAATTCTTGCGATAAGGTAACGGTATTAACTCCAAATCCCATTAAAGCTGCCGTAGCAAAATTTGTCTTCCTAGACACACAATATAAATTACAAAGGTAATTAGTTTTATACTTGTGTTCTTCTTACAAAGATTGACTTAAAAGTGAACAACGTGCTTCCGATATTCCGCCAGTCGAACCTTCACCCAGGTTCTAGAACGCGGAAACAAATGGGCGGGAGAATTTGAAATTAACGAACACTACGATCATCCCATGAGAGAGATCTACAGTGGCATGTCTCTAATAAAAAAAAACACGAGCAACCTCAGAACTCAGATTATCGACAGAATTAACTTAAAATAAACTGGCACGAAACGCAAATTAAATAAGTTACACAGACGGGGAAGCAATTTCACGACCAGAACGTGGCACTATGTGTTGACAGTAGATAACCTCGCTTGCGAGAGCAGGTAAACAAAACGTATTACAAGACAAACCACACGTTGAAAATGGACCAAACACCAGGTAACTAGATTGATTATGAGAGAACAACGCTCACAAATTACCGACGGAAATATTTCCGACATTAATCGTACTTACAGGTAAATAACCAACGTCGAAACGTTCTGTTCGAGGTTAAGGTAGAGTCGCGGAATACGTTCCAAGGCATACATTCAAAACACCGGGCTTAATCGCACGAGAGGGAGAAAAAGTGTGATACAATACATAGACCGAATATATTATACTCCAAGGAATCCCCTTTTTTTAGTGACACGAGAGCTCAGGAGGTGGTTACAAAATCTACGACAAACACATACCAAATACAACCAGCCAAAACAAATAAGGCACCAATAGGATATGCATGTTAAAAGAATATATATATCATAACAGAGTTCTCTTCCACATGACAGGGTCACACGAGAAGTAAATAAAGCCTCGGGGTACACAAGTGCAAAAGCACGTAGTCAACGTAACCTGAAAATGTAAGATGACTTCTGTAAGCAAGAGGCGTTTATCGAAGTTAAGCTAAAAGGTATCCACAGGTAGGGAAATAGCTTAAGAAAGTATCGAACAAGGCACAGGAAGTATTAATCATAAGTCCTACTCTTAAATAAACACAAAACAGGTGGCTTTAACATTTTAAATGCCTCGTAAATTAATAAAACTTGAATTCTGAGGACGTTAGCTTTAAGTAAGAAAACATGTACACATAATAGTCATGATTCACGTCAAATTTAAACGCTATAGCATACCAGGCACGGTCAATAAATAAAATGATAGTATAACACATTGCGATATGCTAAAATCATACGGGACATTGGCAAAAATGAAAATAGGGCATAACATTCATCGCCAGCAAAGTCCTGAAAATAAATCTCATCTTCTGAGGGGAGCATAAGTAATAATAAGGGTTTGTATTTTTCATTATCTCCCTGACTACTATTTTTGTATTAAGAATAAATGTGTATATACCAGCTCTATAATCAATTATTGTATTTCTGTCATTCTTTTTTTAAAACCCGTTTAGTACAATAACCTAGATTAGTAATAAATAAGTAAGCAAAACCATAGCCAATTTATCAAATTTTTCACCTATTAGTATGTAAAATTTCATTTTACTCACGTTAGTAAGTTTCTACATTTTCCTACCAAGAAAAATATTATCTGAAAAAGACAATAAAATCTCATAACCATTTTGTTGCATGGTGTATATTATAACATGTTTAAAATGCAGTTTACCATCTTCGAATAATAGTCACAATTCCAATTTTTACTCGCCTAATATTTATGCCCTGCGATCATAATCTAGGATGAGCACAGTTTGCGCTTATAAATGAAACAGAATTTTAAATATCAGTAACATTTAAACAATTATATCTTTTACAACCACGTGATGTTCTTTCGCAATTCATAGTCATTTCAAGGTTCTGCAATGCTTTTCTACGTGCTATTTTAAAATTGACGAAATGTAATAGATAATATGAAATGAAGCAAAATTGATTAGCAAGCAGATGACCTGAAACACTTTCTGAAAGTAATGTAGAATGTCATCAAAATTTTGTCTTCTTTCCCTTATTTAAATTTATTATTTTATTGGTTTTTTAAGTTTCGTCTCGTGTCTAGATTAGTACGAACGAAAAGTAATAAAATGTTATATCTTATAACACTTCGTAAGGAAATTGAATTTAATCAGAGAAATAGTGGTGATAACAGGTAACATTAAAGAGAGATGTGTTGCTTTTGGTTAGCTGATTGTAAAGTTTCGTAGTATTTTTTGTGTGTTTTATTTCATATCCTCTAAACATTAATGCTACCAAATAATAAAGTTTAAATATATAGTTTTTTATTTGCAATATCAATTTATTTATAAAACACTTTTAAATATTTTGTTATTTAGATTTAGGTCATATACAATTACAATAATGTAGCTCCTTTTAATAATTCAAATACTTTCAAATTAGGAATGAGAATTAAAGCTTTCAATTCGTTATTTTCTTTAAGAATTTTGATAAAAATCTAAAGCGTTTTTGTCTTTAGTATATAATCACAAAAGACAAAATCATCAGTGCATTCATTTGTATCTTCTTAAAAATATAATACCTTCTATCGTTAATGTTGTCATTAGTACTTAGTGTTATTTAGAGAGCAACTTGAAGTGTTCGACACGATCTACAGCAACAAGCAGAACATCTTGATAATGGCAACAGCGAGAGTGCCGAAAGCTCGAGAGAACAGAAGTCCACATACGGACTCTACGACAACGCGGATCAATTCCCGAAGCAGAAACGACACACATAATTGCCGCGATAACCTACGTATTACCACATATAGGTATACAGATTGTCGTATTTAAAAGTTAATATGCATCTTCAAATACACACACATAAACATGTACATACCTATGTATGTATACAACAGTTCAAGAGTGTGGCTCTCGTTTTACCCACACCACCATAAGATCGGAGGGTGGGGAGACCGAGAGCGCGAACACCATGCGCGCATGGCATTCGTTCCGTATCTTTAGAGCGGGAACTTACATTCTGTCTGAGCAAACTCGCAAATCGAAGGATAATTCGTACAAAGTCGTGCAAAATTTATTTGTATAGTTCATTATAATATTTTGTTTCATTTTAAATGTGAGAATTTTATTTTAGTTACAATTTTTATAGAGTTTTGTTTCAGTTCAATGTTAATACATTATACATCAATTACCAAAATAGCGGAGCAATTCCTTAAAGCAAACGTCCGCATACTAACTTTCAACGTTTTGCACTGAAGCTGCGATAACTAGCGGTACCCGGTGTCCCGGTATGAACTCATCTCCCCTATTATCGTACCCCTCCATTTCATGTTTGCATGCACATGTGTGCGTGTCTGTGTTTCCCTATATCTACTTTTATTTCAGTCAAACGGTATATAGACATGGTTTGTTAAACCATGGAATATAATATATTTACTTTTATTCGTGTTCTCAAAAAGAAGGGTATTCTTATTAGTTTAATTATTATTCAAAGACATACAAATACATATAAGACTAGTGTCTATAGTAAATTTATTATGTAGAATTAAATACTGTAACGAAATGTGTTTACATTAAATAAAACGAATTGAGTTCTCTCGGCGCGATAAAAACGAAATTGTCACACGCACAAAAAAGACCATAAATTATCTCTCGGCTGGTAAATATCGTAAAGCGGTGAGTCATACACTTACGCATGGTACTGTATCGAAAGCGGAGACAAATGTCTGGAATATTCTTCAACACATCGAGAGAAGTATGGAATTTAGAGGAATGCTCTAGTAATCTTCACATACGTATATAAGGCGGCATGATTCATTACGGCGGTCATTACGGAAGTAAATCGCGGGGTAACTACGGAATCCATTCATTGCGGGATCGAGTGCGTGTAAATAAATAGTGGTAGCCAAAGAAATAAATATACGTCGTACGAAATAAATAGTTCTTTAAGTAGTGCCGTCTTATATAAATAGAACTGTTATATAAATAAATACGGACAGAGATATAAATAATAGTAGTAGTAAATAAATACCTGTGATATTTATTAATAGTAGTTTAAGTGTGTTAAGTTAGTTTTATGTTTTTATATTGTTAAATAATTTTAAGTATATAAATATACAGACTGTTTTAAATAAATAATTGCACGAGTTGTTTATTGGAACCCGAAAACGCAACAATTGGTGTCAGTGTGGGATAAACAATATAGAAGTGCAAATAAATAAATAAATAAATAAATAAATGGCTACCAAACGTTTGGAAGAATTAAAGGTCTCTGAGTTGAGGGCAGAATTGGAAGAAAGGGACGCAGATGCGTCTAGAAAAAAAACAATTCTCCAGGACCGGCTTCGTGACCTTTTAATAAATGAAGGTGAGGATCCCGAGAAATATTTGTTTCAAGTACAGCCTGATGTAAGCGTAATAGTGTAAGAAATTAAAAATTCTTCAAAACAATGGCGCGAGACTCTACAAGATAAAATTGAAAATTATTCAAAAACTCTAAAAGATGATATGTTAACCTTAAGAGATGAAATGGCAAAACATTTTGAGAGTAATATGAAGACTCTTAAAGATGTTGTAAAACATTTCAAGACTCTAAATGATGAAATTGCAAATAATTCAAAAGCTTTAAATAATAAAATTGCAAATGATTCAGAAGCTTTGAAGGATGAAATTGCAAATAATTCAAAGGCTTTGGGAAATGAGGTTGCAAATGATTCAAAAGCTTTGAAAGATGAAATTGCAAATAATTCAAAAGCTTTGGGAGATGAAATTGCAAGTGGTTCGAAACAACTCGAGGAAGACATTCAGAAGAATTCATTGAATGGGAGGCAGGAATTTTCTGAGGCCATCGAAGCCATGGAACAGAAAGTTGAGGAGCGCGTGTTCGGAATGGGGGACGAGTTTGGGGTTCAGCATCAGTTGCCAGCGATGAACGACTGCGGCCCCCATGATATCTCAAGCGGAAGCCTGGAGATTGCCCGAACAGCGAAGGTAAAGGTAAAACCTCCCACCTTCGATGGAAAGACGTCATGGATGTCGTACCGGAATCAATTCGAAGCCGCTGCAGGAGCAAATGGGTGGACGTCCCCGAAGAAAGATACTGGTCTGATTGTGTCATTAAGAAAACAGGCCAGTGATGCTCTGTAGACCTTACTTCCGGAAGAGTGTCAAGACTATCTTAAATCAATCAAGCGTCTTGAGATGAAGTATGGGCATGCGCACCTGGGACAGGTAGTCCGACGATTGATGAATAAGGTGCAACCTAAGAGAAGAACATTCCGATGCTGGAATTGGAAATGGAGATGGAAATGGAAATGGAGATGGAAATGGGCCATGCGCATAGTAAATGCGCGAAGAAGCCCAAGAAAACCATAGCGGAGCAGCGAAAAATGAAACGGGTCGATGAGAAGAGGCAATCGTCGATCCAGTATCGTGGAGCCTCAAAACCAATAACGCAAATTGCATCTGTGCAACACCAAAACGCTGATGCTTTTTCAAGGAGACCATGTCCAGAAGACTGCAGGCATTGCAACCGGGTAGAAGAAAAATGGGCCAACACATTCAGAACTGCCGTGGTTGACGATCAGTGGCATCCTGACAATTTGCGGATTGGCCAAGAAGCTGATGAAGACCTTGGTTCATTGATGGTTTGGAATGGAATTGGTCGCGGACCGGCTTGGCAAGAAGTGGCTCCTCGTTCACAGGGACTGGAATCCTACTGGGCTCAATGGGACTCTCTGAAAGTAGAGGATGGATCTACTCAAGTGTGTTGTGGAGAACCCAAATGGAGAAGACTGCGTCAGTGGATCCTGGCGAAGGTTGAAGGATGTCCACGAGCGAGTACGCCATCACACTCAGGATGCCAGCGACAGGATGAAGAATCGTTACCACGTGCAAGCCGAGAGAGATGGTTACGGAGAAGGAGACCTTGTTTGGTTGTATGATCCTCAACGTCGCCGAGGCCTGCCCCCAAAGCTCCAACAATATTGGGAGGGACCTTGCGAAATACTAGAGCAAATAGTTGACGTCGTTTATCGCATGAGACTAACACCCCATAGTGAGCCAGAGATGATGTGTTTCAACCAATTGCCCCATACCATGGACGTGACGGCGGTGAAGTGGCGGATGTGCGACAATTTGCTGGAAAACCTAGAGAGCCAGCTTATGGGAATCCCTTGTCGATCTACGAGGACGTGCACTCGAGCAGGATGTGGGGAGGCTGGCAATTCCGAGGATGGGCTGTGGATTAGACCGTTTGGTATGGAAAATCGCAGGAAACATGCTAGAGGCAGTGTTTCGGCGTGCTGGTACGGAAATGGTCTTGTGCGGCTGTCGGCCCGATCAGCCCGTTGTGCAGCCTGGGACGGTGGATTGCCATTGTCACAAGACGGCTGGGTGCACCCGTGGGTCCCGGTGTGGATTTCGTCATCCGCCAGCGTCAAGAACATGGAATAGTGTGTTTCGGGACGAAACGCAGTTTTTAAGAAGGGGGCAATGTAACGAAATGTGTTTACATTAAATAAAACGAATTGAGTTCTCTCGGCGCGATAAAAACAAAATTGTCACACGCACAAAAAAGACCATAAATTATCTCTCGGCCGGTAAATATCGTAAAGCGGTGAGTCATACACTTACGCATGGTACTGTATCGAAAGCGGAGACAAATGTCTGGAATATTCTTCAACACATCGAGAGAAGTATGGAATTTAGAGGAATGCTCTAGTAATCTTCACATACGTATATAAGGCGGCATGATTCATTACGGCGGTCATTACGGAAGTAAATCGCGGGGTAACTACGGGATCCATTCATTGCGGGATCGAGTGCATGTAAATAAATAGTGGTAGCCAAAGAAATAAATATACGTCGTACGAAATAAATAGTTCTTTAAGTAGTGCCGTCTTATATAAATAGAACTGTTATATAAATAAATACGGACAGAGATATAAATAATAGTAGTAGTAAATAAATACCTGTGATATTTATTAATAGTAGTTTAAGTGTGTTAAGTTAGTTTTATGTTTTTATATTGTTAAATAATTTTAAGTATGTATATAAATATACAGACTGTTTTAAATAAATAATTGCACGAGTTGTTTATTGGAACCCGAAAACGTTACAATACAATTCTATAAAATAATAATTTATGTTCACTCTGTATAATAGGGGGACGTTCATTTTTCTTTCTCTTTTTGATTATTGCAAAATTTGAAAAGAAGAGATTAAAAATATAAGTTATTGTAAAAATGTTATGTATTATTAATTTGTACAAATTGTTTAATTAACGTTGATATTTAAAGAAAAATATAATAATCTGTTACACAAGTGCGACATCGCAAGGTAATGTTGCCCTCCGTAGTACAACTACTAATTGGGGCAACTGTAGATAACGTGCATTCAATGAACACGCCATAGGTGGCGTACCTATTACAATACAATGTAACAGTAATTCTTGGAGAGTAAGCTCTCTCACATTATTACATCACGCAAGTATACATATACGAAAAAAATGCACGTTACCTACAGTTGCCCGATTATTAGTTGTACTACGGAGGGCAACATTACCTTGCGATGTCGCACTTGGGTAACAGATGTCGCTGAGAATCTCTCATGGCGTTTGGTACGTAAATTGACTATATCAGGTTTCCTAAGCTTTTGAGGGATTGTGATCAAACACGTTCGTGCACTGATGAGACCAATGTAAGGTCGAAACAGCTGTCTGCACGTTGTTTGTTCGCAATACCGGCTTAGGGTAGATGTGCATTCATATATTTATTCATATACGAAAAAATACATAGTATACATATACGAAAAACATTTTTTCGTATATCTATACTTGCGTACAGAAAATAGTTTATCCGAGAGTTGCAGTTGACAATTGCAGGCAGCATCTAGCTATAACCATAAACTTCAAGTGATGAGAGTGCAGAGACATCCTGTACCATTCAACTACTTCAAAAAATTTGTATACAGCTAGGCAGTACAAATCTACAAGAAGAGGGATATTAGTAAATTGACGAGCTGATAGAATTATGGAACATGTATGAATTAAGGTCGTATAGTAATTTACAGAGTGTTATTAGAAAACATTATTCAATAAGTATTTAACATATTTAAAATGAAAGCAGTATATAAATTGAATACAAATTAAATTATTTATGTCACAAATAAAATAGTTATTATACTTATAAAAGTTAGGTTATATTGCCATAAATCTGAAATATATCTTTGTGGGAATCAAATATTGAATACAGTATGTCCATTGATATTATTAAAGTGAACATAATAATTAATTGATTACTAGAAAACACATTATTGATGGATTGATAGTATTGTATTAAGTAAATTGTCAGGGTATAAATCTTATTTTGAAAATTAAACTTGTTTATACGCTTTTCTTTTTAATAGACCATTCAACGTTTTAAACAATTTTATTTGAGTACGGTGTTCTAACATATTTTGAGTATAATATATTCTGTATATATAATTTTCCAAACGATCATTAAATGTATCGATATAATCTTGTTTTTTTATTGATGGAATAACGTATTTATGGTTGTGGGTGGAATGTGTGTCTTCAGAGGTTAGATATCATTCTAAAAAGAGTATATAAAGAAATCTATATTTGACATTTGACATATTAAATCCTTACTTGTTTATGAATACAAATTTAGTTATTATACAAATCCTAGTAATAACGAACCAAATACATGCCTTGTAGAAAAGAATTAATATAAAGATTTATTTAATGAATGATAATTCCAAATCAGAAAAATACCAACAACGTAAAAGTTTTATTCCTGTCATTAGTAGTCTGTTATAAATCTCGAAATACAGGGTACATTTAATAAGTTATATTAATAATTTAAAGATAATTTGAAGGAAATATCTAATTACCAGTTGACTAAAATGATGTTTTATTAAGGTGCTGTTAAATGTAATTACAAAGAAAAGAGCAAACGCAAACATAAATTGCCATAGGATCTTTATTCATCTTCAAGCTAAAAGTCACACATATTTAATATTATGCTATTTTTATTTTTAATTATACTGTTAATTTAATTTATAGAAGGAGCAATATAATTACTAAATCACTCATGTGAATTATTAATTCCAAAAAATACTTTTATACAGTAAAACAAATGCATATGAAAACATAACACCTGTCTATAATATCAAAATGGCAAAAATTCAATTCTCCTAGCCTATGTGCATTTGTAAGTAGATTCTGTAGCATATCGAGGTATTTGTCCGCATTTAACGTACCAGCAATAAAAAATGGACTAAGCAAATGGTCACTCAAAATACCTGCCCAAACATTCACTTTCTGGGGATATTGGATGTGTTTAACAAAATATCTGTGCTGATTTTCCCGAGCCCAATATCGAACAACAGTTGGATTGTGCTTTCCATTTAATGGAAATGACGATTCATCTGTGAATACAATATTTGCTATGAAATTCTCATTTTCATTTGTCTTTTCCATTACGGTTTCACAAAACACCATTCTTCTAAAATTGTCATCGAGAAATATTTCTTGCGTTTTCGAGTATTTGAAACATTTTAATTTATTTCGCTTCCATATGTTCGCGACGGTTTGTTACTCACACCCAATTCCTCAGCAATACTGCTGGTAGATAGCGTACCCTCTACTTCGAGAGTGCTACAAATCATTATATCCCGCTCTTCTCGTTCCTCAGCTTTTAGTGGATTTACCGCTATAGGATTACACTTTGTGCAATTATTTAAACAAAGACATTTTTCAAAGCTATTCAAAATATGTAACATGCTTTGCTCACAGGGTACGGGTCTGTCTGCAAATATTTGCGGAAATAAATTTATGCAATCCTTTGCAGAATGACCACTATAGAAGCATTTAATAATTTGTAGTTTTTCTTCTGGTGTGTAGCGAGGCATTGTTACCATTGACCCATCCTCTCACAAACACTGAACGACGCTGTTCGACACGATCTCCAGATACAATTTTAGTTTGTTAATGGGAGCCGGGAGTCTTGGAAAATGCTTTCTGTCAGTTACTTCTGTCAGTGAGTTCAGTCAGTGACATCTGTCAGAGTTGTCAAGTGACATTTTTTTCGATAAATGCGCGTCATCCAGAGATGCGCAAAAGCATACCTTGTTTCCTTGTACCATGACTACGGCCACGATTGGACGTTATTGCCGGTGTGCCTAGTATACATATGTCCTATCCCCAATATGATTTTACACATGCGGTATATGTGAATCAGGCTGTAGACTTTAATTTTATACAAATATTATGTCTATATTTATGCATATATTGATATAGTTAAGAGCAGTTTAATTTGGTGATCATCATTCTAGTTCAATAAATTCGTTCGTGACACCATTACTAACGTATGCATGTAAATTCATACCATTAAGAAATAGTTAGAAAATCCCAAATACCACGTTTGTTCCTAATTTATGTATCGCTATTAACTCTTTCATGAGTCATCCTTGCTTTTGTGATAATGTGTAGTGCACTATGTATTAGAGTAGTAAAGTAACAAATGAAAAAGTAAAAAAACTTACCATTAAACTGATTCTTAAAGTTGTCACAATAATTGCCAGTAACCTAGGAAATAATGATGAGAGACAGATTTAGATTGGAAATATGTAATTATTAAGCCTGCTCACGAAATGGTAAGTGATTAGAAGCATCTGACCTTGTACCTTATATGCACGAATTCGTAATTATCTTTATAGTGATTAGTGATTACTATCATATATTAACTACTTTATCATATTTTCTATTACAATGAATTGCAATACTTCTGAATATTAAACTACTGCATTCATTTAAAATTTAAATAATACAATTAATGGAAAGATTTATTGATTTAAAAGGCCATAAATGTGATATAGAGTCATTCAAATAATTAAAAGAAAAATACATTCAACTATAATAATTATAAATTTTAGAAGTTGGTATCTCTTATAGCGTCTTCGTTGCGTCTAATTAATTCATTTAATTTACAAATCGAATTAATTATATTTACTATATTTCAGGCAAATAAAAATCACAGAGAATAATTGGTTATAGGAAGCGGATGTGTATGGTTTACAGATGAAAACCCAACTTTATACATACATACATACATCATACATGTATCCACTTCCAAAGTCATGGTTATGCTAATTCCGGTAATTTTTGGAACTACATATTCACTTTTGCGTTTGGCGTCACTCATTATTACGTCGACATTCTGCGTACGAAAACTGGTGATAATTTTCTGTTCGATGCTAATATAAAAGACACGGAAGACTGGTAGATTTAATTGTGTATTTTCTTTACAAGAGAAATGATACCTCTGGTAGTGGTATTTGCAGTAATATGCAGCATAGCAGCTGCCAACAGAAGATGTGATCATTCAATAACCACTGCTAGTGGGCGGTTAGCGCCGAATGTTATTTGTTCTGGACAATTGATTTTTGAAGACCAATTCGACAACTTTAATCATGAAAAATGGCAACACGAGATCACATTAGGTGGTGGCGGAGTAAGTAGTTATTTATTTGAAATATTTTATTGTGAATTACTTATTTCATTATGTTTAATTTAATTTTGTTTTAAGTATGTTTCTTGATTCAATTTTCTTATAGTCTTCATGAATTAATGTACATTTTAATTTATTATTATAGATAATGATAATATACTTTCTTATACGCAGTATAAGGAAGTATTGCGATGACGAAAATTGGCGACCATTTTTTGCAAATGTCCACGTTTTGAAGTCTCTTAATACCGAAAAAACGGCTTTTGAACAATGTCTGTCTGTCTGTCTGTCTACCAAACCTGTATTTAAGAGTATAATGATGTTATTGAGTGCTAAATAGATTTTCAGTAAAAATGGTACACCAGCAGTATTAGTTTACTTCAGTAAAACAATTAAATTCTATGAATATCTTGTCAACAACTAAGTTTAAACAAATTTCTAGGGAATATATTTATTTATATACCTTTTACTCTAATCAATTTCGTGCATGCTTTCTAGCAGATATATTATTATAAAAGTATTTAATTTTTGATTTTGAATTCTGTATTTCTACACAAAACACATTAAAATTTAAACCGAAAATAACACTTTTACTCTTAGCAAATAGCAGGTTTTTTTGTAAATATTTCGTATATTAAGCATTCTATAAAACTATAGAAGTATATAGAGCGGGTATTTGGAATAGTTTTTGTATAAAAGGAAGTTCTAAATCCTGATCGGAAGTAAAACTTTTACTTACAGGCTTAATTTACTAAGAAAGTAAAAGTATTTAAAACTTTATTTGGAACAACTTTTGTATAAAAAAATCACATATACAGGGTGAGTCATTAGTAGCCGCTTCTTCGATTGCTCTTTTGTGTTTTAAATAAAAGAGAAAACAATTAGTGGTAGATCCATGGCTGCTTGTGGCGCATATTGTAAAAATACTTTAAGCTCTGATGCTCTTCCGGTTTCACCGGAAATGCACGGAACTTAATTTTTTTAAATGACTCACCCTATATATTTTTGGACTTTCTTGTACTGCTCTAAATTCTCTGTTCAACTGTTTTTTCTTTTTCAAAATTGACCAAATAGTTTTGCTATGCGATGCTCTTCATTCTGTAAAATTATTACTTTTGGGATAGTTGGATTTAAAATTTACTTTGTTTGAAAGTTTGGAAGTCAAGCGCCATTCCTGCCTTCCGTTGGTTGAACGAATATTTTGGTGCGTAGAACAACAGCGCTCGTAGTTCTTTAATTGACCGCTAATTGCTCCTATAGTAATTATCTCAGAAATTACAAAAGATAGGTATAGGACATTGTTAACAAAAATGAAAGAGATTAAAAAAAGGAACAAAATACCGGGTGTTCCATTTAAAAAAAATAAGTTTTTGGTATGTGAAAATTTCAGGAAGTAGGCTTTGAAAAAACAATGTTTTTTGAGGTATTGTTGAGTGCAAATTTACCAAATGATGCAGAATTTTCTTTGCTACGAGCACCACCAAAGTTAGTGTTTTTACTTTTAAAAACAATGTGATAATGATTATTTTCTGTGTTCAGTGTTCAAATATTTTCAAAAAAAATTAATAACTCAAAAACTATTAGCTCAATTTTGAAAAAGAAAAAACAGTTGAACAGACAATTTAAAGCAGTACAAGAAAATCCAAAAATATATAGGGTGAGTTATTTAAAAAACTTCAGTTCCGTGCATTTCCGCTAAAACCGGAAGTGCGTCAGAGCTTAAAGTATTTTTACAATATGCGCAACAAGCAACCATGGATCTTCCCGTAATTGTTTTTTCTTTTATTTAAAACACAAAAGAGCAATCGAAGACGCGGCTACTAATAACTCACCCTGTATACATATAAGAAAGTCGTGTGGTGTCCACTCCCCTCATTTTGTAAAATTAAGTTATTATTATATTGATGGTGTCTAAATGCTATTACCTGCATATTATATGGACTTATACATTAAATTAATCAAGCTTTTAATCATACATCAATGAAGCGACATTCTTGCGGTAGTAAAGTTCTGGAAGTTTTTCGATTTTGAAATAAGTTATCAAGTGGAATATTTAGATATTCCACACGTATTGTAGAAATGTATTTTTATGTATTTATTATTGTAGTAATGTAAATTAACTTCTTAACGTTTCTTTATCATACGACATTTAATCAAAACATTTGGAATTTCCCCGAAATATCTTTATTTATTCAAGAATGCTAATTTTGATATTTTGACTTTTTCTAGTCTGTAAAGTGTAAAGCACTACTGGAACGCCGTTTTAGTTGTATTAAATCGTTTGGCGATCCTGCCTTTATTACATCACTGTTGTCAAAATGCCATAGTTTTTGAGAAAATGACATCTGAAAATGTTCTTATGTCCTTTCCACATGCGACTAACGGTAGGAATGATCATCTATGCTAACCGTGAGTCCCATATGGCAGTAAGCCACTTCCATATGGGACTCTACGTTTTTCACATGCGTATATAAAGTTAACAAAATCCATTTTACGTAATGCGTAGATAATGTTTGCGCAAACATACGAGTCTGGGTCACTGTGTTGATGCCATATCTGAAATGCTTTCCAGTGTTTTTATCTAACGATGACTTTAAAAAAAAGAAGGCCAACATTCAGTAATACATACACTCGTATAAAGAAACCCGTATGTTAGAGAAATTTGTGGAAATTGCACCATTGTAATGGACATACCCACACACCATTGTTTAGTCGAAAGTGTTTTGACAGATACAACAGTGACTTATGAAGCCTTTATCACCGTATACACCGAATATACCCATGCGACTTCTACCTGTACTAGATGATGAGAAAACCAATAGTTAAAATAGCGTTTAATGTAGGAAGAACAGCAAAAACAAGTTCTCTCAATACATACTCAATTTGCTATAATCTTACACTGGAATTAAAAAAAATTTGTATTTCAAAAAGGTGTAGAAATACGTGAAATTTTTAATTTTTGCAAGCTGCATAAGTCTAATTATCATAACTTTTTGTGTATAATTGGTAATGTCGCCAACTGCATAAAGAAATAAAGCATTAAATGGAATGCAATCGAAATCGACCCAAGTCAATTTTGCCAACGAAAAACGTGGCTATAGTATACCAAGCTAAAATGAAAAACCCGAAGAAACTAGAGCAAATGAGTATCAATTCAGAAAAAAATATTGGTTGATAGGTTACCACTTTGTGTTGTCAATACACAATAAACTGCTTTTCCATAGAGAAAGACTGACGCCTAGCTGGATTTACGACATCCTACCTAGGAATGCACCAAGGAATCGATTACTAAAGTCATCCAGACATATCAAAGTCATGTATATATAAAAATACGAGTAGCAATAAGTTCATATGTTTTTTCATGTATAATCCCTATACCATCTATTATTAACACTACTAGCTTTAGATACTTCTTTTTGAGAAACGTTACTTAAGACAAATAAATTTAATAATGCAAACCCACTACAGGCACTTAATTATACGCTACACCTAAGTGAATTGGTGTAAAACTATCAGAGGATGTTGATAAAGAATACATTGTTATTATTTACTGTAATTTAGCTAGTAGGGGGCTTACTTACAAGTTCGTATTGTGTTTCGGCCTCTAACTTCAGATGCAGTTCCTGTAAAAGTGAATATACCAAGGGGTCAAACGGTAGGGCAATATACTCACTGATCGCCTAAGTGAGTAACGCTAGATCTGTTTAGTATTTATAACGAGAAACTCGTGAACTACAAGTCCTGTTAGGGAGGCCTAATATTAATTGTTAATTAAGTTGTAATTATTGAATGCAAATACAAATAAGTAAATATATACGTATACCGGGTGTCCACACGAAAACTTTATATTGAATTATTTCTGGTGTTTTTGAAGACAAAAACTTGAAATTTTGGGTGGTTGTTCAGGATATAGGGGGACAATGAATAGTGTATTTCATACCGCCCCATCGGGTCACCCGCCGCCGCCGGCCACCCCCACTCCAATATTTTAAATGACACCCTGTATTTTTTTTTGGTGGTTTTGAAAGAATACAGTGAGCTGGCCATTCAATAGAGCCGCTACGTCCAATCCAATGTCCTAGGAAAATATTATCCAAATAATTCCTAACGTCTAAACAGTAATGTGGCCCAGCTCCATCTTGTTGAAAATATAATTGCTCCTCCTCTATTTCATTAAAGTTTTCTTCTAGACACTGTATGATAAGAGGATGTATTAGCTCTTCCAAAAATTGTAAGTACTTAGGTCCATTTAAATTTTCCTGGAAGAATATCGGGCCAATTACTTGGTTATTAAGAATTCCAGCCCATACATTAATTTTTTGGGGATATTGTGTGTTGCCTTCTCGGAAAAAATGGGGTTTTACGTCGCTCCAATATCGACAGTTGTGTCTATTCACAAGACCATTTAAGTAAAAGCAACTTTCATCACTAAAGCAAATACTTCGCAAAACATTTCCATTTTGCCGAATCATATCTGTCATTATTTCACAAAATTCGACTCTTCTGTCGAAATCACCGTCACCCAACTCTTGGTGAAGTTGAATTTTATAAGGGTGCATTTTGTTTAATTTTAATATCTTATGGCAGGTTGATTTTGGCACTCCCGAAACTTCGGATAATTTTCTCAACGAAAGCTCTGGGTCTAAATTAATATGCCCAAGAACTGCTAGTTGCATAGCTTCATTTAGTACACCACAATTATTCGTATTCCGTTTTTTATTATTTACAGATCCAGTTTGCAAAAATTTTTCTATTAGCGTTCTGACATAAGCAACAGATACGTTTCTGTTTGGATGGTTTTCATTGAATAACGTCGCCGCTTGGGAATAATTTTTGTTTGCAATCCCATACAAAATCACTATTTCAGTTCTCTCTTCAAGAGTATAAACCATTTCAGCGAAAAAGCCGAAACTTTAAGAACAATTTTTACAATTATTAATATTAATGAAACACAAAAGTCACAATTTTGACAATTCTAATTTAAAGCAAACTATTTCCATGACTAACTTATGATTTTTCGGAGTTAATAATTTCTGATATCTGAAACTTTTAAATTTAAATATCTCATAAATGTCATAATGTGTGTTACTAGTTTTTTCACATAGGAATATCAAGAAAATTGTGTTCTTTCAAAACCACCAAAAAAAATACAGGGTGTCATTTAAAATATTGGAGTGGGGGTGGCCGGCGGCGGCGGGTGACCCGATGGGGCGGTATGAAATACACTATTCATTGTCCCCCTATATCCTTAACAACCACCCAAAATTTCAAGTTTTTGTCTTCAAAAACACCAGAAATAATTCAATATAAAGTTTTCGTGTGGACACCCGGTATAGAAATGGTAAATCCTTATATGGATATATTGATTTGTTTGTTTTTATGAAAAAGCTAACCTTGACCTACTCTGTATGAAGATTAATAGCGACGCAAAAAAAAATTTCAAATAGATTTCATCATAATTATGTAGATTTACAATAAAAACAAGATTCATTGAAATTATATTCAGGTAGTTTTTTTTTGCCGTTTTAATTTGTTTACGGTGTTCTAATACGTCATGAACTAAACCACAATTATTTTTTAAAATTATGTAACATATTAACTTACTTTACCAATTATTGTATTTTCAGAATTGGGAATTTCAATGGTATACGAACAGCCGAGCAAATAGTTTTGTCAATGATGGAATTCTGTATATCAAACCATCACTTACAGCCGACGATTTGGGGAACGACGCTCTTTATCAAAGTACGGTGGATTTAGGTGATGAGTGAGTTCGATTATTATTAATATGTGTCCTTAGTAATTATTAATTTCTTATAGAAATACATAACGTGTACACTGATTATTTTAGTCCATCTGCTATTGACTTACTGGCATTGTTTACTACTCCTAGAAAAGACAGATTTTACTTTCATATACGTAATATAAGAAAGTCTTATTATGACGAAAATGTTCGACTTCCAGATTTTTGCAGATGTCAACGTTTTGTCCCTTGATACTAAAAAAGTGTTTTAAAAAAAATCCTCTCTCTATGTGTGCCTGTCTGTCCCTCTCTCTGTGTGACCATGATAGCGCTAAACGGCTATAGCTTGCAAAATCAAACTTATAATCTCCCGTTTCAGATTTGATTACATTTTCAGTAAAATCGGTAAACCGGAAGTAGTAGCTTACTTCAGTGAAAAAATCAATTTTAACAATATTTCAAGTACAAAGTTTAAACAAATCTATAAAGGATTCAAATATAAAATTCGGAACGTACGTATGTACAACTAAGAAAGTCGTGTGGTGCTAACACCTCACTTTTTCCATTGAGTTGAGTTTAAATCTTGTATGTATAGAATCAAATCAATATTGCTTAAACAAGTTGAATAATAATTAGCACATAAGAAGCGGGAGTTTTAACATTAATAGTGTTAATGTGAAAAGGCTTCAGACTATTGTTGTTATAACCATTGGCGTAGAAGGAGTATGCAATCAGTATAACATTTACTGAAAAACATAGGAAAGCAATATTGATAGTTAATACTACGATATTGCAATAAATGGTAAAAATTACATATTTCTTTTATAATAACTTCATTAATTGGAAAAATCGCCCGGTTTTAGGTTATTATTAAATTATTATTATATTTTCCACAATCACGATTAAAATAACTTATTTAGTAATACGTTGTAACGAATTCCAATAATATCTACATGAGTTTCTTACAAAAACGTAATTTTTCAGAAAAATTTCTGAAGAATACAAAAGTACTCATAGGTACCTGTATTTTAGAAGAAGTTTATATAAAAAATTCGTTGAAAGTCTTGCCAGATGTAAATCTTTTGCCCTTATTGAAAAACAGTTTTTTGAGAATATCTCGTAAGTCATGCTTTTTAGGCAGATATCTTGAAATAAAATTTCAAAATTTGCACCAGCACTTTTAATTATTTTTTCTACTCCCATACTTTATTTGTATTATTAGATATGCTGAACCTGTACTTTAATGATGTCCATTAAGATACAGATTTTCATTAAGATACAAGTTTATATCCAATAGGAATGCGACATTCCAATATTCATCAATATTCAATATGGCCACTTCATATCTGACAGATATAAAAATTAATTAAATGTGACAGTTCTCTGCAATTTACTAGTAAGTAGTTAAAATTTGTGCTTTTTTGAAAATATAAACGGTAAAAATGAGGGATAATGACAGTGAAATGTAAAATTTGACTCCAGCAGAAATTTTGGAACAAGCCTTAGTAACCACGAACAATTTATTACCAGCTAAATTCGCAAAAACGCACGGAAAATTTTAAGCTCAATTTATGAAGTGGAATATTCAAAAAATAGTCAATGCAACTCGCATTTAATGGCTATTAAGACACTCGTATTCATTACGATACTCGCCTTCGTCTCGTATCGCAATTTTCTTTCTTGTGTCTTAATAGCCATCATTAAATGCTCATTTCATAATATACTATTATATGATTTTTGTAAATATCCCTCAACTTATTTTTTTCTAACAGATTTTTACAAGACGACATGATGAGTTTTGTCAATTTAGATCTGGTTTTAAAACAATTTATTGTTAAAAAAAATCCAAAATTTGGACCAAAATCAACACTTTTAGCTAATAGCAGTGTTTTGCAAATATCTCTCAAATTATGCATTCTATACAGAGTTATTAAGAGTAAGAAATCATTTAGAGCTGGATTTGGAATAACTTTCGTATAAGAAAGTCGTATGGTGCTCACACCTTATTTTTTACCTACTTTATACGATGTCTATCATTTGATCGCTGAACAATTAAAACACACATTTTTCATATTTATAGCAAAATAGAATTAAGAAGTGGATAAGGATATTGGAAATTATTATGTGTTACTCATAGCAATGTCATAATTTTCATAAATTAGGTTAATGATTCTTTCTTAGAAATTAATAAGTCATGATTGATATTGTTGCCGTATGATTACGTATTGCGGGTCGTGGTTAAATAACATAAGCAACAACTATTTGAATATCTTACATCAATATGCGTTGATTGTGTAGGAATGTTACATATTTCAACATGGGAATGGAAAAAATCGGTTCGACAAAGAACAGTTCGTGTGTAATAATGAAGATATTTAAAAATAGAATTTTACTGACTTACTATAATAGTAAGATTTTGTAAGACCTACAGATATCAAAATAAAACCACGAATTAATTAATGATGTTGACGCAAAATATACTCGACGTCGAATTCAGAATAAATACTGCATCGTTTGTCTGCTCCTTAGTTATAATCTTGTATGTCGGAAAAACATTGGAATTATCAAGAATTTTCTTCGAACTGAAGACTTGCAATTGAATAGGGTAATGTAAAATCGCTTGTATTAAGGGGGCTTACGCAGAGGTGCCGACTAACTGCCGTGAGGTACGACGTAAGGTGGGGGGGGGGGGGCATATGCGCCAATGTAAATTCCGCCGATGTAAGATATTCGTTAAAATAAAACAAACAGCAGAAATTTTTGTTTTTCTTATTATGTTTTTGCATTAGATTGAATACAAATGATGAATTAAGGCTTTATTGGGACTACTTTCTTATAATTTAAATTATTTACTCCTACATTTCATTCTCAAAGTTGGCAAAATTTACAACATCATAACACAGTTTCAGAAACTTTATTTTAAACACTAATTCCAGTCGAGCATGCATTGAGCCTTTGTTAATGTGTGTTTTAAATTTCGTTTTGATATTTCGTAAATAAAAGCGGTACTATTGTTTTAACGAAACTTTGTAAAGTCCAGAATTTACATTAGCATATATGGCGCTACCCCCTTACGTCCTATCTCACGGCAGTTAGTCAGCACCTCTGCGTAAGCCCCCTTAATGCTGCTTATATTGTGTCTATTTTCCCAACCACAACCATCAAATTATTCTTTAATTAAATTTTAAATTCATATAAGTAAACGTGGATCATTGCCTTAACTTTCAAACACTTAATATTAAACGTAAACTTTTAATTCCTACGTGTTATTTCTTATTGTTTTTTTTTCTTTTTGATAAAATATAGTAAACTAATTACAAAATAAGAAATAGGAAATTTCAATTTGTAGCTTCTGTCGAGAGTTCCAAAATTTAATGCAGATAACAACCAACTTAACTAAAGACAATGCTAGGCTATGTGAAAATGACACATGAGTTATTTTCACATAGGCTAGTCATTTTTGAAAAATGTCTTTCTAGGTGTGCGTGCGCGCGTGTATGTGTGTTTGTTTGTCTGTCTGTAACTAAATATTGGTTTCTAGACTTATATATGTATTGAAAGAATAAAAATATTTAAAGCTAGATTTTCAATAATTTTTGTTTGAAAAAAATTTTAAAATTCATACTAAAAGTAACACTTCTTCTCTACCCTATCGAAAAATAGTTATCTTTGCAAATATTGCGCAAATTATGTAGTCTATACAGATTTAGCAAGAGTATAAAAGTATTTAGAGCTTCTTAGAATAATTTTACTATAAAAACATTCAAGATTCTGACTGAAAGAAAAACTTGTAGTCTCAGGTCTATTAAGAGGATAAGAATATTTAAAACTTAATTTAGGACAATTTTTTTTATAAAATATTTGGAACGCACATACGAATATGAAAGTCGTGTGGTGCACACACCTCGTTTTTATCAAATTATCTTTACTTCTATTTTTGCTATATTTACATTCTATACCAAGTTTTTGTTCCCACATTGCCGTGTGTCCTATAGTCTTTTCTTGTGTCAGTCAATATGTAATTGTAAATAGTCAACGTATATTTGTGCTTAAATGTACATACATGTTACTTATTTCTCAGTCCAACTCTAGAATTCTTAATTTTCCCCCCGTATTTCTTCTCTGCAACGTCTATCAATGCGATGCACAACAAAGGCTTCAGATCACAGCCTTGCTTGACGCCTTGGATTGTAATAGATTATTTAGAAGATATTGTGCCAGTATATATTGTTTTTATTGCCATAGCGTAATTAAAAGCCTATTATAAATTACATGTTCACTTATTTGTCTTAAACTGAAGATAATTGTCTTTCTCGTTTTTGTAATTTAGTATTGTTTATATTTATTGAAAAAAAATGAGCTTCTTTAGGTTTAGTATTATACAACTGCAATTGCTACATAAAGTAGGATGTATATACTATCTCAAGACTTGTACCTTTACAAAGCTTGAGATATTTCTCATGATTTGACTGGAATATGATAGGTATTTTCATATTTCTATTCAGCATATCAATTGCATATGACAAGAGAAGAAAAGATTAAGTGTATACTAAATGTAATTTACGTTTTTATTTTATAGGTGTACAAATTCGAACTGGTTTGGTTGCAAACGTACGGGCACGACTGTAAATATTTTAAATCCTATCAAAAGCGCTAGAATCCGTACTGCTGATTCCTTCAGCTTCAAATATGGAAGAGTGGAGGTTCGTGCAAAAATGCCCGCTGGAGATTGGATCTGGCCTGGTAGGTTGATCTCAATTTCTCTGTTTTTTAATGTTACATGTTTTTAATTGTGCCTTGTTGTTTTACATTACAATTATTTCGTTAATTAATAAATTATTACCTGCATATAAATCATTCCCGTTTATAAATATAAAATGTATTAATAACTGGACCACATCGCCGCCTATCGCGTCCAGATTTTGTCATTTGCTTTTTCGGCACTAGACCAACATATATTGTGAATATGAGTGATTTTGGTCCATCAGTATAGAATTTGTGAATAACTTGATGTTACGCGATCTCTAACAGACGCACCAACGATTATATAAAGACATTGTTCGAATTTTCCGACTTTCCTTTGTAATTGTCCCGATTTGTTCCCTGAAAACTTTTCCAGGACAATAACAAACAAAACAAAAAAGAATTACACATACTGGTCGTTCGATTCATGATTTATAGTCTTGATTTCATACAAAAATTCTATGGAAAAAAACACTTTCAGTTTTTCCCGAATTTTCCAATTTTCCGGGCAACTTTCCCTAAAAACCCTTTTCGGATTATTACGAACATTTTTAAAAGAAATTATATTTATATAGATAACAAGGAAAGTGAGTAAGAGAATCGAAAGATGGACTACACCTTATGCCGCCTCTACACATCGCCGAATGTATTCGCCGAAGATTCGTATACGAGTGTTTCGTCAAATAATTCATGCGCAAATATGAACGAATTGCCTATCCATACATCGTATTCGCAATATTCGCGTTGAAAAGAAAATAGAATGATGGAAGGTAAGCAAGTTGCTGCTGCATTATACTATATGAGTACTTGCAATTATTATTCGAGTATTAAGTCATTACTCCATTCCGCCATAATTCATTAACGTATACAGAATAATACCTTTTTTAATTTGAAATCTTTAAATTATAGGTTATGTTTACGAATTTATCTATTTACTTATACCGTATGTGTCAATTTTCATTAGGTATAGGGATTCAATGTTTACGTGCGATTTATACGTATACAAATAATACGTGGCAACGTGTCACCCCTACTGTCCGTCACCAATCCCGGCAACAATCGACATCACAACGATTCTCTCCGATCTCCCCACCAGATTTTACATTCAATCTTTAGCTGCGGTCGCGCTGGCATTGGAGAGGAAAGTAGGGGTGCCATGTTGTCACGTATTGCATGAATTAATCGCCTATGGCTAATGAAAATTGACACATGCTGTATAGGTATTCATCTTACTTCAATATACGATGTGTAGTCAAGTTATTTGTGTTCGGATACGAATTTTCTTTGATGTGCGAAACGAAAACCGACTCCGAACGGATCGGCATTCGCTTTCGGCGTGAATATTGGCGAATATCAAATATTAATAATAATTTGCCGAATGTTCGGCGATGTGTAGAGGTGGCATTATATCATAGGTCTTCAACTTTCAACAGGCTTTCTGTAAAGGTGGTGTTAAAAATCGCAATAAAATCTAGTTGTCGCTGAGCACTAATCTATAATCCAATTACATTACTTTTCATTTAATTTGTCAACTCTTCTAATCAAAATAACTTGAAAGCTTTGCTGCACTTAGTGCAGTGTATGGATGTTATTACTAAATAAGTCTTGAAAGATCATTTAAATTTCCTAAAGGGTTTGAATTATTATTGAAAATTCGTTGAATAAAATATGTATAAGTTGGACTGGTAATTTTTTTTTTAAATTGATACAACATGTAAGCCATTTCACCTCCGTTTTAGAGAGATTAGCAACTAGTTAATTTTGTTCAGTAGCAATGTCACCATACACACATTTAACATAATTTTAAGAAACAAGAATTTAGTTCTTCTAGGTAGCTATAAGGAAATATTGTGATGATAAAAATTTTTGATTTTGGGTTGTTTGCAGATGATTTTTGAAGTCTTCTAATAATGGAAATGTATATTTTGCTAACATGTCTTGCTCTCTCTCTTTTTCTGTGTGTGATCACGATAACGGTCAAATGGTTAAGGCTAGCAATATCAAACTTTACTGTACTTTTTAGAAGTACAATCTTCCCCTTAACACAGGAAGTAATAGTTTACTTCCGGTTAAAATCAAATTTTGTCAATATATCGCTAACTACTAAGTTGAGATACATTTCTAAAGAATAAAAAGAGGTAAATTCCAAAAAAATTTTAAAATATGTTTTTGAAATTCCAACCGGATGTAGAACGTTTAGCTTGATCGAAAAGCAGTTTCTTTTGCTAATATGTTGCGAATTATGCATTCTAGGTAAACATATATGTAAAGGTATTTGGAGCTTGATGTAGAACAATTTTCCTGTAAAAAATTCAAAATATGAACCGAAAGTAATACTTTTACTTTTATTGAAATTGCGCATTTCTACAAATGTAGATATCTACATACATATAAGAAGGTCATGTGATACCCATGGTATCATACAATACCTACTTTATTGTTTAGTCGTCGATAAAAATATTTAATTATATACTTATATTTTTGCAGTATAAGTTTTACGTCAAAGATATTTAAATACGCTTAATTCTCTTGGAATTCCAGAAAAGTGTATATAATAATACGTGTGTCGTTTCACATGCAGATATAACACAAAACCACTCAATAAGTGATCAGTATCAGCAGTGACGTTTTCGATGACGGTTAATGTAAAGCCTATGATGTTACTTCCATCATGTTCCACTTTCGTTATACTAAAGAGTATTCTTAGAATTATATAAATGTATATTTTATAAAATAACACGTCATGACTGAAATTTGAATTTTTTAAAAATAAATTAAAATATTGGACATACAAAATCTATTAAATATTATTTATCGACTAGGTGTGTTACCTTATATCCGTCTACATTTTCTTCTAAAATATTATCTATAACAAGCAATATGTATATTGGAAATACAGTCAGCGCTCGCTTAACGTACAGCCTGCTTAACGTACGTCCGCTAATACGTACATGTTCATTTACCACCCTCTGTTCGCACGAACGTATCAAATATCCGTACGAACGTAATACAGCAGATCTACGTAACTTACACTGTCGGCTGTCCGTCGTTTATGCATGTTATGTTTCTCAAATTAAAAATGAAAATAATGAATAACAACTGTTGAAAATAATTTATTTTGTTGTAGTTTGTAATGTAATACAAACATAAAGTAATGCCTACATAAGTGTACATAAAACTTAAATTGAATTCTTCTTTGTTTGTGTCAAGAACTTATCCATAGTCAATTGTGTTGTAAAAGTTCTTTTCCTCTCCTGATACAGTGTTTTATAACATAATGTGGTATTGCGAAGACTACGAATTACGTTTATGCTTCTTTCGCTATCTGGATCACAATTTTCTACTAGAGCAACAATATCTTCCACCTTACTTAAAATTTCACTTATTGTTTGTAGTTTTATTTCTTTTGGAAGTAAGTTTTCTTGATGTTCGTCTTCATGATCGATTTGTGTTACCATTTGTTCGTGCAGTTGAATTAAATCACTGGCTGTAAGCTCTTCTGAATGACCCTCTATTAAATCAATAATATCTTCATTATTGATATTCAGTTCAAGTCTTCTTCCCATTTCCACAACTTCATCTATAATTTCATCTTCAGTTTCTTCAATAACATTTTCATCGTCAGAAACAAACTGAGGACACAACTTTTTCCAAGATCTATTCATAGTTGTACTTTTAATTTCAGCCCAACTTGTACCAATATTTCGAACCGCAGCAAGAATATTGTAACTTTTCCAATAACTTCTTACGCTTACACCTTCTCCTTCATCGATAGCTTTTATCATTTCTGCCATAGTTGTTTTCAAATAATATTTTTTGAAAGTTGCAATGACAGTCTGATCCATAGGCTGAAGCAACGATGTTGTTTTTGGCGGTAAATATACAACTTTTATATTAGGACACAATTCATCTAACGTTAAGGGATGGCCCGGTGCATTGTCTAGAATTAGCAAGGCTTTAAAATTTAAATTAGTTTTGGAACAATAATTTTGCACTGAGGGTACAAAATAATTTTTGAACCAATCCTCGAACAAAGCAACAGTAACCCAGGCTCTGCGGTTTGATTTCCAAATTACTGGCAATAAAGATTTTGCAATTCCCCTAAAAGCCCTAGGATTTTCACTATGGTATACTAGCATAGGCTTCAGTTTAAAATCCCCTGCCGCATTTCCACCCAATAGTAGTGTAAGGCGATCTTTGGAGACTTTATGTCCTGACATACGTTTTTCGTCAACTGATATGTACGTATTTGCGGGCATTTTCTTCCAGAATAAACCTGTTTCGTCGACATTGAACACTTGTTGCGCGCAGTAGGCTCCGTCTTCTATTATCGCTTTGAAGTATCCAGGAAAAGCATTTGCCGCATTTAGATCAGCACTAGCTGCTTCGCCGGTCACTTTAATGTTATGTAATCTAGCTCGAATTTTAAATCTTCGAAACCATCCCCAACTTGCGTTGAAAGTTTCAACATTTGAAGTTTCTCCCATGTTATATGTCAGTTCTCTGTGAATTTGTTTAGCCTTTTCTTGGATAATAGAAAGGCTTACTGGAACATTACGTTGATTTTGATCTTCTAACCAGAGCTTTAAAAGTCGCTCCATTTCCTCCATCGCGTTTGAACGTGCTCGAGTAGCAAAATTCTGCTGTATGTTTACACCACTTTTCATATGTGCCTTTACGTTTTCTTTGTTTTTCACTATGGTGTTTACTGTTGAACGACTCAGACCTAGATTCCGTCCTATTTCTGCCATCTTTTCTCCTTTTTCTGCTTTTTCAATAATTTGTAATTTTTTCTCGAAACTAATAGTCTTTCTTCTTTTTCGATCTCTTTCACTTTCACTCATATTTTTAATGTTTTTTACTAAATATTTCGTAAAACTAGAGTTACTATCACTATTTCCAGCCACCACTCGGTATCAATACATTTAACGAATGGATGTAAACTAGTAACAGAAAGCAGTTTATTTTACGGTGACTACAAAATAAGGGAAATCCCCGTCTTGTAAATTCGTATAATAAATCAAGCATTTATTGCATAGTTTCAAGCCGACAAAGTGTACGTTCGAATAAACCACTACGTACGTTCGTATGAACAAAGAGGCGTATGTAACCATAAAATCGTAAACACCTGTTTTTATATGGAATTTCACCGTCCGCTTAACGTACATCCGTTTAACGCACAACAATTTGTGCACGCATTATGTATGTTAAGTGAGCGCTGCCTGTAATGAAGAAATTTTTGATTTAGTAGTTTTCAACATACACAATTTAATGATATTTTATTGTGATACAGGAGTCAAATACTTTATTATTAGTAGTTAGCAAATATGTGGACAATTATAAATAATAATATACTAATACATAAATGAACACTAATACTAATTAGTATATTAAGACTTTCATCTTAAGGTAAACGTTTCTTCAACCTTCAACAAGCCGTACATGTGGTGTTAACAGTCGCAATAAAGTCTAGTTGTTGCTGAGCACTAACTTATAATTCAATTAAATTGTTTTTCTTTTAATTTGTCAATCTTCTAATCAAAATAACTTGAAAGCTCTGCTGCACTTAGTGCAGTGTACGGATGTTATTACTAAATAAGACTGAGAGATCATTTAAATTTCTTAAAGATTTTGAATTATTATTGAAAATTCCTTGAATAAAATATGGGTTGGACTGGTAACGTTGGACATATTGTGCATAAATGATATGTGTAATTAGTGCAAGAATGGTGATTTAATTTCTCCAACAGTTAATAGGGTCGGTAATGTACCAATCTTCGAATGAAAAAGTTTTTTTTTTTATTAAATATGGCTATAGATTACACTATTACACCATAGAATACCTATGCATTACTAGAGTATGTCCAGTCATGACACAGACTCATCTTACCTTTATTTAACCTGCGCTTTAACCATTACCCTATGTCGAGTATGGCTCCACATCATATTGCTTACACCAACTCCAATTTCGAGCTAAACTCTATTAAAAACAATTTCCAAAATAACTGAAAATGTTAAAATCTGATTTTTTCTCCAAATGTTTTTGTAATACGTAAACAAAGATTAAATTTGTAATGGTGGTAGGTAAAAAAAACATTATGTGTGCAATGGTTTAAATCATAATCTCAATGCTATGAGTATCCGGTATATAATATGGTTAAAATCTAAGCATACTTATTTCCTTTACTCTTCATTTTAAAACATTCAAGTTTAATTAAATTTATTGTTTCTTTTCTATCCTCTCAAATCTAATCCTGGTTTAAAATCATTAATTAATTATATTGTTTTTTGAGCTTCTTCGAGATTTACCTACAACTTCTTTTCCATCAAATCTTTCATTTAAGGTATTTCCTGTCATCGTTTGTTCTTATTAGTCATCTTAGTCTCACGTAGATAATTGGTTGTGAGGTTTTCTTCAATAGTCTCTACTTAACACAAAGAAGGCTAAATTTTCGTATTTAGTTTTTCTTTCTTGTATTGGTGCCAAAACATCTTTTACATTTTCAAATACATCTGGTATTTCAGTTGTTCTTTGAGATTCAAAACCCGGTAGCAGTATTCAAAGTTAAATAATCGTTCTTCAGTATATTTAGTTGTGATCTTACTCTAAACTCCTTAACATTAAAATAAGTAACGAAAAGAAGAAAACATTATTGCTGGCCGGTATATTGAATTTTTGCTCAAAATTTCGGTTCTTGCTCATGTCTTTTGTTTATTAAAGTGATTTGTCAAAATTCAAACGTTAAATTTGAGCGAATCGCCTTTTATGCGTGGAACATTTGAGAAAATCTTAGCTTGACACAGCTTTTGGTTTTAAAAAGTTTGAGCAAACTGTTTCTTTGAGCAGTCCCTTCTAAAAAAAATATCCAAATATGAATATTCTGTAATATTAACAAATTCTTAGATTTTGTTTTGCCTAACGAGTGACAACTATAATGTGGAAAGCTACAAAAATAGAACTAGTTGATCCGATTGGAACTAGGTTGAGACGCCAAAAACCGATAAAATTCGCTTTCCACGAAACTGAAAAATAATCGTTATTCATGATGGACTATAATATTTGTGGTATTGTTTGGGCTTAGGTTTGCCTCTTCGGTCAGGAAAATACACCGATATAAGCTGGTATGGCAGAATTTGTTCGAAATGAATAAAAATTCTTTAAAATTATATGGCAAAATGTAAACGTTAAATTTATAATAATAATATTTTAACTTTGTCCATAATATGTGTTGTTAATTATGTCAGTTTATTATATAGACAGTAGTTGATTGATTGATGTTTAATTCTTGTAGAAAATCAAACCAAACATTTTGCTATTGCAATCACTTTGCAAAATGTATACTAACAAGGAAATTATTTATATAGAATAAAAAATCTTTTTCGATTTGAAACGGGTGCAGCAGAATATAATAATACTGACAACGTTTCAAACACACAACTGCCATACATAACTCGCATTTCTTAGTTGGTTTCTTTTAAACGTGGATCAACTCATTCAAAGGTCTTCATATTTAGAATTCTACGATTTGGAAAACTTTCTGAATAAAACCTGCTAGCTTCTATAACATTAGAAGAGAAAATGCCATACATGGAACGCATATCATCCAGTTTACAGTAGCAAATTTTTCAGATTATCAGTGTTACAGATACTCTCATGTATGATGTACATTTGTATTTGAAAAATATTGTCCACATATCTGGGAAGTTCGTAATAATTTGTATCATTATTTATTCTATTACCACTACATTTCTTAATAAAATGTAGAGTAAAACGCTAATTATTGGGCACCTTTTAGTTATTGAACAAATCAAAGAAAATTTCAAATAGTAAGATTTCTACTTCAAATTATGCTATTCCACGCTAGATGATATTAATACATTGTATAGTATACATATGTCCCATCGTTTGAGTATGTGAATAGTATAGTAAACTGTAATATACTAGGCGGTAAAAGTTTGTTGGTTATGACAACCAAGTAGAGCATGAGATTAAGTTAAGGTTTTGTTTAGTGAAACATTGTTACTAGTGAGTAAAGTTTTAAAGGCAAGAGACAATCTTAGCAACTTTTACATATAGAAAAGGCACCCGTCCAATCACTGACTATTTTAAACCAGGTCCGATTTCTCGCGAAACAATCAATACAAATCAAATCTAGCATTAGTGTTAATTTGTAATATGTTTAATGCACATTCTTCAGTTATTGAACGGGTGTTCAATAAAAGAAACTTACTGTCCAATAACTAAAATTTAAAAGACGTTATTGAGGATCCATCAAGAATTTTTCATGAGTCAGGATTTCAAGTATGCCCGGCCACCGGGAAGGTATTTGTGCAAAAGGGATCAAAAAATGTTTATTCCATAGAAAAAAGTAACTCAAAAGAAAATATTACTGTTATGTTTACTTTTTCTGCGAACGGAGAAACCCACACCCAAATAGGGGTGTGGGTCGCAGTGAAAATGGATGAATATCATCTGAGATTTTCTATCAGTATATTGCAAACGTTTTTTATCGTCACTTAGTTGAAAAGAATACGAAAATCCCTGTTATTTTATTTCTTGATGGCCATAAATTCATTCACACTAAGTGTGTTATCAGTGAATTACAAATTGAAATAATTTCCTTATACATATCTTACTGCCACAAGAATATTGCAGCCTTGTGATATTGCTGTCTTCCGACCTCTAAAAGAAGGGAAACGTCAATGTGTGAGACAATGAGAGGAAGATCCAGACGAGATTTTAAACAAGTGATGTTTGCACGGTTGTTAAAAAAAGGCAGTAAACATTGGCGTTAAACCAGCAAATACATTATTAAATGGCTTTAAAGCCTGTGGTTTGTAACCTTTCAATCCAAATGCTATTGACTATTCAAAATATCTGGGCGCCAGGAAAACTCCAGACAAATTAGAATCAAGTCCAGTCGAGCATTCACAATACATGGATTATAAAACATTTGCAAAAATTGTTGGCGAAGACATACTGGCGATATTAGAAAACATGAGTATTAACAGAAATACTACCAAAAACAATCATCAATATTTAAAACAATTTGTGGCAATAATTTAAACACTCAAATTCACAACCTGTTAATGTCCTCAATTCAACTTAGCAACAGGATAAAGGGGAGGAAAGAGAAACAGAAGAAAAATGAAAACAATATAAAATTCAAGTTATACAGAATATTGTTATCCGCTCTCGAATGCAAATATCAGAGTCATCTATGGTGCGGTACCAGGAAATGTTCAGGAGAAAGCAAGCTTTAGAGGAAGAACAGCAAAATGAAAAGGAAGCAAGGAAACACAGAAATCTAGATAATATAGGTAATGAAATAAGAGGAAAGAAATTGTAAAAACTTCTGAAAGAATGTTTTATTTGTAAACAAAATATTAAGACACATGAAATTAGGTGTGATATCTGCAAACAATATTTTCATGAAGGTTGTATTCCTAAAACTCACCAGAACCATATCCCAAATGATTTATTCATCTGTCATAATTGCTATAAGGTGGACAATAGTGACTTAAGTGAACATTTTGATACGGATGGATACAATAGAAATGAATTGTATCAACTGTACAAAGAGGCACAAATAAAGAACTGTTAACATTTATAAATTTTAAATTAAATTTATTCTCTCTATTTTTATAACTCTACTGTCCATTTGCTAGTTTTGTTTGTCCAATTACTAAATGTGCTGTCCAATAACTACACTTTTCCGCAGAGAGTTGATATTTTATTTATAAAAAAATTATTATAGTACCTTATGAAAAACGAATTCACGCAACTTAATTATAGACTATGTAGCCTCCTTTTACCCAAATACCAACAGTGTCTACTTAAAAGAATCGTTGAAATAGATTTACAAAGTTAATATATCCTAACTGTCCAATAATTAACTCATTTGCCCTACATATTTATGTTTAATATTTTTAGCAATATGGATGTTGCCAACTAATAAAGCATTTGGTAATTGGCCCTTATCTGGTGAAATCGATATAGTGGAGTCTCGAGGTAATCGTGATTTTACATCGAACGGGCAACAAATTGGTACACATTTGGTGAGTTCGACACTTCATTACGGAACTGACTGGGCAAATGACGGTTATTCAAAAACCCACTGGGAAAAGACCGATAGCGCGGGTTTCGACAAAGATTTCCATGTGTACGAAATGAACTGGACACCAAAGAAAATTAGTTTCTATGTGGACGGTAAACGCATCGGAGGTGTTTCTCCTCCGTCGGACGGATTCTGGAAAGTAGGTGGATGGGGCAATAAGTTTGATAACCCGTGGAAGCTGAGCAGCAAAATGGCTCCGTTCGATCAAGAGTTTCACTTAATTATCAACAATGCTATTGGGGGAACTAATCATTATTTCCCAGATAACGCAAATAACCCTGGAGGAAAACCATGGACCAATAATTCACCTAAGGTATTTATAAAATGAAAATAAACTATTTTTAAGTATTGTAATGATGAAAATTTTCGACCTCGAGATTTTTGCAAATGTCCACGATTTGAAGTCCCCTGATACGAAAAAAGTGGTTTTTAAAAAATGTCTGTGTGTCTGTCTGTCTGTGTGTGACCACGATAGCGGTGAAACCGCTATAGCTATCTATTCCAAATTTTGCATTTAGTAGTATAATCTCCCTCTTGAGAACTGATTAGATTTTCAGCAAAATCGGCTGACCGGAAGTAGTATTTTACTTCAGTGAAAAAATCGACTTTTGCCAATATTTTGTCAACTACTAAGTTCAAACAAATTTATAAAGAATTCATATGTACTTAAAATTGAAATTGTCAACTATTTTATTAAAAAGTTTTTCGAAATTCCTACCGGAAGTAGGTCTTTTACTCTTATCGAAAATCAGTTTTATGCAAATATTTTGCAAGTCATGCTATTTAGACAGGTACGTTACGAGTATAAAAATATTTAGAACTTAATTTTGAATATCTTTTGTATAAAAAAAATCAAAATTCGGACCGGAACTAACACTTTTACTCTTACCGAATAACGATTTCTTGCATATATGTCGTAAATTATGCATTCTATATATATTTATGAAGAGTACAAAAGTATTTAGAGTTGGATTTGGAATATTTTTTGTATAACTGAAATTTCAAAATTCGGACCGGTAGTAACACTTTCATACGTATAAGAAAGTCGTGTGGTGGCCACACCCCACTTTTTTACTTCCTTATACGTAGTATAAGGAAGTGTGATGATGAAGAAGAAATTTTTGCAGATGTCCACGTTTTGTGTTCGTTTGTGTATGTGACCACGGTAGAGGCCAACCGGTTAAAGCTATGAACCTCAACCGAGTATAATCTCTCGATTAGATTTTCAGTGAAATTTGTACACCGGAAGTAGTAGTTTATTTCGGGGAAGAAATCAAATTTCACCAATGTGCCGTCAACTACTAAGTTTAAACAAATGTCTAAGTGAATTGGGAAAAAAATTATAAAAGGTTTTCGAAATTTCTATCGGAAGTAGGTCGCTTACTCTTATTGAAAAATATTTTTTGCTAATATCTCACAAGTAATGCATTTTAAACAGATATTTGAAGAGTATGTAAGCAATCAAGGCTTAATTTTGAATAATTTTTGTATAAGGAAATTTACAAAATTCGAATTGGAAGTAGCACTTTCACTTTTATGTAATAGCAGTTTCTCGCAAATATCTCGTAAATTATGCATTTTACACACATCTATCAAAGCTACAAAAGTATTTAGAGTTTAATATGTAACAATTTTTGTGTGAAAAAATGTCAAAATTTGGACCGAAAGTAACACTATTACTCTTATCGAATAGCAGCTTCTTGTAAATATTTTGCAAATCTACACAGATTTATTAAGAGTATAAAAGTATTTAACGTTTAATTTGGACTATTTTTTGTAGTAAAAAAAATGTATACCGGATGTAACACTTTTTGGTTTATTAGGGAGATAAGAGAGTCTTTAAATCTTAATTTAGAACAAATTTTGCATACAAAAATTTGAAATATATATGTAAGAAAGTCATGTGGTGGCCATACCTCATCTTTTCCAGTTTCTTCATTATAAGACAAGTCTTTATTTTTAGTTTATCAACCAGTACTAGTATACTATGTAACTAGATGTAACTTGATATTTTTAAGGACTATTATTCTAAGTCATATTAATATACCAAATGCAATTGCAAACCATAGTTACGTAAAATACTCATGAGCGATAATTTTGTTTTCAACAATTTTCAGGCCGCCACGGAGTTTTGGGAAAATCGCAACCAATGGCTATCCACTTGGAATCTAGATGGAAGCAATGATGCGGCTCTTCAAGTAGATTATGTTAAAGTATATGCATTATAAAATGTATTTAATTGAAAATAATTTGCATGAATATGCTTATGTACTGAATAATAATTAAAATTATATATTTATACACTTTGTTTTATATACGTAATACTTTAAGTTTAAGTAAAAGATATACGAGGTATGTCTCAGAAGTAATGAGAATGAATTGTTTACGCTAAATATGACGACTGCAGCCGACTGGAGTCGACTACATGTGAGTGGAATGTCTAAGAACGCATCCATAACAGGCGCAGCCCACTAAGTCTAGTGTCAGTGGCATGAGCCCCACGTATTTACCGTTAAGTTCCAATATCACGTTACATGTAAAATGCAGGCAAATATCGAGCAGCAATATGGAATTAAATTTTGCGTTAAAAAGGGAACTGCTTCAGTGACAATACAAATGGTAAGAACAACATATGGAGATGTTACGTTGTCGTCAGCAGAAGTTTTCAGATGGTACAAGGCTTTCAAAGATTGCCGCGACACCATCGAAGATTACCATTGCTCCGGACTGCCGTCCACGTCAAAAACCGATGAAAGCGTGGCGAATGTGCGGTCTGCGTTAGCAGACGGTTGACACTCAGGTTGATGGCACATGAGGTCGGCATGAGTAAGGACACTGTTTATCGAATTGTGACAAAGGCACTAGGCATGCGGAAAATTTGTGCAAAGCTGGTGCCCAAGAACTTGTCTGATGAACAAAAGGAAAATCGCTTCTCCATTAGTCAACAATTGCGGGATGGCTTAACAACCCAACCCAACTTCACGCACAGAGTGATAAAATGTGATAAGTCATGGGTATTTGAATATGATCCAGAAACAAAGCGACAAAGCGCTGAGTGGCACACACCTGCATCACCGCGGCCGAAGAAAGCTCGCATGAGCAAATCCTGAATCAAGTCGATGCTTATCATCAATTTTGATTCGCGTGGAATTGTCCACAAAGAATTCGTACCGCCGGGCCAGACAGTAAATCAAAGTCTTTATCGCAACGTCCTTGAACGTTTTCGGCAAAGAGTTCTGTGTGTGCGGTCTGACATTGCCAGTTCATTGATCCTGCATCACGATAATGTCCCCAGTCACAGCTCATTGTCGGTTGGAGAATTTTTGGCAGAGAAAAATATTCTAGTAGTCCCACACCCGCCCTACATTCCAAACATGGCTCCATGTGATTTTTATCTTGTTCCAACGCTTAAGCGGTAATTGAAATGCTCCCACTACGGAACAATAAACAACATCCAAACAGTCACGACACAGGTTCTAAACAGCCTAACGAAACAAGACTTCCAGAACTGTTACCAAGCATGAAAAACTCACTAAAGACGCTGTGTGCATTCGCAAGGGACATACTTTGAAAGGAAAAATATTAATTTGTAGATACATTCGATAAAACTCTTGAAAACTAATCATTCTCATTAATTCTGAGACACACCTCGTATATTATTGCCAATAACTTAGTTGTGCCCAAACTGGCATGTCAAAAAAATATAGTATAAATAACATAATAAAATATATAGTATTTTATTTGAGAGACACGAGTAAATTCACAGACAGGATCAACCCACATCTAGAAAACTACATTTTTTTTTTGCATTAGACGAACCTTTAATAACAAACTAAATTTATCACTGCTAAATGGACGAATTTTGAATAAAATCTTTCCAGGAATCGTTAACGTATTGGTAACTAATTTAGGTACAGAAATCAAATTTCTAAATATATTAAAAATGCTTATATACAGGGTGTTTCATCGGTTGGGGTATCGCGAATTAAAGTGCCTAAATATAAAAATGTCGACTTCAAATTTTAACCACTTATAGAACTTTTAAACCGCTACCAGTAGGTTAGGTTGTTTTTGATAATATTATTTTATTTAATGCGTAAATAAAAAAAAACCTTCGTTCAAAAAATCAAAAGTACTCAGATTTTATTGAAATTCAGGTGTTAAAAAGATATGTCTATAAAATCAACTATGCAATTGAAAAAAAAATTAAAACTTAATCAATTATTGAATATTTTACAATAATTTCAAAATTAAAGGCAAGACATTGAAGAATTTATGGGTTTTTTATTACAGTGTTGTGTGTTGAGTTTATAAGCGATTCAAGGTAAGAAAGTTAATATAAATTAGGAAAAATTAGGTATTACCCAGCTTTTTTTGGCGCTAGCTGTAAATTCCACTAATTCAGATCAACATGACACTGTCACTGTGCGGATGTCAAGTGAATGGGTAATACCAGGTAGTAGAAAGTAAATATTTATAACAAATGTTCAAAATGGTGACCTTCTTGCTGCACACACAGTTCTAACCGACGCGTGAAGGAATTAAGAACTGTAGCGCCTCTGTTTAGCTGGTTAAGGCGTTCAAACGCATTTGTTATTCCTGCCCTCATATCCTCGGCGGTAGTTGGCGGTTGTTGGTACACCATCTCCTTCACAGCACCCCATGTGAAAAAATCCATCGGTGTTAAGTCGGGTGATCTGGCTGGCCATGGAACTGGCCCACCACGTCCGATCCAGCGTGCAGGGAACTGATTATCCATAACCTGACGAGCCCTTAGTGCGTAGTGCGGAGGAGCCCCATCTTGCTGCAGCCACAAGTGTTGGCGAACATTTAACGGCACATTTTCTAATAAATTGTAAAGATCATTTTCCAGAAAATTTGCGTAAAGCTCGCCGTTTAAATGCTGGTCAAAAAAGAAGGGGCCGATTAAATGGTTATCAATGATTCCCCCCCAAACATTGACCGTCCACCTATTCTGAATGCGTTCTTCACCCATCAAATGAGGGTTCACTGGTGCCCAATAGTGTATGTTATGTCTGTTGACATGTCCACTGCTTCTAAAAGAGCATTCGTCAGTAAACAAACCATGTCTAAAAAAGTGCTCATTTTCTTCTAATTGTCTTTGTGCCCATTCACAAAATGCAACTCGATTTGCAAAATCATCACCGTGAAGTTCTTGGTGAAGCTCGATATGATATGGGTGGTAAGTGTGTTTGTTGATTATCCGCCACACCGATGTCTTGCTGATTCCAGTCGCAACACTGATTTCTTTAGTGCTTATCTGAGGGTTATTGTCCACCATATTTAAAACAATTGCCTGATTCAGTTCATTGGTGACAGGTGGATTATTCACACTTCGATTTTTTGACGCAAGTGATCCCGTTTGCCTCAAGTTATCCACTAACCTTTTGAAAGTTCGACTTTCTGGGTGGATCCTATCCGGAAAACGTTCCGCATAAATCTGCTCAGCAACCGCGGCATTTTGTAGAGCTTCCCCATAAACAAGTATCATGTCAACTTTTTCGTCGGCAGAGAAAGTGAACGGCATTTTGAAAACAGAAAACACTAGCAAAACACAGCTTAAACAAATGAAGTTGACTCCGTGAAAATAGAATCACAACTAACATCACAAAGTACCTAAATGTAAGTTCAGAATGCCCTTGGAAACGCTTCCCGATTAGTAGAACTACAACAACAACTGAAGGCTTCAGGGTTGAATATTATCCGTCATAAATTTTTATTTATTATCCGTCATAAATTTAAAAGGACTACCTGTTTGCGGACAGCACAATTAGAAAGTTAAGTACCATAAATCTGTCGTAAGAAAAACGACATTATTTAATATTGACTTTATTTGACAAACGGTTTCGTTTATAAAAATTCTGATTGTGAAGTTAATATGGGTGATATTTCCACGTATCACCATTCAAATTTGAACATTTTTTGAGCACTTTTAATTTTTGATAATACGTTTTTTTTAATTTACGCATTAATTAAAATAATATTATCAAAAACAACCTAACCTGCTGGTAGCGGTTTAAAAGCTCTATAAGTGGTTAAAATTTGAAGTCGATATTTTTATATTTAGGCACTTTCATTCGCGATACCCCAACCGATGAAACACCCTGTACATGTGGGGTTCTGATTGTGCATAACAGCAAAACTAACACTTATTTTTTTAAACTGTTTATTTATAAAATATTTAATAAGAAAAGAAAACACTATAACTTAATTTCGTTTGACAACTAATAATTACGTCGTTCCTGGTCGTTCCGTGTCAGGCTCGTCGTTAAGATGACTGTAACAAAAATACACTTCGTTACCGAAAAATAGTGTTCTGACAAATACGTCTTAAGGTGGCCATCTCGCCCATCTAAATTACATTGCAAACATGTTGCGAACATATTGCACCAGAAACCGTTAGTAAGCCACAAAATTACAAAAAAAAAATACGAGCATAATCTACAAACTTATCTCCAGGGGACTGGGTAGTTTTAATAAGGGAAGTTTGTTCGATTAATGTGGAAAAAAATGTTAAAAAACAGGAAGTTTTTATACCAAAAATCTGCTAGTTTATTCCGTAATTTCTTGGAATATATAGATAATTGCCAGATATTAGATAGCTTACCCCCTGGAGAAATAAATTCTAAAATAGAACTCAGGCGTCTCCGATTCTCATTTAATAATAAATCTACTGAAAATATCGGGCCAACAGAGTATTTCAAGTACCTATTGTTCAACCATATTTTACGAAAAATATTTATGGTTTGATGATTATGTACAGTGTATCTCAAAATACATGCTAATCTGAAAATACCTTCTGATTTAATTTCCATTTAATTTGCAGTCGATTTCCATAAATTTGCTTTTAATTTGCAACATATGTACAGTATGTTGCAACATACAGGGTGTCATTAGTAGCCGTTTCTTTGATTGCTCCTTTATGTTTTAAATAATAAAAAAAAACAATTAGAGAAAGTTTCATGGTTGCTTAAGGCGCATATTCTAAAAATACTTTAAGCCCTGGCGCACTTCCGGTTTCACCGGAAATGCATGGAATTTATTTTTTTAAATGACACTATAAATTTTTGGATTTTTTAGTACTGTTTAAAATTGTCTATTCAGCTGTTTTTCCTTTTCAAAATTGAGGCAATAGTTTTTGAGTTATTAATTTTTTTTTTTTAATTTTTTGACCAAAACACGTCCAAAAAAACATTTTGTCATTGTCTTTAATTACATTTTTGTCAATGGGCAGCAGATAAATTAGCCTGACTTTCCCAATTTTTTGTTGTTTACCGACGAAGCTACCTTCTATTAAAATGGATACGTTAATCGTCACAATTTTCGTTATTATAACACATAAAAACCTTCACTTTATCACACCTGCAAACTTTCAAAATTGTTGGTCATTCAGTGGTAGTTATTGGTAGTTACATAATTGGACCTTATGTCTTCGATGAACATGTTAATGAAGGAGAGTATCTTCATTTTCTACAGACGGATTTTCAAATCTTGTTGAAGACATGAACATTATAATCAGAGAAGAGTTTATAAGAATATGTAAAAGTTTTATACAACATTAGTACTTCTTTGGAAAACAGAATACTCACGTGCATTGCACAAACTTGTGGTTATGTTGAACATATTCGTTAATGAAATTTGTTTTTCTTACTTTTGATTGTTGTTATGTTGCACAATAGTTGTAGGTTATTTAAATTGCGTTATTTTGTTGCAAAATTTATTTCTATTAAAGTTGTAGGACATCAATTTATAATTTTGAAAAACTACAGGCATCTGTTATGAACAGCTTCAACAATAAAAGAATACGAGCAATTAAGCAAATTAAATTGAAGATAGCAGCGTTGTTTCGTACACCTTTTAGAGAGGCGGCATCTTCAAATATGTCAGTAAACTTATGCTTTATTATATTTAGTTGTTAACCAATAGTTTAAGAAATGAAATACTGCAACTGGATATTGCCGAAATTAAAAAAAACTGAAACGCGATGCCCTTCATTCTGTAAAATTATTACTTTTGGGATAGTGGATTTAACCTTTACTTTGTTTGACAGTTGAATAAAGAGGTCGGGCACCATTCCAGCCTTCCATTGGTTGAACGAATATTTCGGCGCATACAACAACAACGCTCGTAGTTTTTATTAGACCGCTAATTGCTCCTATAGTGATTATCTCAGAAACTACAAAAGATAGGTACAGGACATTGTTAACAAAAATGAAATAGAAAAAAAAGGAACAAAATGCCACTATAAAATACTTCCATTAAAAAAAAATTAGTTTTTGGTATGTCAAAATTAGTAGAAGTAGGCTTTGAAAAAACGTTTTTGAGGTATTGTCGAGTCAACTTATACCAAATGATGCAGAATTTTCTTGGCTACAAGCACCACCAAAGTTTATGTTTTTACTTTTAAAAACAATGTGAAAATGATTTTTTTCTGAACACGTGTTTTAGTCAAATATTTTCAAAAAAATATTAAAATTGAGAATGACATATTATTTAAAGAAAGTATTCTAAAATTATACGATGAAATGATGTAAGTTAAATTATTTGAAGATTAGAGAAAGTGTAGAAATGGTGTATTATGATTAAACATTTTTTTTTTAAATATATATATATAAATCGTTGGTACGTTTGTGTGCGATCTTGTAGCTTCTAAAGGACTTGACCGATTGAGGTCATATTCACGCAATATATTTATTTTGTCGAGACGATGGTTCATAGCTAGGCAAGGATCCGATAAATGGTGCTGTAGTCAAGTTACTTAAGAAATTTATATAAAAAGCAAATTTGGGAGATATTTCAAAAAGCTGCTATTCGATAAGAGTGAAAGTCAGTTGCAGTCTGATAAGTTCGTTTAGGTGAAGCAATTACATAGACAAGACTGATTCGTTTATTATTGCTGATATACTCCCAGTAGCCGAACATATCACCGATAATAAACGAATCAGTCTTGTCTGTCTAATTGCTTCTCTAAAACAGCCGTCACTGGCGAAAGTGTTATTTCCGGTCCGAATTTTGAATTTTTTTTTTACAAAAATATTCCAAATCCATGTTTAAATACTTTTATACTGTATAAAATGCATAATTTTCGTGATATTTTCAAAAAATTGATATTCGATTAGAATAAAATTGCTAGGTACTTTCAGTTCGAATTTTGGAAATTTCTTATTACAAAAATATTTAAAATTGAGCTTTCAATATTTTCATACACTCGATATGTTTGTCTAGAATGCATGACTTGCGATATATTCGCAAAAACCTGTTTTACGATCAGAGTAAACACCTACTTCCGGTAGGAATTCTTTTATAAAATTGTTTTCTAATTTACTCTTGATCACATTGTTATACTTTAGATATTTGCCTAAAATTAGTAATTGACGAGATATTGCTATTATTTGTTTTCTTCACTGATATGAAGTACTACTCCCGATTTATCGATTTCACTGAAAATATAATCAGATTTCCGAGGGAGATTATATTCCTAAATATACACTTCGGTATTGATGGCTTTTGCCGTTTGGCCTCTATCATGGTCAAACAGTGAGAGAAATTTTTTTTTGCAAACAAATACATTAATTAATTAACTCGAAAATTAATGCATAATGACGTATTTCTACACGCTCGCAGCTGACGTAATAGAAAATTGAAAAAAATTGTATGCAATGGTTATAGAAGTATACTTATTGACAAAAGAACCTCAATAACTCAAACTTAAAAATTTAATGAATTGAGATCAAATTTCGGCCACTGGTCGACCACTAGTATTAATTATAAGGCAAGTTATTTAGGTACCTATACAAAATTTTTAATCTATTTTCTTCAATCCTATAATAAAAATTACTTACATACGTAAGAAATTTAATTCAATATTCTGCAGATCTCGTTTTTAATTATATTTTAGTAAATTATTATGAACGTGGGAAATCCACACTGTCGGATAAATTATAGGGTGGTCTTTCAAATTTTTTTCCAACTGAATCGGGCATTCTAATAGCTGATACGGTATCAAAAGTAATACAAAGAGGGCATTTTATAATATCCAAAACTACTTTCTGAGCACACATGTAGATTTAACCTATTTAATTAGTGTGTTATAGGTATGTGAAATAGGTATATTGATTGTTTCTCTTTTTCTTACTTTTACACACACAATAGGCCTTGTGTTTCTTACATTGACAGGTTCACTACTTATGGGTTTTCTTAAATAAACAGTTCATTTTTAAGTCAAATTTGAATAAATACTTGGCGAAATACTTCTATAAAAAAACTATTTATCTATAAGAATAAAAATGTACTGCCTCTGTGAAAGTAGATTTTTTTATGCAAAAGTTGTTCCAAACTTACTTCTGAATACTTTTGTATCCATTACACATTTTGAAAAAACTAACCATTGACAACATACTTGGTAACTATGTATTTCGCGCTCAAGTGTTACTTCTCATCTACTAATCTCATTCTTCCAACTAAGACTTGGTACATGCTCAAGTTACATAACAAAACACAAAATTTACCAACTTTGCCAAACTCAAACCATCAAAATTGAATCAGCCTATATATTCCTTTTTCAAAAATGCAATAATCACTAAAAATACCTATTTATTATCTAAATCAAATAGATAAAGGACAGATCTACATAGGTATTTACAAAACAAACATTATATGTAACAGTATGTTCCTATTATTCTTGTAAGGACGCAATTTGCATTTTTACAATTTAGGGTAAATATCAATGATTTCAAAATAGACACATATTCTATTAAATCGTGTATGAGACAAAAACTCTGTTTTTTGTCTCATACACAAAAAAAACAACGGTCTGGTCTGCCAGTCTCTGTATAATTTGGTTCAATCTAAGAGATACGTTGCGTTAGTACTGCCATCTTTTATCCAATAAATTTGTTTTACAAATAATATCGCTGCTACTGGCAACCAGATGGCTAATTAAAATACAGTCACGTATGCAACACATAATACACGCCTAATGGTTAGAAAAGGATAGAGCAATGTGACGATTCTCTTTCTATTAAACGGCCACCTTAACATCACAACTTACTATTTTCGACTTGTTCGTTCGCTCCTCTCTCGGCGCTTCCAGGGCCATCCCCCCTTCGAATTTGAATCCTAAATACATTAAAAAAAAAATTTTTTTCAGAAAAATACTTAATGTACAAAAAAAATCTGTGTGATACGTTTGTATTTCTACAATTTACGTATTGTTCTTCAACCTACCGTGATGCTTTGGAGCAATTCACTTCATGTCGAATTCAGAGGGTTTATAGTGTATGTCTTCTTTTGACAGAAATATGATCATATTTCTGTCAAAATTCGTGAGACTTTGGTTTGATATGTATACACTGCATTTGCCAGTATTAAGTTATAAGTAATTAAGTGTAACCTCAAGAATAACTTGTATAATATATGCTTTATTAATGTCATCAATTCAGTAGATATTCAAATCATCCATTACGAAACAATCGATATATAATAATGGGTTAATGGGGTCTTCAATAAATAATGGAAACAACAGCAGTCAAAACTAATACATACTTATACAATCCTATAAGATTTAGAACTTATGTGTACAACATAACAAGATTCAGTGGATTCATATCACCTCCCTTGCAAAAAGAGTGGTTATTTACCAGCGGTAATTCATTACCTGATTTACCAGAATTAAAGCAGAATTTCTTTAAAAATGAAGATGCCTGCACTGCCAGACTTCAACAGTGAACTTAACATTGCATGTTATATGCACTTTTTTTTCCACCAATACGTATATTTTTTACATTTATTTTTCCTTGGATTCTTGGGTAACCATCGAAGTTAGGATTTAGGCATTGTCTGACTGATTAATTTTCAAGGTTAATTAAGTCGTGTCACTGAGATTCGCCCTAAGATTGTTGCTTTTTAAATTTTGATCTGTTATTTTTAGAGTGTAATTTATTGTTCTTTTATCTTTACAGCCATGTGTATTAATTTGAATTTAGGAAGCTAATTTTTAGTTAGAATTCCGTATTACGTCTTGAATTTTTATTTATTTATCCTTCGAGACAGTAGTAGATCTTCTTTCTTATTGACATGTAGTAGATTTCTGTTATATCTGTACTCCTTTATTCAATTGTCTTATTGCTCGGCTTTATATATTTATATTTCCTTGACAATGCCTACTCTACAATCTACATTCAATTGCATTTGTAGATGTAGTTGCTACATTTGGCCTTCCATTTTTATTATTTGGAAAGGAATATCAGAACTCATTTTGTTGTGTTCTGTGTAGAGCCTTTTGATTTACGCTGTACATATTGAATTTAATTTCTTTCTCATTCGTATTTTCTTTTGTTGAATATCTATTTTGTAATACTGTTATTACTGTCTTAGTTATATTGTACCTATATTGTATCAAAGTACTTACAACAAAGATATATTTTTATTATTATTATAACTTTTATGACCCTAACATCTAGAGTTCAGTTTAATTACGGATACTGTTATATTTACTAATGTAATTCAACACTGCAATCGATGCCAGTATTTTTAAAGTTTTCGTATAGTTTCGTTTACTCAAGTTACCTTTAAATTATTTGTAAAATTGCATTTCGTAGTATGTTATCTAAGTAGAAAAAGTTATTATTAATTTATAATTTCAAGATCCAGTGTTATAAATAAACTTCGTTATCTGCTAGAATAAGGGGAATTCCAATGAAAGTTGGAATTTGGTATAAGCATAGCGAAACAAAATACGAAATACTGAATTATCATGAGGACAAGTTCAATTTCAACTAATTATCTACTCAAATTAATCTTAGCAGATGAAATGTTCAGTGTCATATATTGACTTCGGATAAATTGTTAGATTTGGGGATGGCGTAATATAAATATATCTAAAAATAAATGTTTCAACTCCTATTTGCTTAATGATGTTTTACTAGCTCCTAGATCACTACGGCCACATCCATTATTATTAAAATATATTGATCGCGATCGTATATATTATAATTACTATTGAGTACACTATTAATCTAAGAGTTTAACTATTCTTTTTTCAAATTATGATATCGTAATTTATTTCTTTTAGTTCTTAACACGTTAACTGCTGCTGGTATTTTTGAAGAAGGTCCTTTAGATCACACCATTTTTAAAATCAATTTTCTTTAAAATGATGTATTAGTGCTATTAAGCAGCAAAATTACATTATTTTGTTATTTTACCCCCCTCTCCCCCGTGTGATCTAATGATTAGGGCGCGGACACGAACGGTTGATGACTCGTCGCCCATGGACCCACTATTCAAATGTTGTATTTTTAAAGAGGTTTTAATTTTATTTATATAATTGGATAACAAGTGGCTGGTGATCTATAAAATACAAAATACTTTATTATTTGTTCATTTTCTCTTCTGTAAGATTTGTTTTCTTTAAATAAAGTACATCCTTGTAGATAGAAAACTTCCTTTCGACATCGCAACTGGTTATAGGTGCGAACTGGAAATAATCTTTTATTTCAGCGTATTTAGCATACACAATTGCCGCAATGTTATTAAATCTGGATTTCTATTAAAAACTGCGTGTAACTTTTGCCGAAGGCCACATCCGAACTCATTTGGAATACTTTTGAAATTATTAATAGCCCACATCTAATGTGGTTAATCCATCTATTAATTTGAGATTTCGGTTTTCAAAATATGTGATCAGTTTAGGCAAATTTCCAAAGTGTTCCTGAAGGAATGAATAACTGATTTTTTAAATTAGGGATTTGTGTTAGTTCCTTGCACTCAGAAATACTTCGAGCATCGTCATTTAAAGATGTAACGAAATTTTGTAAACTATCGAAATTCTCTGCATAAAAACTATTTCTGTGTATGTTTTAGCAAAGCTAAGTGACGAACGTGCGATATTTTGGCATTCTATAACGATATTTTACAGACTTTGTAATAAATTTCCGAATCACTGACAATTCATTTTCATATCAGAAAAGGTAACGTAAACAACGTTCTAGATCTAAATAAATGATAACTAAAAATGTACGCGTATGTTATTGAAACTAAATAACAGTAAGATACATATTTACATTATTTCTCTTGTGAAATATAAGGTGAATATAATAAATTTTAAAAACCCCTCACGCTTCTATCTACGCCAATGTAGAAAGGATTTTACTCATAAATTCCTTATTTTATGGGCATTTCTTGCTCACATTCTCGGACACTTCTCGGGCCTAAACAGATGTTGCAGTTCACCACATGAATTAGCGCTGTTCAGTAAGTGGGTGTTGTTTACATTATTTCTTTGCTCCGTTGTAACTTCGTCGTAGTTTAAACCGGTCATGTCCGCCCCCTAATAATTAGTAAAAAATTATATTCAGGGTAATTTATAGATTTGTAATTTACTTAAAAGAGTTTTGATTAATTATTTATAACATCCACATTGTCATGGATAATTTAAGTTAAATGAATTAGTAGTAAATAATCATTCGTTTTGTGACAACCTATCAGATATAATCAAAATACTTTATAATCAGTTGAAAGTTATTGGGAATATTTTATTGTTAACATTAATATATAGGTGATTAAGATTGTAATTGATAACAAATATTTCAATTCAAAACTTACCATTTATATTTGAAATTCATTGTTTTGTTCTTGGTTATATATCTGCACAATATAATAATAGTAATGTCACAATCATTTAAAAAGGCGAACCAAACTACACGATTCTGAGATTAATAATAGAAACTGCATAAATTGATCAATAAAGTAAGTATACATCAATATTGTAAAAGCTGTTGTGAACACTGATAGTTGTCAAAAGAAGACCTTTATGAGCTATAGCCGCGGGAAATTTGAATAACAGAAGTATACGTTGATATTATTTAATTCGTGTTGTTTATTATTTCTTTACAAAAATAGAGTCAAGAAAGAGAAAAATATTGGGTAAATTCCGCTGTAGAGCAACCGTAGACACGTGTTTCTAACTCATTGGTCGTCATCGGTACGGTGTAGCTAAGGAATAAGGTGGGATAACCTTGTAGATGTATGCTATACTGAATACCATCAGGAGACAGACCACCATTTGTAGCTTCAGTTAGAAGATCCCCAGTTTTGAGGACAACAACTAACGTCGTCACGAGGAAGACAATGTCAACCTGCGTGCCTTCCGAGAACCCAGGAAAGATAAATAAAAGGAATATCGCGGATACATGAAATACAAGAAAGAGAAAAATATTGGGTAAATTCCGCTGTAAAGCAACCGTAGACACGTGTTTCTGACTCATTGGTCGTCATCGGTACGGTGTAGCCAAGGAATAAGGTGGGATAACCTTGGAAAGGTATGCTATACGGAAGACCATCAGGAGACATACTACCATTTGTAACTTCAGTTAGAAGATCCCCAGTTTTGAGGACAACAACTAACGTCGCTACGAGGAAGACAATGTGAACCTGCGTGCCATCCGAGAACCCAGGAAAGATAAATAAAAGGAATATCGCGGATACATGAAATACAAGAAAGAGAAAAATATTGGGTAAATTCCGCTGTAGAGCAACCGTAGACACGTGTTTCTGACTCATTGGTCGTCATCGGTACGGTGTAGCCAAGGAATAAGGTGGGATAACCTTGGAGATGTATGCTATACGGAAGACCATCAGGAGACAGACCACCATTTGTAGCTTCAGTTAGAAGATCCCCAGTTTTGAGGACAACAACTAACGTCGCCACGAGGAAGACAATGTCATCCTGCGTGCCATCCGAGAACCCAGGAAAGATAAATAAAAGGAATATCGCGGATACATGAAATACAAGATGACGACCAATGAGTCAGAAACACGTGTCTACGGTTGCTCTACAGCGGAATTTTACCCAATATTTTTCTCTTTGTTGTATTTCATGTATCCGCGAAATTCCTTTTATTTATATATATATATATATATAGAAGCATTACATTGTTGAAAAAAATTGCCAATGAACTTATTATTAGAACAGGCGTTAATGCCCACCAGTTGTACAAGAAAAATTAGGACAACTACGGCCACAAAGTTATCACAAATTTAAAAGAAAATTTATGCTCGAACTTGAAAGATGATCTAATTAACTTAAATGTAATTTGTTATTCAGCATTCTGTATTTAAATTATAGGTATTTCCTACGGAAGTGCTTTTAAGGGACTGAAAAACAACTTACATATTGCCGTGCTCTCTTGCATATTAATAAGATAATAAGTAATAGCATTAAGATTTAATTTAAGTATATAAAATATAAAAGAGACAATAATAATGTTTTTTGCAATTAGCACCGTAATCATACCATTTATTTCACTAGTGCTGTAATAGGGTCTATTACAGCACTAGTTGCGTAATAGAAATGGAACATTTAAACAGATTTATTTTAAGTTGGTCACATTGCAACAGAAATGGAGATGTCAATATGACATTTTGTAAGCAAGTTTGAGGTTTTTATATTGAAATTCATTGTAAGATTTGATATTTTTAATTAATCTTTGAAATAGTACAACTATTATAAACATTTATATTAACGTTTGAATTATCTTTCGAAGTGATAGTGATACCGTGTGCAGTAGAAACATTCTGTTGAAAATTATCAAAAATGTGTCAATTTTAAATTAACATTTCAATTTAAATCTTGTGCCAAACCAAGGTGACAACCGCCACAAAATTTCCCTTGATTATCAAATTTTTCTCGTTTTGCTTTTACAAAAAGAGAAATTTTAAAACTAATTGCAAAAAATAGCATAAAAGACACGTTTCATTTGACATTAAACCACTCATTCAGTTAAGAAACTCGTGGCTACGCCACTCGTTTCTTAAACTCTGAATTCGTACTTTGAAACGTCAAAATGAAACTTGTCCTTTAATATACTATTATTGTATTCCAAGATTTAACATGAGTATATTAAGTTGCATACATTTTAAAGTGAGAAAACATAGACATAAAAATGAATTTATATTTACAATTTAGATATGAAACAGGTATAAAATAATAGACGAGATAAAATTTAAGATATACCGGGCTCTTTTTTTATCATTACACATAGCATTTTCCCTATGTGTAATGATAAAAAAAAAATTGTCAATGCATTAGCGATATAGTCACTGTATAGTAGACAACCAGTTATACACTCGTATTTTGACAAGCAGGAACAGTGAGCCGTCATAAGATTTTTATCAGTCAATTTTCGTTAAACTTTTTATTAAAATTTTAAAATAAAAATTGAGTTTGTAGCAGAAACACTGTACGACACACGTGTTAAAATGTTATTTTATTTTGCTTATTTTAAATTGCTCCAGTTCCTAATCACCCTCGTGTCGCAAATCTTACTCGCAAAATAAAATAGCACTTTTAACAATTATATCGTAAATAACTAATTTTGTACAATTTTTCTTACAATTTTAAAATTCGAAATATATCACGTCGTCAACATCATAATTGCTACATTAAGGATTTCCCGCCATTTCCCACTGGCCGATACAAATAAAATAATATTCTGGGGATCCGTTTCTCTTACTTCTACCATAAATTATTTGTACGGAAAAATTAAACTTTGCAGCGTACATAAAACCTTTTACATTTATTACGAAACTGTTAAAATTTAGCGCGAAAGTATTTGATTCGGCAATAATACTTGTACTGGTAACACTGGGCGATACAGAGCAAAATAAAGCTTAGAAGAATTAGGTTATGTTTTTAATAAAGAAAATGCAGAATATCACTTGGAACAAAATAATTAGTTTATTATAACAATTAAACGAACTTAAATGTGAAGTCTAATATCATAACAAGTTCTCGTAATGTCCACCTTGTCTTTCAAGGCAATAAGCAAGGCGATCTTGAAAGCAACGAAGTGTATTTCTAATAAATTCTGGCCTTATTCCATTACATGCAGTACGTATACGCTCTTTTAGTTCATTCAAGTTGCGTATTCGTACATTGTTGTAAATTTTACTTTTTAGGTAACCCCAAAGAAAATAGTCATTTGGAGATAAATCAGCGGATCTTGGAGGCCATAGTATGGGACCAAATCTACCAATCCACCGTCTTTGAAATAAGTTATTTAAAAAATTCCTGATAGCGTTAGTAGAATGTGGCGGGGCCCCATCCATTTGGAACCAGGGCTCATCAACATTCATCATCTCAATTGATGGAATGATATGGTCTCTCAACAAATTCAAATATTTCACTGCAGTGAGGTTACCGTCAATAAAAAATGGGCCAATAAGTCTATCGCTTATTATTCCAATCCAGACATTAACTTTTTGAGGGTACTGTGTTCGGGTCAGGTTTTGAGCGTGAGGATTTGTACGGGACCAGTACCTAATGGATTAATGGATAGGAAATTTAATAATTTTTCATGGATAAATGTAGGGTACAATCCGAAAGTTCTGAGAGTTGACTTCACCGTTTACGGTAAATGTAGCCTCATCAGTAACAATTATTTTATTTAAAATTTCTTGGTTTTCATTTAACATGTTAAACATTATTTCACAAAACTCAGTTCGTTTTATCTTATCCTCTTCGAAAAGCTCTTGATGATTTGATATTTTGTATGGCCTATATTTAAATTCTTTCAGAGTTTTGTATACCGAACTGTACGATACTCCAAAATGTTTAGCTACATCTAAAAGAGATCCTACAGACCGTTCCTCTACGTAACACAGGATATTTAATTTCATGTCTTCTGTTCGAACATGATTGGTTCTATTTCTTTTTTTGTGAGAATTTAGAACACAACCATCTTCTTGAAATTTTTTAAAAAAGTTCAGAATTGTTTTTGCACAAGGTATAGGCCTGTCTGGATAATTGACGGAAAACATTTCTCTAACTTGCCTTAAACTATTATTTTTCTGGTACCACATTACAATAGCCACCTTTTCATTTCTGTTGTATTTATCCATGATTTATAAATAAATTATCTATTTTTTAATAAAATGTATTTAATTTATGACTTATGTTTGAATAAAAATTCAGAAATATTAGACATAAAAAATGTTTTTCCCGTCATGGCAACCTGATTTAAAAATTAAGGTATACTATACGTAAATTCTTCATTGGTGTATAACTGGTTGTCTACTATACAGTGACTATATCGCTAATGCATTGACAATTTTTTTTTTATCATTACACATAGGGAAAATGCTATGGGTAATGATAAAAAAAGAGCCCGGTATATATTTCTTTTATAGAAAAGAGAAACAAGATGTATGGTTTGTGTATAATGAAAAACAACCTGACTTTATAAAATGCGTGAGAATTGCACTGAACATTTTAAATGATGGACCGTTGTTTAAAAATAAAAAAGAAATGAGAGTGAATAACCGAGAAAGGGTTATGCTTAAGGATGGAAGTGTGATAAGAATTAGTCATCTAAAGGCAATAAGATTGTATGAAGAAAACAAAATTCGATATGCACGGAAGAAAAACATAATTGAATAAATTATGTAAACTTGAGAACGTGCATAAGGTAATAAAACTTTATTAAATAAATCATGCAAAAAGAATAAAAATTTACCTTAACTTATGACTATATAAGTAAATAAATAAAAAAAGGATATAAATAAAGATATTCTGAGACCATACAATCTGCAGTAGTGTTTTTATAAACGACAGCTGGCAATAATAAAATACATTCATGAATTCGTATATGTAGTATTATGTTTCATAAGCTGTAGAGAGGTTTAGTACGGTTTTGATGACCTACAAAAAGAAAATATAATGTAAACTTGGTTTGTAGTTTATTACAGATAAATATATCACCGTTGGAAAAGTCCTGGATAGAGGGAAGCAATGAAGGGGCAAACCAAATGGATCATGGTAGTACAAGTAATCTTATTAAAAGAATACCTGTTATTTACAATGTATTTCCAAAATTACCGAGAGCTGGACATAAAACAAAAATAAGAATTGTGTTAGCCAATGGAAAGAGGAAATATGTGGCAAATAGTAAAGAAAGTAATAAATTCATAAACAAATATAAAGAAGAATTATATTAATACAAATATACCTACGTTGGGGAAATGCTGGACAATTTGAGAGAAACTTTTAAAGTGCAAACGGACAATTCTCGGGGTGTTGACATTTGGAAGTGAGGGAACTGTCAAAAGACAACAAGTGCGTGTGTGTGTGTGTGTTCAAATCACAACGGCAACCTGAAAAGCAAAGAGCTCACTGAAGACGCAGGGTGACAACTCAAATGGTAGTTTCTGAGGATGGCGTTGAGAGCGGTCACGTGTTTTCCGGGGGATATAAATTGAAAACAAGAATCGACAAGATTCATTCATTGATTGATTGATTGACGGATTAGCTGGTTATCTGAAAAGAGAATAACAGTAACTTAAAATCGTAGGGTTAGATACACCACGATTCATATTTATTTGCATTTAAGTTTCATTCATTTATTTTCATTGGTTAATTGTCTTTGTATTTTTAAAAATAATGGAGATGCAAAATGGCAGAATTTGAGAAGTTTTTCAATGATTCAAAGTAAGTTTGATACAAAGACTTATCAATGTGACTATGCGTGTATTGAAATATAACGTGCAAATGTATATTCAATATAACGTTGTGCAACAGGGATAATAAATGTTTTCCTGTAATAGTAATAAGTATTTATTAGTTTCGAGTTTACAAAAAATGAAATTATTGATGGTGTTGGGTGTTAAGAGGATATAGCGTGCAAATGTATATTTTCTGGCACTCAATTAGGCATCATTAATGTTTGCAATAATTTTTGATTATAAATTAATGACTTAAAATTAAATTTTTAATAAGTCTTTCTGAGATGCTAGATATAACACGTGCGAATGGTTATAGATAGTAATCAGATTCAAGCTTTTTCTCCGAACATTGACCATTGCGAAGTTCTAAGTTTGTCAGAGCATTACGTGCGAATATAATGTCTCTGATGGAATAGAACTAGCATAAAATGTAAATAGTATACAAAAGTTAATTGAATTTTATTTGTTTTGAATCAGGAAAATATTTTAGATTTCTATTTGATTAAATATAAGAAAAATATATTCGTACCATAAAACGTTACAACCTAGAACAAGGTACAAACGTTTTCTTTTAATTATGTTTCTTTTAAATAAAATGGTGAATATAGTATAGCGATGCTATCTATTATGTAATAAATGTTAAATAAATTATACAATTATGTTTTATATGGTTTCTGGTTTTCATTTAAATGAGCTATAACCTTATCCCAATCAAAAGTAAAACAAGAGATTTGACGAGAGAGGAGAAATTTAGATACACTGATAGAATTCACGTATTCTTATAAAGTACGTGCTGTTAAGGTAAATAAAATATACATTAAGGATAATAAAAATTATCATCATCTTTATTATTTATGTTGCTGGAACAGCACACAACATAATTTATTTGGCAAAGCCTAATGTATGGCAATACTACAATTAATTATCATATTCCAAATCTTGTTGCCACAGCAATATGCACCCATATAATGTTTATATACTACAACATTTACGGGGCAATCACTTTGAGCAGAGATTGAATTACTGCAAATGGTTTAATGAAATATTTCATGAAGACGACTTAAATCGCACTTTCTTTTCGGTTGAAGCTCGGGTCCATTTGTGGAGGTATATCCACTCTCAAAATTACTGTACATAGAATACTATGGTGACCGATTGATTAGTGGAAATCGACTGCCAGCCAATTCTCCAGATTCACCCCACTTGGACTTTCTTCACTTTGCCCATCTAAAAAATAAAGTATTTCAGAACAGACTGCATAATCTCGATGAATTTGAAGAGGCAATTACAATAGAATTGCAAAATTTCACACCGAAAACACTCCAAAATGTGTTTAATAATAATAAGACGTGTCAATCTATGCCTTGAGAAAAACGGTGGACATTTCGAACAACTTTTATAAAATGTATTCATTTTGTGACATAATTATGGATTGTTTTACAATAAAGTTGTAACGTATTTATTATTGTTTATAATAAAAAAATAAGAAGCATTTACTATATTTATACAAAAATTTTTTCATATAATTCAACTTAGTGTCCATCATTTTTTTACACGTGCAGTTAACGTCGAGTTCTAATAGTAAATGTGTCACCAAATACAATTTCATAAGAGGAAGTGTTTTTGCGGCAAAACCTCGAGGAATACCACATATATAATTCATTGCTTTTGCTTCATTGTTTGTATTTATTTATTGTAACTATATGTTCTAACTGTCAAGATTATCATGATATTTTCGTGATCAGTTCTAACACAAGTAATTGTATGACATAGCTAAGTTAATAAAAATGAAATAAAATATGCACAATTCCAATCTACACAGAAAATAGTAAAAGTTAATTATATGATTATCTGACCTTGTACGTCATATACTTTACATCACAAATATATTTTAAAGTTAATACTATTATTTCTATATAACAGTTTGTAGTGTTAATAGTAGCACTACAAACTTCTGCATAATTAAATTTGCCTCAACTAATAGGTATCGTTATTATATAATAGTGAAGAATTTTATTACCATCTCGTTTGTAAAAGTTACATAATAATAATTAATCCCTCAGCTTAAGGGTAAAAATTCCCAATCGTAATATAGTCTCATCAGTCTATTTGATGAAATTAGCAGTTCGGGAAATTACAAAAAAAAGTAAACAGCTGAAGGAAGCGGATATTTAGAATTGATCGATTAAAATCGACTTTGCAATATGAAATATACAGGTTCATTCTGAAGTCATCCTTATATTTACTGCGGTACTTTTTTAAATTATTTATTTACTTTTACGTTAGACGTCACTCATTATTACGTCGATATTTTTTATGTATAAGAACTACTGATAATTTTCGGTTGGATATTTTATATAAAAGACATGGAAGATTAGTGAGTTAATTCTGTCATCTTTTTGCGAGCGACATGTTTACTCTGATAGTGGTGTGTTTAGTAATATGTGACTTAGTGGCGGGCGGCAGTAATTGTGAACACTCACTGACAACTGCAAGTGGTTTGTTAGCACCGAAACAGATTTGTTCTGGAGACGTAATTTTTGAAGATGAATTCGATGATTTTAATGTTCAGAAATGGCAACATGAAATCACATTGAGTGGTGGCGGTGTAAGTAACTACATGTTTTTTTTTTAATATTTAGATATACAATACTAATTTATAACTTGATTTAATTTAAAAATGATTCTATGATTTTGATGATTTTATACCTTTCAAATCCAAATTTCTATTTTTTTTTGTATGGGTGATTTTTATACAATATATTTAATTATAGTATGATTATAGACCAGTGGCTAGGTGGGCTATTGATTTTAAATATTTCCTATTTTGTAAAAACTTAAACATAGAAGGATAAATATTTTTGGAAAGTAAACAGGGTGTAACAAAATAAGTGTAAAACATTTCAGGGGGTGATTCCTTAGCGAAAAAGAGATAGGGTCTTTCATACAAAAAAACTTCAATGGAGCATCCCTTGTTAAGATACAGCCCCATAAAGGGGGTACATAAAATTTGTTTTACAATTTTTCTCACAAACACTAAAAATGTAATTTATTTCCAATGTAACTTCTTGTCTGATTATTTGTTTACCATTTAAAAATTTATTCCCAATAGCTTGTTTCATTCGAAACAAAAAATGTCTCTTGAATTTTTTGCCCAAAAGTAATCAGTTCGCAGCAAAAAATTATTTTACGAACAACTACAGAGATACATCGTCATAAAACGAAAATGTAAAACTAATTTATTTAGTAGGCCGCTAGTAGTGGTATCACGCTGTCAGTTTGTAAATTTTTGAAATTGAATTAATACTTAATTGTGTGTCGTTGTTTTGTTCGTAATTTGTTAGTTTAATAATTCACTTGTTATTAAAATGGCATACACAAATGAGGAAATGGCTGATATGCATTACGTTTATGGTCTGTCGCAGGGGAATGGGTTAGAAGCTTCTAGAAGATATGCTGAAATGTATCCTCAACGGCAGCTTCCTTCGCATAGAATATTTGCCCGACTTCATCAACGATTACGACAATATGGTTCATTCGACAAAAGAACGCAGGATTGTGGTCTCCATCGAGAAGTTAGAACAACACATCTTGAAGAAGCAGTACTTAATTTGGTTGAAGAACAACCTACTAGCAGTACTAGAAAGATTGCTTTCGAGTTAAATGTTGATCATATGACGGTATTTCGAATTTTAAAGGAACAACTCTTATACCCTTACCATCTGCAACGAGTACAGGCACTGTTACAGCGAGATTTTCCGAACCGTCTTGAATTTTCCAATTGGATGCTGGAAATGATTAGAAGAAATCCTGACTTTCTGAAGACGATCGAATTCACAGACGAGTGTACTTTTTTTCGGGACAAGATAATTAATTTTCATAATAACCACATATGGGCTGATGAAAACCCTCACGCTATTGTACAAGCTAACCATCAAGAACACTTTTCTCTTAACGTGTGGCTCGGAGTTATTGGGGATTATTTAATTGGCCCTCATTTTCTACCTCCTCGATTAAATGGTGAGGCATACACTCAATTTTTAAGAGAAGTGCATCCAGTACTGCTGGAGGAAGTTCCTTTGGGCGTCAGAAGGGATATGTTTTTTATGCATGATGGGGCTCCCGCCCATTTTAGTCAAACAGCACGTCAGCATTTAACCCAAACATATCCAAAACATTGGATAGGTGGAGGAGGACCACAGAATTGGCCCGCTCGATCCCCGGATCTCAATCCTCTCGATTTCTCTAGTTGGGGCCATTTACAAACTTTGGTTTATCCTACTCCTGTTCGCGATGTAGAGGACTTAAGAAACCGCATCATCGATGCGTGCAGGGTAATTAGAGAGAATCCAGGAATATTTGAGCGAATACGTGGATCAATGCGCTGACGTCTAGACGCATGTGTAATGACTGAAGGTGGACATATTGAACATTTCCTATGATTTCTACATGTTTTATGTTTTGTTATTAATAAATTAGTTTTGTTTATTCATCTTTAATCATATGTATTTTGATGCAGGTAGTAACTACAAAATAACAATACTAATCCACTTCGCATTTATGACGATCTATCTCTGTAGTTGTTCGTAAAATAATTTTTTGCTGTGAACTGATTACTTTTGGGCAAAAAATTCAAGAGATAGTTTTTGTTTCGAATGAAACAAGGTATTGGAAATAGATTTTTAAATGGTAAACAAATAATCAGACAAAAAGTTACATTGGAAATAAATTACATTTTTAGTGTTTGTGAGAAAAATTGTAAAACAAATTTTATGTACCCCCTTTATGGGACTGTCTCTTAACAAGGGATGCTCCATTGAAGTTTTTTTATATGAAACACCATATTTCTTTTTCGCTAAGGAATCACCCCCTGAAATGTTTTACACTTATTTTGTTACACCCTGTATAATTAGAGCATATTATTTTTTCACGTTGGTTTATAGACTCACTCAGTATACTTTCTGATTTTCATAATTCATCAAACTATCTAAAAGTTTTTGTAATAGCAATACTTTTTAGATACTTTCTGGTTCTTATTTTATTTCTCCTAAAAAAGATGCATTTTACTGACAGAAACGAAATAACCGGTGCACGTATTTTCCTGTAAATCGGCAACTTGAAAATGACTTCATTCCATCAGAGCCGTGCCAAAACATTTAATTCATAAAATGAAAATTATTTTATATAATGGATTATGCTGACATGAAATTATAACATTGCCAACATGCCCGCATTAATATTATATGCGTTCAATATAATATTAACAAGTTTTTGTCGATAATGTTCAAAATCATTGTTAAAAAACGCTTTACGCCACTTTATGAGATAATAATGTCAGATTCGACAGTTAAGTTGAATTCAGGCAGGGGCAGAACTTATAAAATGTAAAATTCACTAAAATTCAAATCATCGGTGAGTCAGTAAATCAATTACACGCCCCAATTACTGTTCTACACAATTCCAAGACATACTTGATTTTCCGATACCAAAAATTATCGCAAAAACTGACGTTTATTCAAATATTGCTGAACTTCAGAAGATGAACTTTCATCTCAATGATTTTTAGCCGTCTTGATCTAGTCATGTGTAGATCTCGAAACACACTGCATGTGTGTATAGTTATTAACAACATATACGTACATTAAACATACTTGAACATTGATAATAATAACACTAACCAACAATTTTAATTTTTTTTAGTAACTCTTATAAAAATGGGTATACAGTTCTTACAAGCTTTAACTGAAGATATAACCAACAACCAAATTTTTCCACCACATCTAGTTTTAGAGTTATAATCATACTCCGTAGGTAGATAAACAATAATATTGTATTTAGAAAATTTGTTATACACGAGTTATAAAAAGAAATAGATAACTACAAAAATATTGACATAACAAATACTTGAATGTTTAATTAGTATCAAGAATACAAAAACACTTAACTGCACATATAAAGAAAAATTGCTGATATATCAAAGTTTTGCAAAGAGTTATTTCTGCTTTTTATGTTGCCTGTTGCCTTCTCTAATGAGAAAACAGCAGTCATCCCCTGTTTGCCTGGCCTGTTTCTATTCAGCGGATGAGGAAAACCAACTTTGTCCCCATCTCTTGGGAGGTCGTCCTTGTTGTCTCTCTCCTTTTGGTTTCTCATGTTTGCATATATATGCTAGTCTGTTGGTTTGCATTCTCTCGACATCGTCATTCCATTCCTACTCCACTTCACCACATCCTGCACTCCGCATCCTTCTCTTATGGATCTACTCGTCTGTCTATTTCGTAACGTGACATTCACTATTTTTCTGAGAATCTTTATTTCTACTGTTCTATTTTTTGTTTAGTTTTCTTGGTATCTGCTCTTTTCTCTGTGGAGTATGTTAGTACTGGGCGCATAGCTTTGTATACTCGTACTTTACTTTCCTCAGTAAGGTATTTGTTCCGCCAGACCATTGTGTTTAGATACCCGGTTACTTGTGTCGCCTTCATTGCCTGTTGTTGAACGTCCGCCCGCAGGTCTCTTTGACTCGTTACCTCGACAACAAGACACCTGGAGCTCTGTCTTTGGAGATGTTCATATTATGCTTTTTGTCGGTAATGTTGAATTGATGCAAAAGTCTTTGTAAGTTATCTTCGCTGTCTGCTAGGAGCACTGCATCATCGGCGTAGCATACTATGTTCAAGTTGTGTCTTCCCAAAGGGTAACCATCTTTTCCTTTTATTGATTCTATCATACGGTCCATTATTAAATTGAATAAGAAGGGGCTCAACGAATCCCCTTGTCGTATGCCAATGTTTATTTTGATTGGTTCCGTAATTCCATCAGATGTTTTGATTCTAGTCGACGTGTTAGTGTTAATATTATTGACCATTTCCACAAGGGTTTGTGGTACGGCATATTCATGTAAAATTTTCAAGACGTCGTTTCTTCTCACACGGTCGAAAGCCTTGCTGAAATCAACAAAGCACATAAATAGCGGGTTTTTATATTCGATTGATTTTTCTACCAATTGGCGTATGATTAAAATGGCATCTGTTGTACTACAATTCTTTCTGAACACCTGTTGCTCCTCTGATGTTTGTAATGTTTCTTGCAATAGATTTCTAATTATGGATGTAAACAATTTAAGGATTGTATTCAACAGAGTAATTCCGCGGTAATTGTCCTGTGTCTTCTTCTCCCCTTTTTTGTGCAACGGAATCGTGTAACTATTTATCCAGTCCTCCGGTACCTTTTTAGTGGCCAGCAGGTTCGACAGCAGCTCGTGCAGGGCCTCTTCCAAGCAATCGGCACCGTACTTAAGTAATTCATTATATATACCATCCGGACCCGGAGATTTTAGCTTTTTTATGGTTTCTTGTATTATTTTTCTAGTAAGATATACCGGGGACTTGTTATGATGTCTTTGTTCGATATTTTCCAAGCTATCCTCTTGAATTTTATATAGCTGACTGGAATATTCATGCCATTGTTCAGTTTTAATAGCTGGTATGTGTATATATTCTGCTACTTTCTTTTTCTGGTTTCGCAACGTCTTCCAAATATTTGTTTGGGTTCCATATAACTCATGCTCTAAGTCTTTAGTGTATTTTTCCCAATAACTTTCTTTTATTTTTTGGATAGCTTGGTTGCTGACGTTTCTTATATATTTGCATTCTTCATACTTTTGCGATGTTGGATTCTTTTTGAAGTGTAAACTTCTTTAGGCGCGTTGCGCTGATTGTAGGCAGTGAACAAGACTGACCTGCAACGTTCAGATATGTAACGCTCGGATATGTGTAACGCTCGGATATGTGTAACGCTCGGATATGTGTAACGCTCAGATATGTGTAACGCTTGTTCGGCTAAAGTCGGCTAAGGGAATAAGATAAATATATCATATAGAGGTATTTAATTTCAATTAAATTGAAATTTAAATGAATAAATAAATTCATGTCCCCGAGCAGATTCGAACCCGAGCCGAACGGGTATGACCAATGTATGACGCCGGCACGTTGCATCAGACCAACGCGGGACACGTAATCGATTATTCATATCATGTATTTATACATACCGTTTGACTGAAATAAAAGTAGATATAGGGAAACACAGACACGCACACATGTGCATGCAAACATGAAATGGAGGGGTACGATAATATGGGAATACAGATGAGTTCATATCGGGACACCGGGTACCGAGACTGAGGCTTCAGTGCGAAACGTTGAAAGCTAGTATGCAGACGTTTGCTTTAAGGAATTGCTCCGCTATTTTGGTAATTGATGTATAATGTATTAACATTGAACTGAAACAAAACTATAAAAATTGTAACTAAAATAAAATTCTCACATTTAAAACGAAACAAAATATTATAATGAACTATACAAATAAATTTTGCACGTCTTTGTACGAATTATCCTTCGCATACCATAACACAATCTGTATTTTTTCCTCGACAGCTAAGGGCATTTTATTTTAATATTTGCGAGTTTGCTCAGACACAATGTAAGTTCACCCTCTAAAGATACGGAACGAATGCCATGTGCGCATGGTGTTCGCGCTCTCGGTCTCCCCACACCACCGGTCTTATGGTGGTGTGGGTAAACCGAGAGCCACATTCTTGAACTGTTGTATACATACATACATAGGTACATGTTTATGTGTGTGTATTTGAAGATGCATATTAACTTTTAAATACGACAATCTGTATACATACGTCACTGCTATACTCGTTCGGCGACCGTTACATGGGAGAGCATGACGCATCAGTCGTATTAATACGTTACTGAGTATTATACGCGTGTGTACATGAGTAAATGTAATAAATGTGCGAATACGTTTTATTTAATACGTTACTGAATATTAGACGTGTGTATTTCGTATTATTAACCTCGCTTTGATGAAGTTTACACTTCTGCTGTGTGGTTTTAAGCACACCCATTTTCTTGTTATATTGTAGGAATGCGTGTTTCTTTTCTTGAGCTAGTGTTTTTATTCTTTCGTCAAACCAAGGAGTTCTGTTATTCCCAGCACCGGAGGTGATTGTTCTTCTCCCCAATACCTCTTCAGCTGTTTTTAAAATTATATTGTTAATTTCGCTCCACTCGTCGGTACCTTTAGCCTCGTGGTATGTAACTGTCTGGTGGTGGGATCGTCTATCTTTTCGATACAGATTTTTTCATACTTCATTTGCCTGGTTTTTTTGATTGTCATGTCTAGTTTCAATTTACACAGCAGCAGTCCATGATCAGAACTAACATTGGCAGACTTCAAAGTTCTCACGTCCAGAATTTGTTTTGGATGAAATTCTCTGTTCGTCAAAACAAAGTCAATCATTGACGCCTGCCCTCTAGTGTTACTCCACGTAAACTTTTGTTGGATTTGGTGATCGTACAAGCATCACTCGTCTTTCCTAAATTACCAGAAATCCAAATGTGAAAGCAAAACATGAACTTCGAGCGACATTCGTCACCCTAAAAGTTTTTTCCTAACAAATTAGCTACGATATCTTGGTAGTTTTCACTATTTTGTTTCCCAGAAAATATTTCCAAACATTTTTAAAAGATATCCATGCGGCCGGCACTAAATTATTCATGGTACGTTCAAAATTTACATCTTTAAACAGCTTCCTAACTTGTAGACCAACAAATATTTCTTCGCAAACTGTCGCATCAGGCAGCTTTGGAAACTTCTAAGTAATAAGGAAATAACCTTAAGTTACCACAGATTTGCCAAAGATGTTTTGAATATTAATGAGATTTAATATAGTTGACATACTGTCACACATTTCTTTTGTTTTTCTAGAATGAGCTATTGGAATTGATAGTTTTAAGTTACCATTATATGTAACTACATATTATTTTGCAGCTCTATAGGTACATATTCCAAAAGTAGTGGTAACTCCTTTTGCAAAAAATGTAAGTAGCGCACACCAGTTAATGTTTCATGATAAAAGTGGGGGCCTAAGATATACCCGTTTAAAATTCCACACCAAACGTTAACGCCAAAAACTGTTTGATTCCTTGTTTGCCTTATCCACCTAGGATTATCTTCTGACCAATATCGAGCATTATGCTTAATTAAAGTACCATTGTTGTGAAAACGACATTCGTCACTCCACATGATCTGATTCATATAGTTGTTGTTTTCCGCTAACATTCCAGAAAATTCTGCCAGAAAATCGAGTCTGCGTTGATTATCTCCTATTCTTAAATGGTGCACTAAATGAACTTTATACGGAAAGTATTTATATTCTTTTAGAATCCTACGGCAAGAGGTTACAGATTGATCATGCTGTTCTTTTAATTGCCGTAATGATGTATATGGATTATTATTAACTGTTTGTATTACCGCTGCCGTAATTTCATCATCTCTTACTCTTTTCTGCCTTAATTGTTTTTGTTTTTTGAAGCCACCGTAATATCTGAGATTTGCACACATAGTTATAAATGTTTTATGATCTGGTAAAGGCCTGTTTGGAAAGCGTAGAGCATATAATCGGATTGCTTCAGATGCATTTCTAAGGGATTCTCCATAAATTAAAACCATATTCAGTTTGTCTTCATTTGTGTGGAAAACCATATTTTTAATTCAATTTCAACGCAAAGTGAGTAAATGTTTGAATGAAGCTAATTATAAAGACATTTAATAATCAAGCAAATTACACATAATGTTAATTTCTTTAATTATCATATTTACAGAATTGGGAATTTCAATGGTACACCAATAATCGATCAAATAGCTTTGTCCAGGACGGAATTTTGTACATCAAGCCTACTCTTACTGCTGACCACTTAGGTTACGACGCTCTTTATAAGGACACGATTGATTTAAGCGGAGAGTGAGTTTTATTATTAATATATACTTGTAATAATTAATAATTAATTACTGAAGTACACTAACAATACATTTTAAATAATTTTGTTGTTAATAAACATACATGACATACTAATAGATATTAATAATAATAATAATAATAATATCATTTTATTGTCCAACAGCTAACACCATTTACAGGACATTTTACAATAATATAATAACAAACAAACAAAAAAACAAAAAAAAATACACGTGAACCAAAATAGCACAAGATAAAACATAGAAATATGTATACACATATCTATTATCTGCATGAGCATAAAAAAAAAAAATGAAAAGTGAAATAAACAATATTTAGAAGTAAGTCAAGAAAAATAATCCGGATAATGCCTATTGTAATTACGAGCCATGTGTGTTAGAGGAGCCTTTGATAAAACATTTGTATTACATCTAGCCACGCGAATAGTTTCTACTGAGCGCGCATTGTAGGCAGGTACAGAAAAATGAATCTGTGACAGCAAATACGGTGAGCTGCTTATGCTGTTTCTTAAAACATTAACAAGAAAACGAGCGCTGTAGCGATCTCTCCGCACCGATAAGGAAACAGTACCGTGTCGTTCAAGTAGATGGTTGTAATCTGAACCTCTAGCTGGATAGGTACCATCCATTTTGTATGATAAATATTTCAAGAAACGCTTCTGTATTAGAGATGGGCCAGAGAGGGGAAGTCGTTCCGATTTCACTCAGACTAGACCCACTCGTGTTTTGTCGGCTCTCGGGGAAACCGGTAGTTAATACGGTACCCGAGAGCCGACAAAACACGAGTCGGTCTAGTCTGAGTGAAATTGGAACGACTTCCCCTCTCTGGCCCATGTCTATTCTGTATACGCTCAATTCCTAACTGCAGATATGTGTAAATGGGATACCATACAATTGAAGCATATTCAAGTTTACTCCTAACAAGTGCATTGTACAGCGTCTTCAAGGCAAGCGTATCCTGAAAGCCACGGCACGATCTGATTAAGAATCCCAGAGATCTGGATGATGCACGGCATATAGAACTGACATGTTCCGAGAAAGATAACCGATTATCGAAAAGAACGCCCAGATCACGGACTGTATCCCCCCTTGTAAGCGGAGTATAATTGACGTGATATCTGTATAACACGGGATTGCGTATTTTTGCATATGAAACAACAACACATTTGTCGACATTAAGTCGTAGGCCATTATCCGAACACCACCGATGTATTAAGTTGAGGTTGCTTTGTAAATGTACACAATCACGTTACTGATCTTACTAAATATTTTCAGATCATCAGCATACGCGAGCACGTGGCAGTTAATAGAAGTTATAAGGTCATTAATAAACAAATTGAAAAGAAGGGGACCCAAATTAGAACCCTGCGGCACACCAGAGCGTACGTAAAAAGTATTAGAAGTGAAGCCATTGTAATGGACGTAATTAAGTCTACCCGTAAGGTAAGATGACAAAAGCTGTATGAGGTCATGTGAAAAACCGAAAGAATCCAATTTAAGTATCAAAAGTGAGTGATCTATGACATCGAAAGCCTTAGAAAAATCAGTATAGACCACATCCACTTGTTCTCTCCTGTCAAGGGCTTCACTAATAAACTGAGTGACATGTGCCAAGTTCGTAATCGTGGATCTGCCAGAAAAAAAAACCAAGCTGATAATCTGAAATCAAATTGTTCACATTTCTATATATGTTTATGTACAAAAGATGTTCAAATATCTTAGCAAAATTAGACAAAATACATATAGGCCTGTAATTAGTAATGCACGATATATCACCCTTCTTGAAGACCGGCGTAATTCTACCTTTTTTCCATAATTGCGGAAAAGTATTAGTCTTTAGTGAAAGATTAAAAATGCCTGCAAAAGGTTTAGAGAGTTGTAATGCACACTTACGGACAATAAAACCAGGCAGCAAGTCATCGCCTGAGGCAATCCCAGATTTGGGACTTTTAGGACTTCAAGTTCCGTAAAATTTCTAATATGAAATAAATTAACATTAACCGATTTAGAATAAGCATTTACATTTAACGGTATGGGTGAAGGTATTCCCGAGAAGTAGAAATATTACAATACTATCACTTTTAATAATAGTTACGAATTATAGTTATTAATAATTATTTAATATTTGAAATAAAAATTAGATAATATGCACGGTGAGTTCCCTGAGTAAGGAAGATTGTGACTTTATGAGAAAAGATATTTCGAAGCGGGTTTTTCCTATGATAGATACTCAATAGTACCTTTTAAATTAAGTTTGTACTATACAGAGTGTTTCATAACTTGGTGGCGGAATATAGTTATAGTTTTTTAAAAATTTATATCATTACATTTTCGTATTTCCCGTAGAGTTCTTAGTCAAAACGTCAGAAGATAATGAGATGCCTTTAGAAGAGTAACAGTAACTGTACTCTTCTAAAGACATCTGTTCTAAAACATCTTCTTCCAGGGTAACGCTGCTAGTAAATCCTCTAGGTAATAAATAATTTCTTACTCTATTGATTCAAATAAAAACCATAAAGTTGGCAAAATTATATCAAAAAATGACAATAGCTAGTAATGGGCACATTTAAAGTACTCCTAATGAGTGGCTATTATAGAAAGTAGTGTAGATTTGCCGAAAAATCTACTCTACTATAGGAGAAAACCGCTTCTAAATATTTTTTCTCATAAGGCTACAATCTGCCTTCCCCCTTCCTGTACTCTCTAACTCTATTTTGTTAGGAAAATTTTCGTCAAGTAAAACACAAACCAAATACATTTAAGTTCACATTACAGAACAAGCATTGCTATGAATTCTGCACCCCAAGTTGGGTTAATGGGCATCTATTAAATAAATCTACTCATTTTAGGACGACATTTAGTATTATTTGAAACCATATTTGATACATAGCGGACCTGTGTATACGTATACCGATAGGTCCAGCTCGAAACGGGCCATAGTCAGCAATGAGTGGCAACACCGAAACCCCTCTACCCGCAGCAGCAGCACATTGCAGTTAAGAATTTAGTAAGACTTAAACCGCGCAAGGATATAGTCGTTTGCATATTAGTTCTGTATACGTAATTTGCCCATTTGTTTCAGACATAATAAGGTCCAATTTATTATTATTATTGTATTCTTAGCTGCTACGGAAAAGTAATTTTAAGTAATAAAAAAACAATAACGTTTTCTAAAAGATAAAAGTAAAAAAATCAATAATTCTACAAAATAAATTCAAATTTTAAGAAAGTCACTCAAAATAGGAGCACGCGGAGTGGTATCGTACACACGTTGCTACATAGCACGTTCCATGCGTATATTGTTGCCTATGTATGGCCCGTCGGGGGCTGGACCTATCGGTATATTTGTGTACGATGTATAGACGCTGGGATGTATTACATACATACGTATAAACTGATTCGCTATGGCTAATGGTAATTGACACAACTGGTATATTAAATACAACCTATTAATGATTAAATATTATGTAAATTATGTCTACTGCTCCACTAAACTCCAACCTTGTTGGTGATATAAGTAATAATATAATTATAGTGCAATAATAGGGTGTAAGCATTTCGCTGTAAGCACCATAAAAATAACTTCAAACTACGTGTAAAAGAAATTGAGAAATTCTAGAAGTACACGAAGCAAAACAAAAAAATTAAGTAAATCGTCATTTGTGCAATTTAATTCAATTTGAATTTGAAAACAGAGCAATAATATTAGTCATATAGAAAATTTACTAAAGTGGATTTTTGTTTATCTCATTGCTAGTGTAGTTTATTAATTTTTCTTTTTATATTTACTTCTTGAGAATTAATTTATATACCTATATGTGGAATCTGGGATGAGCAATATACATACATACATAATATTAGTGTTGTTAATGATTTACAATAATCTTTGCAGATGCACAAATTCAAGATGGTTTGGTTGCGTACGTACAGGGAATGCTGAACATATCTTAAATCCTATAAAAAGTGCTAAAATCCGCACCTTAAATTCGTTCAGTTTCAAATATGGAACTGTCAAGATTCGTGCTAAAATGCCTGCGGGAGACTGGATCTGGCCTGGTAAGGATTTTATTTCCTTTATATAGATTTTATTATTTCATATTTCTATTATTATTGAAAAATTCGGCGTCTTTTGAATTCTAATTTTACGTATAGTCTCTTCATAAATTTGATGGTAATTTAAATTTCAAAAATTAGAATGTTAGAAGGTAGAGTATCTGTGTGTGATATATGATGCTAAGGCTAGTAAGATAAGATACATGTAGCCAGTAAGAATCAATGCGTAGATCAAAGAAATACCTTACAGTCATTTTCTTTTGCTTTTCCGTTTTTGTAAATTACTTTCTCTTTATATCAATTGCTTTTCTTGTTTATATGTAGGTATATACCGTATGTGTCAATTTTCATTAGGTATAGGGATTCAATGTTTACGTGCGATTTATACGTATACAAGTAATACGTGGCAACGTGGCACCCCTAATGTCCGTCACCAATCCCGGCAACAATCGACATCACAACGATTTTCTCCGATCTTCCCACTTCTCTCCACCAGATTTTACATTCAATGTTTAGCTGCGAACACGTTGCGATCTAGTCTGCAATAAAAGCCGTCTTATTACTGGAACGAGAAACATCAAATGGTCGCCGTGATCTCCTGATCTAGTAGTTTATTATTATTTTCAGAATCCTTTTTTATTTACCTTATTTTTAATTTTATTAGAATTACGTTTTTGTTTGTGTCATGCAGCGTGAACGCAGCTTAATAATTCTCTGCATTTACTGAAAGGAAAAAGAAAAACAAATCCTTGCAACTCGTAAATATTATTTCTGAACGCATTACAAACACCCAAGCCGGTGGTCGAATAGTTACTGCTAACCACGCTAACTTGTATTTACGAGCATGCATCGGTCGTGCTGGCATTGGAAAGGAAAGAAGGGGTACTAAAATTTACCCATGCTGTATACCTCTTACATTTTATCAAAAAAAATATAGCAATTTACACATTAAAGTGAGAAATTTATTTTGTATTTAGATACAAGTCCAGTGTAACATAAACATAACTTCATTCAAATTTTCATTTTGTTTTGCCGGATATAGTTTGAAAAATTTATGCAACATAACTTATTAAATGCTCAAAAAGAACAGATTTGAGACTGGGTTGACCTGGGTTGTTCTTTAACCCTCCGCAAGTTGGAAGAAAAGTGCTTAAACCAATGACCAGTTCTTCAACAAATATCACTATCTACGATTAATAAAGCACGTAAGAACTTTTATTATTGTGTTAAGAAAGTGTCACTTGTTCCCGAAAGAAGAAATACACCGAACATTGTTCAAGCTGGCTTTGGAGAGAGAAAAAATGTTCTTCATTGACGAATGCGGAATACAAATATATTCTCCCGTTCCATAAGGAAGATCTGTAAAAAATACCAGACATCAAGAAAAAAAAAAGAACAGTTAAGAGGGCGCAGTTATTATATTGCCGCTGTATTGAAATGTAATGTATTTGTTTCAAATTCAAGATGTACTGCACTTTCTGAATTTCTCATAACGTTAATTCAACATTTACATAATGACGGTGAATAAGGGGCCCATATTGTTGTGGACAGTGTAAAATTCCATAGAAGTGAGGAAGTTTTGGCCCTCATGGTCATTTTCCAGTGTTCCTACCTGCTAATAGCCCTTCTAAATCCAATAGAATAGTTATTTAACCAGTGGAAACAAAAAGAACACAGCCAACGAGGGAAAATGAATTATATATAACAAGAAAAGCAATTGATATAAAGGATCAAAAGTAAAATAAACTCGTTTTTACTATTTAGTGTTTATAATTGCGGCACTGTTATCAGTGTAGATAGGATTCGAGAGTTCTAGATCACTCTTTCTTCCCGAGGGCACGACTGCAAAATTCTTGGTTTTAAGCCCCACCATTTTTTGAGTTTGTCAGACCAACAGCTTTGAACAGATATCAAACTGATCTGAACAGCTTTCAAACAGGTGTACCTGTTCAGACCAACAGCTTTAAACAGATATCAAACTGGTCTGAACTGCTTTCATACAGGTGTACCTGTTCAGACCAACAGTTTTGAACAGATATCAAACTGGTCTGAACAGCTTTCAAACAGGTGTACCTGTTCAGAGCTGTTGGTCTGACAAACACAAAAAATGGTGGGGGTAAAAACCAAGAATTTTGCAGTCGTGCCCTCGGGAGGCTGATATTTTATGCTTTTTCAACACTAGAAAATATTGGAAGTATGGTTATATGATTTCGACAGCTTTTCTTTCATTATCAAATCAAGGAATTCCTAGATGTAGTGATGTGTATATCGTTTAATATAATATTTATTGTTACATCATATAAATATAAGTATGACAGAAGCATTAATGTTGTTCATTTGAAAAGGATTTTCAATATTTAAGTACTCTTTTTTAAAAGAGATGGTTTATTAAATTATAGTAATACAGTATATACAAATGCTCGTTACGGCTAGGTTTTAATGCTGTCATTAACTACTATGGTTTCTATTAAAAAAAGAAGATTGATATCATAGTGCGAGTCAGAGTCAGATAGATATATGTCAGCTGTACAGGCCTTTGAAGCTCTTGGCTTTTATTTTTTCCACTGTTCTTCTCCACCTCATCCGGCCCCTCACTCTTTCTCTTCAGTCATCAACTTCTTCCTCTATATTCTTTACTACTTCTTGTAGCCACTTTTTCTTTGGACTTCCTCTTCTTCATTTACAATCTTCTCTTCCCTGTAACGCTTTCATCATCCAGTATCCGTGTGATATATCCCAACCAACTTACTTTTCGGATCGAATTATGTTATATTTGATTTTCTATACATTGCTTCTAACTCTATATTTGTTCTTCTTTGCCATTTGCTTTCTTCTCCTAAACTCCTCCAAAAAGTTTCGTAATTACTCTACTTTCCCAAATTTTAAGTTCTTCTTTGCCTTGTTTTCTCATTGTCCATGTTTCATTTGCGTATAGTACTGCTGGCCGAATTATTGTTTCATATGCCCGAATCTTGTCTGTTCTAGATAAGTTTTTCCCTCTCAATACTCTTGTTAATGTACCAACGGCTCTATTTTCTCTTACGATCCGTTTGTTAATTTATTTCCCTTCTTGACCTTTACTGGTTACAATCACACCCAAATATTCAAACTCTTTCACTCTTACGAATTTATATTCTTTTTCCCCTGATTTGAATCTGGTATATCTGTTTTTCTCTGTCACTTCGGCTATCACTTCCGTATACCTATATGTTCTCTTCGTTCACCTGTAATCCGTATTTTCTTGCTTCTTCTACAAATTGTTCAAAGAATGTCTCTTGTTTCCCCCTTTTTTCGATAGTATAGTCACATCATCTCCGTATACAATATTTTGTAGTTTGTTGTAGAAAATTACTCCGTTTGTTTGTGTAACATACAAACAAACGGAGTAAGTCCCTCATAATTTCTGCCAGCACCAAAGGTCAATAGGTCAGTCGAAAGCGGGTCTCTCTTAGACCTCCTCTGGTTGTAAGTTGTTCCGAGAACCTTGCATCCACTAAAATTTTACTACTCGAATGCAAGGGTGTCATTCTTACTAACTTTACCAATTTATGTGGTACTTGTAATTCTGCTTAAGTGCCATAAGTTTTCCTGCGAGAAATTGAGGTGTATGTCTATTTAAAGTCAATAAAAGGAGCATCATGTGTAAACCTGGGTTTTGCTCATAACTGTTATTTTGCAACATCTTTAATGTGAATATTTAGTCTGATGTTGATCTTCCAGAGCTGAAACCCCTTGATTTTATCTCATCAGCGCGTCTCTTCAGTCTGTTTCGCATGATTATTGCTACTGTTTTGTAAGCGACTTCAAGTAAGCATATCCCCCTGTAATTTTGACTAAGATTTTCTCCTTTCTTGAAGATCAGGCATATAACCGCCCTTCTCTCCATTCCTTCGTACTATGTCAAGCAAGCTTTTAAGATTGTTGCTGGTATGTGACACTCATCTGAACTTTTCTTATTCTCAGGTTCCTTAATTAATATCAGAGGATTTTATGTAAAAGAATTGTGATTAAATTGTTTTTCGATACATAATGAGTAGGGCGCGGACACGCACGGTTGATGACTCATCGCCCATGGGCGCACTATTGAAATGTTGTATTTTTAAAGAGGTTTTAATTTTATTTATATAATTGGATAACAAGTGGCTAGTGATCTATAAAATACAAAATACCTTATTATTTGTTCATTTTCTCTTCTGTAAGACTTGTTCCCTTTGAATTAAGTACATCCTTGTAGATAGAAAACGTCATTTCTACATCGCAACTGGTTATAGGTGTGTACTGAAAATATTCTTTTATTTCAGCGTATTTAGCAGTTAGATTTTGTGTCATTGTCCCCATACACAATTGCCGCAATGTTATTAAATCTGGATTTCTATTAAAAACTGCGTCTAACTTTTGCCGAGGGCCACATCCGAAGTCACTTAAATAATACTTTTGAAATTATTACTACCCATACATCTAATGTGGTTAATCCGTCTTTCAATTTGAGATTTCGATTTTCAAAGTATGTGATTAGTTTAGGCATTTGCAAAGTGTTCCTGAAGGAATAACAACTGATTTTTTTAATTTGCGATTTGTGTTATTTCCTTGCAGTCAGAAATACTTCGAGCATCGTCATTTACACATGTAACGAAATTCTCTGCATAAAAACTAGTAGCATCCAACCATGTTCCCCATCTAGTTATTACTGGCGAGGGAGGCAGTGAAAAAGATGAACGTTTTTCCTTGTAAAGAGCTACTCTCAGTGGTGCTTTTCTGATAACTTCTTTTAAAGCGGATACAAGTCTATCAACTTCCGTATAGGTGTGTCTGATATATTTACAGATTCTGTGCAGAGTATGTGCTACATAAGTAATATACAGCATACAAGAATATGTTTCCTTTAAAAGTCTGCCTGTTTTTAAGATCATATATGCGACACTGTCACTAACAAAAGTATTTTTTCCTTGTACCTGTCGTCTGAATGAAGCATTTTGTGCAATTCTCGTTAATGGTTTTAGCAACTGTTTCCACATCAACTGTTATATGGAATAGTTGAATGTAGTACACCAGCTACAACATTTATCACACAGCTTCCTAATATATCGACAGTTTCGTCGGCACTTATCCATAGGTACTGATTTGAAAGATGTCTTCTAATGCATTCTACTATTTTCGAGAAGCACTTAGAAACACGATATTTGCGTAAGGTGGATTTATCAGGAATATTTCGACAATTATATTTTGAAGAAATGTTTTGAAAGTAGGATTCTCAAGTTTATTTAATGGGATACTAGCCGCCATTAAAGCTTCACATAGTTCTTTGTTAAAATTGTCAGCTTTCCACGGGTCCAATGTCTGTCTATGTTTTAGCGATGCTAAGTGGCGTTGTACGTGCACTTTTTGGGCATTTTGTAACGATATTTTACAGAATTTGCAATAAATATCGGAATCACTGACAATGGACATACAAACAGTATGACCCTCAAACCAACTCGCAAACCGTTTCACGATGTATTTCTCGACGTTCTTCCATATCATAGTAACATAAACAATGTTCTAGATCTAAATAAATGATAACTAAAACTGTATGCGTATGTTATTGAAACTAAACGGAATCCAGTGCACACTTACGTCTAGATAATTGGTAGAAGTCCATTCAATGAAACGGGATTAAACAAAAACTATTACATAAATTACGAAGTACGTAATTAACAGTCAAAACAATGAAAAAACGAAACTAACGTATGTATGAATTGGTATATACATATAGGTATGTAACTTTATTTCTCTTGGGAAAGATAAGGTAAATATAATAAATGTTAGAAACCCCTCGCGCTTCTACCTACGCCGATGAAGAAAGGATTTTACTCATAAATTCCCTTTTTGATGTCGGTCGTAGTTTAAACCTGGGACTTCCGCGCCCTAATAATAGGTGATAAGTATATGAAAATTACATTAAAAACAAGATTTCCTTTGTTTCCTGGTTGTAGCAGCGCAACGACGATCTATATTAAATATTTCTGTATAGCATCAAATTAGTTATGATATTAGCACGCAAATCGTTTTCAAGTCTGTAATTCTATGAATAAAAATATTTTTGCAATAAAATGGCGAAACCTACTTTGGCGAGAGCTACTGCAGAAAAGATTTCGGAAGATACTAATCCATTAATCATTTAAAATGGATGGGTACTCCAGAGGATAAGACAGGAGGATAATTCAACAGTTCTTCTCTTTGAACGGTCTAGAAGTGAGAAGTACTATTAAGAGGAGCCTGTACCTATTGAAAACTATGCTCCCCTAAGGCATCGCTGTTTCGCGTTTTTTAAATTTATTTTGTAATTTTAGAATCTCAAATTTGGGTTAGCGATGTAAAAGGCATACATTTATAATGTCAAGGTTAGTTTTTGTATTAATTTATTTATATAAAAAAGTTATGTATTTTAAAAATAACCACAAAATGCATACATTTGATTAATGTCTAATGTACTAACTAATGCTGATACACAAAAGAAACAAAGAACCTCTACGCGCCAGCTGCACATTTGATGAACGATATAAAAAAAATCAAATTTATGTAATTATATTTGAAGATAAAAAAATTGAAGTAGTAAACATTGTCACAGATATTTTAAGGGGCCTCACGCAACGACAAAACTAACGACTTAAAAAGGTTTCGTTAAAATCATCGTACAGCTTTCAGTTATGAAATATCAAAATGAAATTCATAACACAAATAAATAAAGGTTCAATGCAGGCTTGACTGAAATTAGTTTTTAAAATAAAGTTTCTGAAACTGTGTTATGATGTTGTAAATTTGGCGAACTTCAGGGGTAAAATGTAGTTCTAAATAATTGTAATTATAAAAGAATACTCCCATCGAAGCCTTCATTAATTCTTTGTATTCAATTTAATGCAAAAAAATTATAAGAAAAACAAACATTTCTGCTAGATATTTGATTTTAACGAATGCCTTACAGCGGCCGAATTTGCGCTAGGGACGTGGCGCCTCTAACGATTTGTGCGGCCGCAAGCGTAAGTAGCCGTTTTCTGTATTCAGGATATTTTAAGCCCATGTATTTTACTACATTTTATGTTATCGGTTTGTTATTACCACACGCTAAAAAGTATATTTTTAAATTAAGAAAAAAAAACTCTCAAAAAATTATATTCATATGAAATATAAATTGCTTGAAACGATTATATTGGTTCACTTGAATGCAATTTTTCTCAAACTAAAACTAAATTTACTTTCTTATATACAAAACAGAGAAGTCTTGATTTCAAACAGATTTACTCGACTCAAAATAATACTTTTTGGCGTGCATGTTTATATAATTATTGATTTTTTTATTACAAAATAATATTTATTTAAGTAGTAACTACAAATAAAAATAAGGTGTGGGTACCACACGACTATCTTATACCTAAGTGCATTGCGAATTTTCGTCATTAGAATACTTTCTTATACTTCGCATAAGAAAGGAAAGTCATTCTTTATTTCACGGGCCAGTTTAAAACATAAGCAAGGAACGAGACTTTGTACAGGTGTATCTTTCAAAATTGTATCTACGATCGTACGCTTTTTTACTTCAAGTTTCTTAAAATTTATTTATTTTGATGAATTTGTTGCACTAGTGCCATAAAAGTTAACTTTTTACACGAAAACCAGTTCTTCAAAATAATTGCTTTTCATATAAGTGAGCTGTCAAATAATTTTTGGGGTTTAAGGCCGCAGTTTGCAATACACGGCGCGGAGTGAGGCAAAAGAGACCGAGAATGTTACAGCTCGCGTGCACCGAACATGTTACGTATTTGCTAAAAATTTGTAATAAAAACATGAATAAATTGAAAATATTGGGGTTAATTATGACAGATGGAAGTTAGGTATATTACGTGTAAAATTTATATATTCGATGAAAGTTAATTTTTTCAGTGACATCAGTCAAAAAAAGTAACAGCTTTTTGCACGATCATAGATAATAGTATATTATGCAACGAGCTTATATATCATCATCACTTATTTTACACTCTTATTCTCTTCTCCTTTTGGGCAGCCAATATGAACTCAGGTTCTCTTACATCCATATTTCTTTGTGTACGACTGTCTACTAACTCTGGTAATATACAGTCATTATAAAATTGAACCAATTTTTGTTCCATGGCTTTTGACCAAAAAATATCATCTTTAAATAGAGTTTGAATCTTAAGTCCATATGGCCAAAACACATTATTTTCGACTGGTTATGTGCAGCTGTCCTTGAATTTGGTAGTGTCAGTTGTGTGTTATGTTAACATCCCCATTTGGTTTCCAAAACGTGATCATCTTTGATTGGATAGCATCTTCTGGTGACATATTTCGAGCTAACCATGGACATTTGATTTCTAAAATTCCTTCTTGCCCAATTAAGCCGTCCGGTGTTGCCGATAGGAAAGAATATTTAGAATCGATAAACATTCCACATACATCAATTTGTTTTCCAATCTTACCGGCAGCTTACGATCTGGCTATATTTTCGTTTTACTTCCCGTAATTCAAACTTTGGGCAATTATATTTTTTGGATATAGCAAACTCTCTACCAATCTCTTACAATTTGTATAAGGACGCCGTTTGCATACTTCCCCGAATTTAGAGGCAGTTAAGCGTTTTCTTCGTTCAACATATCACAATTCGGAGTCTGTTTGGCCCTTGTTTCTGCCTCTAATATAATCCCTTCTTCTTCTGGCAAATGTAATGCTGTAAGAAAGGATTCCTTCGCAGTGTCAAATTCTGTTTCTGTCATATCGGGTCTTTGACACTGAGCTCCATAATTTTTGTCTTCGCCGAATAATTTCTAACTTGCGTTTGCTTTTGACTCTTTTCTTAGCTGCTTTTTTTCTTGCCTAAACTTATTTCGCATTTCTAAGCGTTTGGTAAAATTTCCTGGGCTTCCACCCTTTATATACTTTCTAACTGAGTATCTCTTGGTGTTGTAGGAAACTACCGCTGCCGAACATCTGGACTGATAGGAACGTCTTTGCGTATAATTAATTCTTTTCCCTCCAAATAAACTTAGCAATTACAGAGTTAAAACATTCCACTGCTTTGTTGTTAACATTATATATCAAACTATTTGCGTGTCTTACAATATGCTCTGTAGCTAAACGTAATTGTTCATGTAATTCTAAAAGTTTAAGAAAATAATGTCATAATTTTACATTATTAGTAAAAATAACAAACTTGCGTGTCTTATGAAGGTTGGCCATCGTAGTTCCCTCTGGACACAAAATTTCATTGCAGAAGTATTGTAAAGAAACACAGTTCTGATGTTCATCAAGTACATGACTAATACTATTTCTAATATCTCTATGCAAGCTCGAAATTTTTTGTTAGGGAAACATCTTCTTTTTTTCTATATTATATGGCTTTCACAACAGCCCATCTTAATCGATGTCCATTTGCCTACAAGTATCGACAACTATTATATAAATTTCAATACGTGGGTAGGTCTAACTTGCCTGAATTTTCTTTCTGATGACAATAGGTCCATTTTTTTGGATTTTTGCACATCTCATCTATCTTCCTTGAATAGTTACGAAGTGGATGGTTGCGGCATTCGATTTTCTTTACTACTATATTGTAAATCGAATACGCATTGTTCTCTAAAATCTTTTTATAGCAACTGCTATCTCCATCAGCAATCATTTTTTCATAAATTAAGCCATACATTCCGATGCTTTTCGAAAAAACCCTCAACAATAGTATCAGCCTCCATACTGCTTGACGACCCTGACCAGTTCCTGTAGCAAGTGTGTTCTTCTACAATAACATTTATGGTTTGAGTCCTGCTACATAGTGTAAAATATTTATTCCTAACACCAAGGAAAAGAGCTTTTCTGTAAAGTTGGAATGTTATTCAAATTTTTTTATTGACAGTTTTTGCTAAATTTATATGTACTAATGAGTAGTGAATATTAGCCGACTCTAGATCCACCCGAGGTCAGGCTCCAAAATCGCGAGAAATTACCCCCTCCACTTTTGTAGTTCCGAACGTGGACACTGAGGTTTTAGAGATGACGCTGAGGTCGGCACGCCAATTCAAAATTAAGTTAATGAAAAGAGTGTCTCAAAATGTCCTTGAAACTTTGCAAAATAAGACGCCACGTGTGTGTTTTCAGTCTGCTCGCGTGGTAGTAATGGCCATGATAAGTTAAGATTGCACGCGCCTATTTTTGGTCAAAACAAGACGTAATGTGATGAGTGCGCCCTTTTTGTATGCTTTGATACGTCTTCCTACGTTGACAAATTCACCCTGGTAGATTAATGATCCCGAGGATTTCCATTTCTTGTGGTAAAAATTATAGGCTCATTTAAAAATGGGTTTTATCTTCTGAAAGCTTGCTTGATTTATGTCCGTCGACGATTCTTAGGTTCTTAGAGTTTTTGAGAGCATCCTTCACCTGGCCTTCACAAGTTAGGGAAATATTTAAGGTTTGAAAAATCTCACCAACAATCACAACAGCTGCTGCAAGCTGATCGGCTTTAGTACCAGAATTATCTTCCGGAACATTAAAAATTAAAAGATTAGTTTTCCTTCTCTCTCTCTCCGCAACCTCAAGTATTACTTTCTCAGCCTGGAACACTTCAGAACCTTGCTTAGTGGGTTTTTGCATAGTACCCATTCTAATCTGTCGTATTTCCCTTTGTAGCGTATCTACTGTTGCGGTTAACTCATGGAGCTTCTTCAGTTGCAGCTTGAAGTCCGAGCAATTGGGGCAATAGAATGTTATTTTGCGAAATTCTAATATCCAATATGGCGACTGCATATCTGACAGATATAAAAATTAATCAAATGTGACAGTTCTCTGCAATTTACTAGTAAGTAGTTAGAATATGTGCTTTTTTGAAAGTATAAACGGAAAAAATGAGGGATAGTGACAGTGAAATGTAAAATTTGACTCCACCAGAAATTATGGAACAAGCCTTAGTAGCCACGAACAATTTATTACCAGCTAAATTCGCAAAGATGTACGGAAAAATTTACGCTCAATTTATGAAAGGGAATGTTCAAAAAATAATGTTTTATTATGGGGTCGTAGAAAAAATAGTGTATGCAACTCGCATTTAATGGATATTAAGACACTCGTAATTTTCTTACTCGTGTCTTAATAGCTATCATTAAATGCTCAATGCATAATATACTATTTTATGTAGAATTGTTTTTTCGTTACATTAGAAATTATGTTTGCCAAAAATTTTGATACGTTGTAAAACGGACTTGGAATACAATACAATAGGCCTAAGAGGTGTATTTTCTTTATGTAATTTGGGTAAGCCGTATATTTTTGGCGGTTGTGCGTTATTTAATTTTAGTGAAGCTGCTGTCTTGGGCGAACTTAAGTGTTTGGTTGCTCATTTTTTAATTAAGTCATTATATTAGCTCTTTGAAATCAAAGTGTTGGGTCGTTGCTAAATTTGGAGTATATGTGTTCATCGTTCAGTAACTCCTTCATCTTCTGTTGAATGTTCTATTAATGCAAAGAGAAACAATTCTGTAAACGAGAGAAACGAAGTAGCTTGTCAAAAATCTACTTTATTCCAGTTTTAAATAATCCGCAATGACACACCCTGTGTCTCTCACCATCCTATTTTTGCCGGAGTATCTCTCATAATAAACAAAAAAACAAAAATAATAACATTAAACTTTGACAATGTCAAAGTCATAAGAATGTTTTTAGGTAAGGTTTTCAGGTGTATTTTACTATATTTCTTCGTATTCTTTTGAAAATATGTTATTTTTTTTTGGTTGCATTGACAATACAGTCTCTTTTTTATATGTATTTCTATATTTACACAAACTGAGGAAGACAATTTTAAGAATATATTGTCGAAACTTTTTACACAATCATTTTTATTATTATTATCATATCTTAACTAATTGTTAATTCATGTGTTAAATAAAACAGACCGCTAAACCAAGAAATACGTCGCTAAATCACTATATATATATATATGAAACGCAACAATCAGCTTGCTAAATCTTTATAGTTTCCAAGAAATGGAATTTTGAATGCGCCGCTCATTTCAAGCGAGGGAGTAATAATGCACAGATCTCTGCACCGGGACTTATTACAAGACACTGGTTGGAACGAAGCGTACTCAATACGAACCTGGCCTGCGAAAAGACATCCCTACTCTCATTATTTTATTTTATTTGCAAACTATCCCCCCGCACGTCCTACCTCACCGCAGTAACTAGACAGCTCTGCGTAAGCCCCCTTAAGCAAGTGTTTTTCGAAGCGTCGCATCGTCTATCCCCACTTTACGTTATCTCTACGGGCCCTAGCGAAGACGCAAATCTATCGGAATCGGTCGGCTATTGCAGACTTGAATCCGAACGACAGACAGTTTTTGCAATTAGAAAGAAATGCAGCACCTATAATATTGGAGTGTATACCGTAGTCGACAAATTTTAATTTCCAATACGAAAGTAGAAAGAGGAAAAGAGCACGACGAAATAAGGTAAAGATAAACATTTAGCTAGGCTGCCAAGTAATCTCGGCAAACGCTTGTATGAAATGTGAAGATCCCCCGACACTGCGTCGGTTCTCCCACCACTGTTGGCAAGCAGGCATCGCTGTATATTAGAAGCTCATCTTCTGCATGAGATAGAAGTATAAACAGAAATTAAAACTTGTCGACTACGGTATAACAGATGGGCAAGCTGAAATTGAATTATTATAAAAAATCAACAAAACAAAAAAAGTAAATATGCAAGTCGAATGTAAAATCAAAATACGACATAAGTAATTTTTAGTCTACAATTCTTAAGCACTTTGGTGCGCAAAATGCATTTAAATGATTTCAAGTCGTTTCTGGAAGTGGAAAAAATCAAGATTTATAATTTGCGTTACCTAATAATAATAATTATATGGGACAGTGCTTATGTTCGTTAGAAGGGCATAATTTTCAAATATATGTTTTATATTTTAGGAATATGGATGATGCCAACGTATAACGCGTATGGTGGTTGGCCCGCATCTGGCGAAATCGATATAGTGGAATCTCGTGGTAATCGTAACTTTACATTGGACGGCCGAAATATTGGTACGCATTCGGTAGGTTCGACCCTACATTGGGGATATGATTGGGCGAACGACGCTTATCGGAAAACCAATTGGCGAAAAACCAACGATAATGGTTTCGATGATGATTTCCATTTATATGAATTCCAGTGGACACCAAATAATATAAGTTTCTCTGTGGATGGAGAGAGCGTAGGTTATGTTTCTCCCCCAGTTGGCGGTTTCTGGGAACTCGGCGGACAGGGTGACAAGTTTGAGAACCCTTGGAAACATAATAGCAAAATGGCACCTTTTGACCAAGAATTCCATCTAATTATCAACAACGCCATTGGCGGCACTAATCATTATTTCTCAGATAAAGCGGAAAATCCAGGAGGGAAACCCTGGGCAAACAATTCACCAAAGGTATTTTATAACTGTAGTATTGCCAAATTAAATTTGGTCAACAGCATATATATTTAGAATTATTTTCTTAATTAAAATGCATCTTCAAAATGTACATCTAATGCTAATGTGCAAAATATGTATTATCACAAAAAAAAAATCGAATTTTAAAAATATTAGTATTCTTCGATATCTAATTAAATAAATCAATTAAATATCCTCTAAATACATGCAGGTTTAACAAATAACTACTGAGCATTACGTGCTACGATCAATTGTATACACGAGTATCATGTTTTTTTTATCTTTTTTTAATAATATTCTATTCCCGATATTTAATCTTTTTTATCGCCAACCGTCAGTAAAGCGATGCGTTACCATAGCGTTTTACGGAGGTAAACAAACACTTTATCGTACTGTACAATAAAGTACTTTACCTGCCGCTAATATCTGTCAGCGTAGCCATGACTGATGATTTTAAAAATAAATCGTTTGTCACTGTCATAAACTGTCATAAGTTATTATATCTTTATTTCTTAAATTAACAATTTTCACGGTTGGCGATAAAATTTTGTATGCACCACGTCAGTAAAGTACCTTTACCGAACTCGTCTGTTACTCGCCGCGCTCGCTTCACTCGCTTGGCTCGTAAATCAGACTCGTTCGATAAAGTATCACTTTACTGACTTGTTACATAAATAACTATTGTAGGCCTCGTAATTGTATTAATGAATAATATTACTTCGTTTATTATATTATCGAACGTTGTTTGTTGGAGTATTTGTAATATTTTCAAAAATATTTCAATACATACTTCAGCACGTTAAGAATAATGATAGTATTTTAAAAAAGGTATAGACGTCATGTTTAGTTGTCATTATTTGATTACATTCTCCTTTGTTTTATTGATACATCCAGTAGTATTGTTTAATAAATGTATATAAATCTGGTTAAATTAGTTTAATTCTATTATATATTTCTTAGGCTGCTACTGACTTTTGGCAAAATCGCGACCAATGGCTCCCCACATGGAATCTAACTGGAAGTGATGATGTTTCTCTACAAGTAGATTATATTAAAGTATATGCCTTATAGAATTTACCAAATTGAAAATATTATGTATACATATTATTTAATAAACTTGTGCACTGAGATAATTTGGTCAATTATTTACATATATGAACGCATTGTATGCATTCACATTTTTGAAGTGTAAACTTCTTTGGGCGCGTTGCATTGATTGTGGGCACTGAACAAGACTGAGCCGTCACGCTCGGCTATGTAACGCTCATTCGGGTAAAGTCGGCTCGAGTCGACTAAGAAAACGAGAGAAATATATCATATAGAAGTATTTAATTTCAATTAAATTGAAATTTAAATGAATAAATAAATTAATGTCCCCGAGCAGATTCGATCCCGAGCCGCACGGGTGAGAAACCGGCACGTTAGCATCAGATCAGCGCGGGACTCGTAAGCGAGTATTCATATTGTCTATTTATATATATATTGAACTGGTGTTGATTATGTGACAACACCAGTCAAATACCTACAAACACATACAATCACCCCTTAAAACCCCTTGAATACAGGCAACCATATATACATCGGCGATGCTTAAAGTTAGACCCTTGTATAAGAGTATAGGTAAAAATCCCTGAAAATTAGGTAATGCAGATTTTGCTAACAAATCTAGTAAATTCTGAGAACCCCATCAAATTGTAAATATTTGAAAGAAATTCACCCCCAAATTTAGAAAACCAAACCAATGACTACTCTTTCCAGGAACCCCAACTGAAACCCCCGTACTAAATACTAAATATTAGAATTAAATACCTGATTAGTTCAAAATACACATTAGTCTTATTTTTATAGTTATATTTAGCAAATTTTCACAATACAACAATAATTAGTTAAGTGTTATATAGGCAAAGTAATAATATTAAATAAATTTGACAGCCGTTACAAATGGCCAATTTAAATTACAAATTTCAACATTTATCATCATACTATGAGCATAGAAATGAGTACCATTTTATAGTGTGAATTCTCAAGAGTAAAATGCCACAAAAAGTTACAGGTTCAAAGTTAAAGCAAGGTCGATAGTATCGAAAGCATCATCCCAAACATTGGCAAATGTATAGCACATACATGACTAATTTTTATCTAAAAATGCATAGCGTAAAACTAAAATAAAGTAATGGTGAACATAAAAAACATTTAAACCATAAACTAGTTGACAAGTTACAAGCATGGTAACAAACAATAAAACTGTTAGATGCGCACATTTAAGTTAAGCATCATTTTAATTTTCAAATTTCGATGCGCCATATTGTCAGAAGCATAATTAATTTCAAATATTTCATATACATAATTAAAGTAATTATAAATAAACTCTAGCAGTTACAAAGTCTATCAAGACGCGTTTATGTTGGAATATTTTTCAGTGTCATATTTACAAGTTGAGTCCAGATATTTAAATAAGCATTTTGAATAATTTGACAGTTGTCAGCATAGGTAAAAGAAAAGTTTAAAAATATTAATTACAAGCTATTTAGATAATTTAAAAAAGGTGGTAAAAGATTAAGAAAAGGTCATAGTCTCATGTTATAACAGTAATTCGTAAATAAATTAAAAGACCATTTAGTTATTACACTTCAAAAACTAACCACACTAATTTTTTGTATAAAGAAAGATTTTAAAAAGGATTAAAAGATGAAAAAATATTATATGTATTTATAAGTTTAATTTGTAAAGGTAAAGTTCTACTAAAAAGGCAGTTTAAGCCAAAATTCTGATATTTTAATTTATTTTATTAGCGTCCATGACGTCATCGAACATATGACAGTCGAAATGCTAAATTTGCCCTTTAATTTTTAAAAAAATGTGTTTTTCTAAGAGAAAACGAATTAAAGTAATTTTATTGTACCGATTGAAAGACGATTTAATTTAACTAAGATAAAACATGATTCCACTAATATTCAAAAATAAACTTGCCCGTAAAAAGACTTTGTAAAATGCTACGTTCTGAATTTCCATGGTTACTACGTCGACAACAGAAGATTGATATAAAAAGGCACATCCGACGAGAAGCAGGGTCATTCATTCGAATTCGATCATTCAAGTTCAATCTTCTTTCGTGATTGATTGAGCATTCAATTTCAATTTTCATAAGTGATTGATGCATTGATATTCATTATCGATTCATATTGATATTCATTCTCCGTCAAAGTTGTGATACATTCAATAAAGATATTAATTGTCTGCTGAGTCATTCCCGCGTGCGAGTTAGACAGTCACCAATTTGAAGACGTTCGAGCTAGACACCATTAGGGTGAGACGAATCAATCTCAAGCTGCAACATAAAAAGAAACATTGGAGATATCACTACCCCGCCTTAACTAACAGAACGAGGTCAAGGACAAACCATACGCCCACTTACCAGATAGCTGTTGAAGCCACGTAGAACGAGGACACTAGCCGTGAACGACGGGAAAACATCACAAATTTAGCCGGAATACCTGTTCTTAAACAATACAAGGAATTAGTTCACAGAAGGTACCAAGTCTGTTTATTAGTATATGCACCTGTTCTAGACAAAAAATTAGGTCAAATCTAAATCTAGGTCAAATTTGTGTAACGTCTTTTAATTCGATTATTTCTATACAAAAAATTAAAGTCAATTCTTGAAATATAGCTTACGTAAAACTTGGAAAATTATTTTAAATTCTCAAAAAATATACGCTTATTTAAATATCAGAACTTACTTACATTTAAATTTTATCCTATCTCATTGCTATGCCATCCATTTTAAGAGTTTGTACATAAGGGTCAAATTCGTATACTTTGCCTTGATGTCAATATTCCAAATTAGTAGAACTTTTGCCTACCTAAATGCTGTTTATGTACACAACAAAGTGTATTGTATAATATCAACAGTTTATTTACACTGTTTATTATCATCCTGTTTGTGTGAATTGCTTATTTATTTCTCGTCACGATCATTGTTGTATTGTTGTTATAATTCACTGATGTATGTTAAATAAATTTAGATCTGTTGTTTTCATATACAAAGTGTTTGTTTCCATCACTGTTAAAACCCATTCTTAACATAAAAGAGGTACACATATTCTATTTGGTGCTTCAGCATTAGAGCTGTTACTCCAAGTAGCTTTTCAGGTTAGAATCTTCAAGATCGTCGCACGACAACTGGAGAATTGCGGTATCCTGGACTAAGGTAAATCAAATCTCGAACCTTCTTAACGCCCTGTAGATAAATCAATTAGAGTCACTTAGATATCACCCACTTAGACAATCACATAACTTTTAAATTTCGTTTTGGTCACTTCAACATTCACACGTACACGATAGTTATAGCGACTTCGCGCTTAATTCAGTGTTTGTTCCACCTCTTGGATAAAGTCTATCCCGATCTTGCGCAGTCATACGTTGAAGGCCGCGAAGTTTTTGAATTATTAATAACGTTGTACTTAGCTATTAGGACAATTTTGAGATACTAATTGATACAAGAACTAAATATATAATTATCTCAGTTTTTATAGAAAGCAACCCTCTTTAGCTAGCCGGCCAAGTTATAATTGAACAATAATTAAATAATCACTTAGGGACATTAGCCAGTCAACGTCATATTAAGTGAATAGTTCATTATATTATTGTGTTTAGCAGTTTTTTTAGCAGGATTAATTAAATATAGCTCTCTTATAAGTCTCATTAGCTCTACAAACCACTATTACATCGTGGCCCCGCAAATTGGGTAATTGTAAGGGTACCTATCCATACTATTACAATATATATATATACATGCGTCCGAACCGATCCAGAAGTGTATCGGAAAATCTCTCCGTCGAGAAACCCTTTAAAGTTCTTCGTACACCCACGCGATTATATATCGCAACCGCTGTCATAGCAACGGCCGCGAAATTGTATTTCGCGGACTGTGTTGCGTTCGCTAATTGGTAACTTCGCGGACGGTTAACCAAAAAATTTGTTGTGTGTGTATGAGGCATTATCTCTATAATAATATAATATAATATATCGCGCTCAGGTAAGTTTTAGCATGTTTATTAAAATGATATGGATGACTCGGAAACTGATCAGTATATTCCGGGTGTTATATAACGTCCACATGCATTTACTATAATTTGTATACCAATGCAAAACAGAAACGTTGAGAATAGAGCATTGCTTTAATTGCTCATTATATACGAATTTAGAAGCATTTAATTCTTTTCTGTTACACAGGATGGATGAAGAAAATCAAATCGATGACAAATTAAAACGAAAAAGGGAATTGTCTAATGCGCGCGTGAAGATATATCGTCAAAAGAAGCACACTAAATCTCAGCAACTGAATTCGTCGATGCAGGATGACCCTAATGTAATATAGAACGAAAAAAAAAGTTGGATTTCGTATTATTAATCTCGCCTTGATAAAGTTGTCACTTCTGCCATGTGGTTTTAAGCACACCCATTTTCTTTTTTTCATTTCATAGTTAAAAATTAATAATTTAAAAATTGGTGAAACAACTAGGCTGTAGCTGCTTGAGGCTATATCTGAGATGTTGGAAGTTAAGACAATTTTGAAAAATTAAAAAATGTGTTAATAAGCTTCGAAGATAGTGCGAAAAGTGTATCAATAAGTAGGTATAACTAGTACCTGTTCCTCATGTAATAACGATACTAGAAACCCATCAACTGCAATAATAATAATAATAATAATAATAATAGTAGTAGTAGTAGTAGTAGTGTTTATTCGTGTAAATTAACATTACAGAAACGTCAGACAATATTATACATAAATAAATAAAACTTATATAACTATTAAATACAAATATAAATACATGTTAAAAACATCAATTGTAAGAAAAAGACAGAAAAATAGATATCAAAAGATCCTTAGAAATTCATGATATTTTAAATTTGTTCGTAGTTACGATAATTCTTAGAAATATACAATAACACAATTCTTAACTTGAGTAAAGTGAATAGTGAATTCGGCTTAAAAATAAAATACTATATAGACAAGGTGTTGAATAGAAACCCTGGTTATAAAGACACTGAAAACCCCCTTTTTACTATACTTCTTAACAACATCTTTCTTTATGCATTAACACCTGACTGTACTATAATATCATAAGCTGATGACACCTACATTCCCTTGAGTAAGACACAAGTGAACTAGTACTTAATAAAATAACTTACTTACTTAATTATACATATTTATTTAGTTTTTCTTAATTAAAGTTTACAATCATTAACGCGAATATAGGACACTTTACTATTTTGCTAAAATATGTCAGTACTCATTTATAGATCAAATGGAACCAGATTGTTGAGTTTATTGACTGATGACGGTCCCCTCAAATCGATCACAATATTATAATATAGACAAAAGACATGTTTCAACAAACACAATCACATTCATTTAAATATTTTTTTTAACTTCGTGAAGGTATATTATGGCGAAACATATAGGTACCTAATAGTGTCTACATAATATTTTTTTTGAAATTTAAACATTTGAGTTTTACTCATTAGTATATAATGACGTTTAAATTTGTGTTGCCTTAGCTAATGATCAATTTAAAGCAAGGAAGGTGTGAATTAACACGTAGAAAGATAAAAATAAATTGAATATTTTACGCCATAATAATTGACAAATTATTTACGAAGCAATGTAATTATATAAATTAAAATTTGTACAGACGAATAATTTAACAGATTCTGTGATAAAATTACAACTCTGATTCAAGAAAGATGATCCCTGCGTCAATAATATATAATTCTATCAAAGAATTATGTCTACATTCAAATAAGAAATAGTATCTACACACTTGAATAAAAAGGATAGCAGAAGCGAATGCAAGTAGATACTATTTCTTAGTTGTCACGAATAGTTAGTTGCCTAAGTATGAGGCGTGTCAATTTCACGTTTGTGAGTACCTAGCAATGACCTAGCTTTTGCATAAATTTAACACAATTCCGATTATAATTACTCATTAGATACAATAATAAACATCATAATGTATTATATTTTTGCATCATTACAATATATTTGAATCATCATTATCATCGTTTGTTTCTTTCTTTGTTTGTTCAATTCCCCTAATTTTATATTTTGGATATATTCACATTAAATACACATTTCTTTTCCAATTTATTAAAAGGACTATTTTTATGATTTTACGATATGTGAGTGCGTTATTTTAATCTATTTACAGAAATAATGCGAAAAGAAGATGTGAAATATTAGAAGCTTAAAATATTGAATGGAACAGTACTTCTTTTAATATAAACACATAAGAAAAGTGATTTGCAGAATGGTAGGACTTATACACTGCAAAGACCATAAATTTGGTTTCTTGACACATATTTATTAGTTATTAGTAGGTATCGAAAGATACCTACTGATAACAACATTCCAGGACTGGACTTAAATATATAAATAGTTATTCGAAATTGGGTATAGTAATTAATAGCAGAAATACAATAGTATGAAACAAGTTGTACATTCGCGGGCTCCTCTTGGAAGCCGTGTTTATAAGTTCCACGCTGAGGTAACATCCTCCTTGTGTAGTTGTACATTGTGTATGTAATGATGTGTGTGTTGTATACGTTGCAAAATAATGCGATTCTAAAAATATTTGATCAGCAGCCCACATAGCACTATTGTATTGTGTGTGGTGGCGGTAACTGTCCAGAGAATTACATAACCTTACATTACCTGCTGTTCCATCCACTGATCTGTATAATATAAATGGATAAGCAATAGCATGTTAAAAATTGTGATCAAATACGATCTGCGCACGGGGCTGACGCACATGCGCAATAACATAAAATAAAGGCGCTAATTTGAAATGCCTAAAATCTTTGAAAAGTATTTAACAGATCATGAACTTTAAAATTAAAATCTGCATCTGAAGATAATGAAATACTTATTTATTAAGGGAAATTTGAAAAAAACACTCAAAATAAACAATAAAGTCCTTTTGTAATATTTACTGGTTATAAAAAAGTGTTAATTAAAAGAGAAACGTGACTTTCATGTAAAATAGATGAATCAAACATATGTGTATCTAAGGATACAAAGTACTTATTTTCTACTAACAAGGTAATAGAAATTGACCGTACAAATAGCCCAAAAAACACTGCCTCTTCAGGAAGTTTTGTACAAGAATATGGTGTACTTGGACATCTTATGAAGGACGTATTAAAGCACCACGATTTTTTCTATTCAAAAGATGAAAACTAGCATTATCGACAGATGTTTGTGAGATTTCTTCTAGTACGGACACACATTTAGCACACTTAACAATGCGCTTCAATTGTTAGACAACAAAACCAGAAATAACGACTTTTTGGGATAACAATGTCTATGATGGTATGTCGGGAATTATATAATTATAATCCTTTTCAATGTCTAATACTCCAAAAATATAAACAATAAGCTAGTACCCCTAGTAGCAAAATCACCATGTGCACACTTGTTCTACATTAGGAAATATATATTTTCATCCTTCTCTAAAATTGTGATTTTGCTACTTGGGACGTCTATTGAAATCGGCGTTCGGTATTTTAGTGATTTCACACTGTGATTTCACATTCGAATGTCAAAAGACTAGGGACTGCGCATATTCGTAGGCCCCGCGTTGAGTATTCAATTTGGCATAAAAATTCCACGCGCATCTTATTGCATTGCTTATCCATTTATATTATACAGATCAGTGGTTCCATCCCACTACTGCAGAGCGAGCGCGAACATAAATACTTACCAATTGAAATGAGAAACGTATCTTTCCTTGATAGAATTTTTGTGAGATCAACTATCCATAAAATAAAGAACAACGTCCCTGAAGGTATTCAGGCATATTTTTAATAATTATTTTAATATTGGCCTTCACTTTCCACAAAAGGACAAATGTATTATTTAGTCTAGAAAATATTAAGGATTAAAGTTCACTCAACGGAAGAAATAATTTATCAAAATCATGCGGAAAGAAGAAGAATGCAAGCAGCTATTCCTTTCCGATCAAAATATCGCAAAAGAAGACACTAGTTGCCCAAGTTTTAATGTCCAAAAAGTGCTCGATACCTCTCACGGAGACAACATGCTGCTATATTATCCGCATTACTATGCTTTTTACAATTAAAATGGGACTAGACTTGAAACGTCTATTGTTATCTATGGGGTCAGAGAGACGATAATCGTATGACAAATGAGATCTCCACCATCGTTTATAAATATTTGCATATTGACAGTGCTGGACAAAACAAGAACAGAACAACGCTAGCAATGCTACATACATGTTTGAAGAAATCGAGAAATATATGCAAACATTAAAATTACTTATTTTTTCCTGGCCACCATATGAGCATATGGAAGGAGGGATAAGGAGTCATCAGATTGGCCAACAATAATTCAGGTTATAAACATGAAATGTTAGGATTTTATGTTTTGAAAAACAATGACCCAACATTTGTTGCCGGGCGCTGTTAACAAAACTATGGATGGTTAAAAATTTCAAATAAAACTGAAAAATGCTTTTTTGAAAAAAGGCAAGGATATAATAAAAATCAGGGAATCATGTTCCGAGACAGCCGAGGAATTGGCGTTGCCTCTTATGTCTTGAATATCGGAGAAAGGTTTTGTGAACAGCATTCGTGGTCTGTAAGGCAATGTACGTAACTATGATTCTTTTGGTTGCAGACAGATCAACAAATTATTGTAACAAGAAAGCAGGAAACTCTGTATCCTGGCTCTCTGAAAATTTCCCTTTTAAAATTTTCCAATCTTATAGAACTCTGTAATGAATGTAGATACCATACCCAAACAATTTGTTAACGAAGATAGAAACTTAGATAACTATGACTGATTTAGAAGTCCAGAGTGATATAAAAATATAATAATTTTATTTCTGGCCAATAAATATTTTTTAATAAGCAGAGTTTTGTTTTCAACAAGGTCAGTTACGCTTTGCTTTTGTTCAAATATTTTGTACCCACAAAACATCTCGTGTATGTTAGCGACAGATGCAGATAAAAAGATCTCTGAAATTTTTTTGACAAACTATCGTATGCAACAATATTCATTGAAAATATCAAATTTTATATGAACGAGTTTTCGGCAAATAGAGTCCTACAAATTTTGAAAGTACTAGCAATGAAAATAAAATATTACTACATATAACAAAAAATCGCTTCCTAAGATTTCACTTTTGTCGCTTACAATGTTGTGTTAAAAACCAATCGATATGTACATACAAGAAGGAAGTGTTGGAAGTCGCATTTTCATCATCTTTATATTAAAGCACTGAAAATGTTAGTTTGAATGTCGAAATCTGCGTCTGGCATTGTCACGTTTAGAAATAGAAATTGTTAATTCTATTACATCTGTTGCACGTAAATATATTATGTTTTAAATAATGTGATGTATGCATGAGTAATACAGTTGTTCTTGGTATTTTCGACATCGTAACAGCAAACTGTTCAGTTGAGCGTAGAATCGATTCACGAGAAGAAGGTCGTAGTGGGGATACATGTTGGGTGTTTCCTGCTGCTTCTGCATTAAGATTAAGAGTAGTAGTGTCTCTGTGAATTTCAACAGCACGAAGGATATTAATTAATATACCACAGTTAATCTCCAATTCTAAAATGGTAAGTCAAAGTTGTATTTTTATGGTCATACCTACAATACAGATATAATTAAATTTACTATATGTACATTAAACGTGTTGACGACTCTCATTTTATATAGTTCGTTCTCTAACCGGCAGTAAAATTGCGAGTGTTTGTAAATGAGTCGTTTTTATTTTTAAACAATTTGGTTTCGGTTGTCTACTTATATTTTTCATTAACAGAACTACATTTTCGAAAATAAATTCTGTTTAAAAGAAATATTGTTATATTTATTTGTGTGCCTACTTGGTTATTCATTTTAAATTGTTGTTTACAATTACACTGGATCTCTTTCAATTATCTTAATTTACATATCAGATACCCATGTAAATTGTTCAGGATTATTAATGGATTTTTTTATTATGTACACGATATTTTAGTATAAAAATGTGTCATATGTCATGCTAAATGATTTGTATTATGTATAATAAGTATACATTTTATGTATGAAATTGTCCCACTGAAATTGCCGTTATTTGTCAATATATAATTTGTTTTCTCAAACTCTTTCAATTTAGTGATATTGGAAAAGAAGTACGTAGTATTGTGGTGTACTAGAAGGTATAAATTTCGATTTGATTAATTCAATTTTCTCACGGTGAATGCATTATGCATGGATGATTCATTTATCAGTACACTTTGAACAAAATATAGAATTATTCAGAAGTTTTCTTGAAGGACTGTTGTTAAATCAATAAGTTTTGGGCGTGTTGTTTCTTGTTTGTAGCCCTAATTTCACACTGCACATTCTTAAGATGTACTTATCCAAGCTAAATCAGCCAGGAGGCAAGAAACACTGCAAATTGTGCTCTTATATGTAATGAGGCCTTTTGAATAATAATAACAATATAATTTTATTTACATAGTTCTTCTGTGATGTATAACGTCCGATACGTATATATAAAAATTCATTAAGAACCTTTTAACAAGTTTTCAACAACAATTCTTAAGAATTTATACAAATAAAACACGAAACATCACAACAACAACAAGAACCTACATGACTTCCATGTTTTCTGTAAAATGTCATCGATTTGATAATAAGTATGCTTTTATTACCTATTAAAAGTCAGGTGCATGATTACATATCTATACGCTTTGATACAAGACAATTTTTTATATCTTTGTCGATGGCGGCAATAGAATACTTTTTTCCGTGCTCCTAGGTTGATGATTGTGTGACAATTCATATGTACTAAAAATGTCTATGTAGTTCAGTTTTATAAACACAACACATACTCTAAAATATACATAATACATACATATATTTAATATGTTCTATTTTATTTATGTCGTAATATTGATAGGGGTGTCTTATGTAAAGTGCCGCTCCTTTACTTCGCGTGAGTTGTTTCGCCTAGAGCTTAAGTACAAGTCTCTCCATGAGGAGATATGTAAATTGTATACTCAGGCGATTTGCAGTCATAATAATTGCGTTAGCTTTTTGCCCTTACAGCTTCAGTTATCCACGTTGCTTGCTGCCTCTAAAAAATACTTATTTCAAAGTAATCTTATTTAAGTCTGCATGCCATAATAACAGAAGCTTTTATGTTGATAAAAACACAGTCTTGCAGCTAGATTTCCGTAATATGAACTTCGTCTATTTTGTTCTATTCAGATAATGTAAAGGTAGTTCCAACATTTGTACAGCTAGATCTACATTTTTCACAGACATCGGCACGTTAATGCAGGCCCTTTCTTGATTAATTTTCTCTCTCAGAAGTAGGATGTCAGACTCCTACTAACTCCACCAAAATGAAGCTAGTCCACCTTCACAGAGAATTTGATAATTGCTGCTTTCTCCCCAAATTAAAATTTTCTTCTTCATCCTCTAAATTTAGGTTTTAGGTACGTGTGTTCCATTATAAATACACTGTCATTTCGTATTCTGTTGATATGGTTGTTACATTATCTTCGACGTTGTTGCCCCTATCTTGCGACGTCCAACACTTGTTTCTTATATTCTTGTTTCGGATTCTTTCCCTTACTATGTTTTTTCCCTAGTTCTGTCCGTCTTGCACCGCAGCCAATAAGGCTTATTGTTTGAACCTGTGTAGGTTATGTTATCCACTACAGTACTTTTGTGAACTGTTCAAGGCTGTACAGGTCCTCTACTGGGTGTTCCTTGAGCATCTTTGGGTCTGTGTTTGGTTTTCTAAGGGTCCGTTGCCTTCTGTGATCCACTGCCTCCACAGTTTACTAAGATATGCCGGACTGTTTCCTAATTGCAGAGTCTGCAGTTAAGTATGATTCGCAGCCGATCCCTGCTCATGGCTGCATGGTTGAGCAATAAATTCCTTATCAAAATTTGGTCCGAGAATTGTTACCCAGTAATACTTACGTTTTTCATATACCCAGTCTTTGATTTGGCTTCGGGTCATATTATTTGATATCAACAGAGCCGGTTCTAGACTTACGAGTTCTTGATCCTCTCTTAACTAATTCATCAGCTTCTTCGTTACCTTTGATACCTTTATGTGCTTGCACCCAGATTAGTTTTACCTTGTTCTGGTCAGATATTATTTATATCCGCCAGTTGACGACAACATTGCTATTGTCTTTTATAGCGCATTGAATGATGGCATACATCTCTACCTGAAAAACAAGAGGCATATTTGTTCAGTGCATATTTGCTCTGACTAGTAGAGTAGATTCCTGCCCCAGTACTAGCTGCGGTTTTGCACCCGTCTGTGTACCAGGTCTAGTCCCGCCTTCTGATACCCTGCATGCCATATTCCCATTCAATTCTTTCTTGAAAGCTATTTCGAATGGTCTGTTGACGCTATACCACTTTACCATGTCATCTATTTTCTTTTGATATTGACAGCAGTTAGCTGCAGCCTAAAAGCACCCATCTTCATCTCGTTCTGTATCACAAAGTGAAACGGCCTCCATGGCTGTATTTGAAGTGACCCGTATTGAACCAATCTTAGTATGTACTCAGATATGTTTTTCAGTATTTTCATCATATATTTTTTATCCGTTTATTTTCAGCCCTTGTTTCTACGTACGCCATTAAGAGTCTGGGGCATGTTTTATATATTTAACTGTTTCTTGTTTACTCATAAAATTATTGCGCCAAATGACAGCTCTATGGATATTCTGCATGACTTATTGGTTTGGCGTCTGACTTCGTGCGTTTTATTTTCACTTGAAGGAGGTTCCACGCCCAGATAATTAATCAAATTAAAGTGTACTTCAGTTCAATTAGAGGCATTTGTAACCATTTGTACACCTGCTCCACGTTCTTTACAGTAGTACTAAAAGTTAAATTTGGGGGAAACTAGGTTAACGTCAGACCCCAGCCTGCTTCAAGAATATGAAAGCTAGTCCCAGTTCCAGAAAAACTTAGGGTGTCTGTAATTGATTTACACATTGCACTTTAGAAATGTTCACGTTATTAAATCGTCAATTAGATAACTTCTGCTGATGTTCTACAGCACGTGTCGTTTGCGTGGAAGTATTTAACTTACAAAATAAACATCGCTTTATACATGATCGGGCAAAAAGAGCGGAACACCGAATTTATGGCTTAACTAGCACTTTTTCGAAAATTTAACCTAAATTAAAGTTTTTGTATACTTTATGTATTATTTATTGGTGTTTGCAGATTTTCCGTTTTTGTCACATTTTTGGAGATATGATGTCACCGGATAGTATTTTAAATGAATCACCCTGTATTTATATTTTTTTTTGAGTAGATATTTTTTTCCTGAATTCACTAATACCAGGTTTAGTGGGTCTCTGACTTATGGTTTCATAAGAAAAAAATAAAATGTAATGGCACCTAAATATTTATTTAATAAAAAACGAACGACAATAACTAAAGATTCTAAAAAAAGTTAATGCTGCATTAAAAGTTCATGTCACCTTTAAGCGAGAAATGAATTTCATAATCATTTGTTAAAGTTAATGGACGTTAATGAATAGAATCTTTAGTTATTGTCGTTCGTTTTTTATTAAATAAATATTTAGGTGCCATTACATTTTATTTTTTTCTTATGAAACCATAAGTCAGAGACCCACTAAACCTGGTATTAGTGAATTCAGGAAAAAAATATCTACTCAAAAAAAAATATAAATACAGGGTGATTCATTTAAAATACTATCCGGTGACATCATATCTTCAAAAATGTGACAAAAACGGAAAATCTGCAAACACCAATAAATAATACATAAAGTATACAAAAACTTTAATTTAGGTTAAATTTTCGAAAAAGTGCTAGTTAAGCCATAAATTCGGTGTTCCGCTCTTTTTGCCCGACCCTGTATAATCATATGATCATGCTTACATGTAAGTATAATATTTCCAGTATAAGAAATAGCTTTAATAACCTGTAATTTAAAATTTATATCATGTTGAAGTTAATTAGTTTATGGCGATAAATTTCAAAATCATTACTTAAGAAGCCCTTTAAACTGTGCTTATGGGATAAAAATGTCAAATTTGACAAGTATGTTGAATTCAAGCAGAAACACAAGATATGGCTGATCTTTAAATCAATACAGGCACCGCTTATAATATCACAATTCCCCTGTCCATTATAAATTGTTGTATTCTAAAGGTAGATCCAGATATTTTTATTCTTATCCATTTTACTTATTCAGTATTAAAGGCATTCAAACTGTGATCCAAGTTTTAAACTTAACATTTGAATTTTTTAAAGAACTTCAATTTACTACTTTTTGCGTCATTGTTGCACATTTTTATTATTCGGTTCTTTCCGTAGATATCATAGTAAAATATACCCTATGACCAGCGGAAACGAATGTGCTTTGTAATGTTGAAAGAATTATTCAAATCGGCATCATATAGTGTTATATAAGTTGTCATATTATTTTATATTAGTTTTGTAAGCAAAAATTTCATGTTAGTGTTCTAAGTTTCAATATCAGGAAATAATTTCATATACTTAGTCTAATTATCACTATTTAGGCAATTATACTATGTGTGCAAATGGTTTTATTTTTGGTATTTATTTCTTACAAATTTTACATACTCAAGTACAGGAAATAATGCTTAAAATATATAATTGGTGAATAAACATACAAAATAACAAACAGACAAATTGTTCTACAGAAATATATGAGTAAGATATTAATCAAATTCAATTTCTGAATATATGCCATATATGAATGTGATTTATATGAAGAAAACTTTAAAATCTATAATTTCTATACTGTTGGTATTCACATTTATAAAATTTGATAAAATTTCCTAAATTATTTCATTACTTCAACTCCAAACAATATATACAGGGTTAGTTGTAAATAGCGTCATTAAAAAAGGGGGTGAAATAAAAATATGAGTAATGCCCTTACAAAAAAAAATCGCGGTTCAATGTGCACGCAGTGACGAGAAATTGATTTTTCTTTCCTCGAGTCCAAGCCTGTCGCAGTTAATATACAAACATAATAATTTTCATGTAGAGGTATTTAAGTTTCAAAATAATATCCTTCAATTTAACGAAAAAAAAAACAACAACATGGTAATGTACCGAGGTTGTCGACCTTTTCCAGATAAAGGCGTGCTATTCACAAAAAAAAAAAAAACATCGCCATAGAAAATCTTTTCAATTGCCATTTATTCTCTAAAAGAGGTTGTAAATTTGCATTTTATCGTTTTTCTTGGAAGAACCTTAAACTGCTACGTTTACGTAAATACTAGTGGTATTTACGTAAATGCGTATAGGATAAACAAAGTTAAGGACCGACTTTAACTACATTTTGACCCTAAAAATTTAGAAATTTTTGATGAGTTACAAATAAATTTCTTTTTTGATTTCCAGTTAGACATTTATACGTATTCTTCAGATTCGCATAGCCTGGTACCTATTTAGCGGTAACCCTGTATATAGGTATTTAGGTATAAATATCTAATATATTATATATCTTCGGGTAATATAATAATCGATTATCTATTTCGAACTGATATTGTTTTCTGTATTTGTTTAGTTGGCGAGACTTTCTAATACATTACGAATGTTTGGTAGTATGATTCACGATCAGAACGATAAAACAAGGTCAGATGTAATTAAATTTAACCTAATGAAAAATTCCGGAAAAAGAATGAGCTGTCTGCTATTACGTATCATATGATTATATCCGAATGAGATGTTAACCTTAACCTTGTTTCCTAATTATACATATATGCATTACGCAAAACCTGTTGTAGTATTTTTTTATAGTAGATTGTCATAAAGGATATACTAAAAAGCAAAGAATGTATTACTACAAATCAATATTGCTTCATTCACTAATTTTTAATTCATGTCGGATAATAATTAAGAAAGACAATTACTCAATCAGTTGTTACTTAAACATTTTAAGCAACGTTTTTACCATTTCGAGTTGAACTGATGAAACCATTGTTTTCATTTTGTCGTCGATATAATTGACTTATGTTCTGGAATTACACAGTTTTAGCTGTCCTTATTTCTGACGGATTTAGTGGCTTCAATGCGTTAGTTATTGACGTAGTGCGATAATTCTTTATACACGGTCATTTATTCCTGTTAAGGCTGGACGCCCGCTTCAAGCTGAGTTCGATTTGAAATAGGCGTACCACTGCTTTTCGTGCAAATGTAAATAAAAGACAAATGTTTAAGGGTCCGCGTGCTCTGTCTTATGCTGAGGAAAAAGATAGAGAAAAGAACTTGTCACCTAATCTAATCTGCCTGTAATTTATGGCTGCGTTATGGTCTCAGATAATCGCCGGTTGGCGCACATGTTTGACAGTCGGGAAGCAACCGCCCCTAAATTATACAATCTATATTTTCTCAAACACACAAAAAAAGTGAAGCTGGATATGTAAAATCACCTGCCGGATTCAAATTTTGAGTTGGAAAATAAAATCGAAATCGCAAAAAGGTCGAAAAATCGTTTTTTTTTGTGTAAATTTTAAAATTTTCATTTTCTTCAATTATTAATACTTATCTCGTGATATCTCAGCAATGCAGAGAGCTAGGGATCTGTTTTTTTTAAGGTTATACCCTAAAGTATTTGGATGATACTAGTGTTTTCGATTTTTCTTTATGGTGTGTAAATTTTATATAAAAAAAAAGTTTTAGTAGACCACCAATTTGTGTAAGATATTTTTCAGCTATCGAGTAACTAATCTTATTTTTCAGAATTTACCCATATATATGTGAAACAAAATAAAGCCAACATTCCAAAATTATTTTTTGTGCAAGAAATAAATTTCTAAATCGTTTCAGAAGCAAATTATTGCGAGTCAAATATAATAATTATTCTCCCAGTCCGCAAGCCGTGTGAGTCCTAGCATGCGCTTCTGGCAGGTATAGCGTTAGGGACGGGAAGAGATATTGCTTTTACTTTCTGATACGTAGTATAAGGAAGTATTGTGACGCTGACACTGTATATGTACACTATATTGTAAAGAAAATATCAACGGTTTCGATAAAATAATGTCCGAGTAACGATTACTTTCTTAACATACACCGATCTCAGAAGAATTTTACAAACTGCGTAGAAACTGCCCGAAATGGTAGGCGGAGCTACCTCTCGACACAATGTGCGAGCGTACCACATACTCTATTTGATTTCAGTGAATTTCGCCCAAATTTCAAAATTTTGTTTTCCGTTTCATGACATTATTTTTAAAAATTAAGAACAAATAAAATTTATGTATTGCTGTTGAGTGTTACATAATTTTAAATAAAGGCTTGTTTTTTGAAATTTCTTACATTTTTATTTTTATTTAGGACCCTTTGGACAATTTCGAAGAAATTACGATTTATCCATTGAAAGGCATTTTTTTCTTAAATTAGCGTGTAAATTCGGTAAGGTTTTCATGAAAAATACGATTAGGAAATGGGAAAAACGATTTCGGGGCCGGGCGTATAGCCTTAAGTATTGTGATTGTGAAAAATTTGAGATTTTTGCAGATCTCTACGTTTTGGGATCGACTAAAAACAATAAAGTAGTTTTATATCTATTTACACTGCCGAATTGATCCAACTGTTTAAAATGTTAATAAAAGCACGTACTAATTAATTAATTTATTAATAAATGAAGCACTGGGAAGCTAATACAATTAACATTGGGAGGAAAAACATAAAAATGTATTAATTAAATGTATAAACAATTGAATATTAAGAAATTATAACACATTACTCGGGTATTTTAATAAAACGTGTTTCCTCCTCTTGCTTTTATTACTACCTGCATTCTTCCATTCACATCTCTTATAATTTTCTGGATAGATTATCGAGGTATAGCTTCTCATATATCTGTTATTGCAATTTTAAGTTTATGGACATTGGCTGGAAGGAAATTTCGTGCTCGACTCTGTTGTTTAAGATCGGCCAAATATGCTCGATCAGATTTAGATCGGGACTCGCGGAAGGTCTCTCAATTGTTGCTATTTGCATCTCCTGAAGATAGTCAGAAACTATTCCTTCCACGTGGGGCGAGTAATGTCATGTATTAAAATAAATTCATCACCAATGAATGTGGCAAAGGGTACAACTTGTTCTTCTACGTATCAATCGGCTCTAATAGTGCCTCGATCGATAAAGACTAATTTTGTACGTGCTTCAAAAGAAATACCTGTCCAGACCATTACTCCACCTCCTTCAAAACTTTGTGATGGAAAAATTTACATTGAGTTTTGATGAATTCGAACAAATTCAAGTAGGCACACGGAAAGAAATAATTTTGCATATGTTGCTTACAAAGTTGAATTGTTTGTTTTTATGGATACAAGGTTTAAGTTCAGGTAATTTAAAATTCGGAACAAAGTTTTTCTATCTAAAAAAGAAAGTAAAAAAAGCCACAAGATCCACTATAAATGAAATACTAACACGTGGAGAGATCAAGTGCATACGCCACCCATTGACAATCATCCTGCCAAAATGACATGATTCTCAATCGTTTTAACATTAGTAAACCTGCTACATTCTCATCAAATAATAACAAATAAGTGCTTCTGAGGGAGAATTTAATAGTATTTTATGCAATGAGCATTTAATGATAGCTATTAAGACACGAGTAAGAAAATTAAAAATACGAGTGTCTTAATAGCCATTAAATGCGAGTTGCATACACTATTTTTTCTACGACCCTAAACATTATTTTTTGAACATTCCATTTCATAAATTGAGGTTAAAATTTTCCATGCACCTTTGTGAATTTAGCTGGTAATAAATTGTTCGTGGTTACTAAGGCTTGTTCCATAATTTCTGGTGGACTCAAATTTTACATTTCACTGTCATTATCCCTCATTTTTACCGTTTAAGTACTTACTTGTAAATTGCAGAGAACTGTCACATTTATTTAATTTGTATATCTGTCAGATATGCAGTCGCCATATTGAATATTGTTTGAATATTGGAATGTCACATTCCTATTGGATATAAACTTGTATCATAATGAAAATCTGTATCGTAATGGACATCATTAAAGTACAGGTTCAGCATATCTAATAATACAATTAAAGTATGGGAGTAGAAAAAAAGTATTAAGGTGGCACGATTTTTTTGCTCTCCATTGTATGTATGTGTTCGTGCACATTGAGTCTAAACGGGTAATGCTTTCAACATCATATTTTAAATCTAAGATGTAGATTTCCGTATTGTTAATAGGATGTTAATGACTAGACCAGAGTTACACAATTAAAAAAAAATTGAACAGAAAGAAAAAACATATTCATATTAAGAGTCTCAACATAAAGCATTGCTTAAAATAATTAATACATTTTTCAACTCTAACCGGTAAAAGTTCAATTTTATATATTGCATTCTTATTTTGTGATAAACAAAATATTAAAACTTGTATTTTGCATTTTCGGTATATTCACCAACACTGTTCTATTTTTTTTTGATAAAGATAAAAAAATTTGGGCAGTTTTTTTTCAAAATTAAAATAGACGATCCATGTTTAAACGCATGTTTTGAACAATTTTTTCTGGAATTGCTTCAATTATTCATTTGAAATCGTCAAACTTAGGAACAGTATTTTTTATTAATTTTCAATGTTGAGGCAAGTGTTCTTATTAAAACTAAATCATTTATATGTGTAATAGGTTGCTGACTTTAGCACTTGTCTATCCAATTCATCCGATACAGTTTGTCTTTCACTTTCGTATTTACCAAGTATCCAAGAAAGATTGTTTGTCACACGCAACTTATTCATGATATCATACACATCTATAACACAAATTTTAGAACATTCAAAAATATTTAAAAATTGTTACAAAATAATAAATAAATCTTATGAATTTTACATTCATATTCTCTTAAATTTAGAAATGTTTTTAAAATTTTTAATACAACATTTATGCTTTGAAAATACTAACCACAATAGGTGCTCAAGTTTGAAACAATCTCCTGTATACGGATTTAGGGACAGCCATCTTGTTGTAACGTGGTGTAACACATCTTTAAGATCCTGCTAAACAAACTCTAAAAACCCCCGAAGGACTTCTCTGCGCTTTGTTAATACAGAAAAATGAGAACATATTACTAAAATCAAGTTCTCATATAATTCTAGTTTATCTATGGAGTATTTAACAGCATTATGAAGAATGTGAGCATGGTAGTTAGCTTTAAAAATATTCTCATTTTTCTCCTTAAGTCTGAAATATAGTGAATCATTCAGAATAAAATTGGTCTTGCAATGATTAGCCATTTGTACATCATATTCTAAAGTAAAATATTGTATCAAGATAGGAAACAACTATTTTATGTATTAGATGCATCAACTTGTTCCTACGCCCTTCCCAAAGTTTAAATTTAATTAAATGTCAAAATCAAACAAGGGCGCAGAAAAATGGCGTCGTCGTGAAACTCAAAATTATTAATCTTTTGGATACTGATAGCAAAAGTAATGGCCAAGCTAAAATAATTGTATCGCCGCTTATTAAACCACCAAAGTTTTGGATTTATGCTTACACCTTCAGGAATCCCTTACCTTTCACTACCCTTGCGTACAGATGATAAATATGGTGAAAGGAAGTGCTTCTAACTCAATCGTTTGTGGGTCGTGGATTTACACAGAATCTCAGATGGATGAATTTACGGACGCCATCTCCCCGTGTGTAATATTCCCTACCCCAAAATGATCTTTGATCCGGGAGAAAAATCAGTTTAAATATTCAAGGTAGCATAAGATAAGACAAAACCACAAATTCCCAACAACAACAATTTAATATTCAATGAGTTGTTTAAATTATAAAGTTAAATATAAAATAGAAATTTTAAGATAAAAAGAAAAAAAAACAAATATTTACATAAGGTTACGAGAGATATTAATTCGTTATACACTAAAATAAAAATATATGACAATGTCAACTACAGTAACAGAGGTACCCTATTTCCGGACACCAGATATGAGAAAACGTCGGGGAAAAGATTCATCCAAACTTTTAAATCACTACGATAATAATCCACTTGACAGGCGTAATCTCTACGAGACGAAAACGGTAATATTGCACCAAATAATTAGCAGTGAACAAATAGCAATCGTAAATCAATCCGCATTTGACGGCCAAGACGAGAACTATAAGTTGCAGTGGTACCAACATGTATAATTTTATCGTCAATACTTCTAAACCAAAAAAGAAAGCCTCCTAATTACTAGGGAAGGAAGGAGAAATTAAAAAAAAAATCTCTAAGACAAAACAAAATTAAAAAGTACTTAATCAGTATTTAAATTACGAAGCGTAGCGTAATTAAGGTTGTATACATATCGGTTACATTTAAGCATCACTCTACAGCAAGCGCAATTGAAGTTGCATATAATTGAGTCAACTAGGACTCGTAACAGACCCGCGAAGCTAGAGATCTATTGAAATATCTTATATATCTATTAGACGCTAAAGACCGTGCTCGCCAGAAGATGGCGGAACAACTCAATAACAATAACTTAGAATTTAAACTAATTCATATTTAATTTATAATTACAGAAATTCGTTACTACTAAATATAATAACGTGATGGATAAAAATAATTCAAAGCGAAAGTTGCTAACTTCAAAACGACAGAAAACATATCAATATTCCTACCTAAAATAAATAAAAGAAACAACATTCCAGAATATACAGAACTGTTCAAAATTAACGTAACATTGTACCGCATAAACTATTTGCATGAACAACATTTTTAATGGCCAATCTTAAAGCGGCCGAGGCCAATTATTGTAAACTGCAGCTTCTGCTTTACTTTCCTTGAATGTATTTTATTTCATTGTGTCGACTGAAAACATGTTTTAACAATTTCATTGAACAATCAGAAGTAGTGTTGGAAATATTATGCTTGAAGTTGTGGTAAATAATACTTAATGCTGCTGCACTAACTATAATAAATCATTTTCAGAAGTATTCTCTGCTTTTAGAGCGAATGCTCTTATTCTTCATAGAAGCCTAGAGTTGACGAGCCTTCGTTTTCTGATGTTACTAAATCTAAGTAGAAATAAATGTAGCTTCGATCAGCATTAATACCTCATATTAAAAATAAAAACGTACCAGCCGATAATTTTAGTATATTTGTGCAATACAGCAAATTTTTGATTCTACTGTTAATCAATTAATCAAAGTCGTAGCCTTTGTTCAACTATAATACATCACTTTTGCCTTACACGTATATAGCTTATTATATATTCTAATATTTTTCTAGAATCCGACTATTACACCCTATCCCAATTTCTCTGTGGCGGACGATGGCAACACTCTGAGGGAGGCTATGAAAGGTTTGGGTACAGACGAAGATACTATTATAGATATTTTAACAACTAGATCGAACGCTCAAAGACAACAAATAGCAAAATACTTTAAGGAAACCCTGGAAAGAGTAAGTGCGGATATATCTACTATTTGTTTTAAACTAAATTTGTTGCTTTGATAATATATTTAATAATGCATTTCCTTATTTATGGCTTTAATAGGATTTAATCGACGATTTGAAGAGCGAATTAGGGGGACATTTTGAAGATGTAATAGTAGCTTTAGTTTTGCCTCCAGATGAATACCTTTGCCAACAATTAAATAAAGCTATGGAGGGTATGGGCACCAATGAACATACTCTGATAGAAATTATTTGTTCCAAAAGTACAAGTGAGATCACGCGAATAGTTGAGACATATGAAAGAAGTAATGTTTAATATATATTGTAATCTTCCTATAATTTATATAAATGGCTTGTTCTTTGCAGTGTATGAAAGACCTTTAACAGAGCATATGTGTAGTGAAACTGGAGGTGACCTACGTCGTCTCTTAACTTTAATACTTACTGGCACAAGAGATGATTCGAAGCAAACTAATCGGGCAGAAGCTTGTGAAAAAGCAGAAGCTCTATACGCTGACGGAGAAGGAAGACTTGGTACTCATGAAAGTACTTTTGGTTCAATATTAGCACATGAAAATTTTAATCAGTTGAAGTTAATTTTTGAGGAATACAAAGAAGTTTCAGGAAACACTATCGAACAAGCTTTGAATCACGAGTTGTCTGGAGATTATTTAGAAGCTCTTTTGGCTATAGGTAGGTAAAAGTAAAATAAATAAATGGTTATTATTTTCCCAATTACGACAATTTTTTTTATATATATAGCGAGTTTTTGCAGTTATTTCCGCTTCTCGCATCCTAAGCGCCATTTATCTCTATCGTTCCACTCTTCCTCCCGTAGATCTCTTTTGCTCATTTCTTTTTTTATATTTTCCACCCATCTCCTTCTTGGTCTGCCTCGTTTATTCCTTTGAGGTGGATTCCAATTCCATACTCTTCTTGGTAATCTTTCTTCCTCCATTCGATGCAGATGTTCGTACCACCTCAGCTGCCTCCCATTTGTAGCATCTATAATAGTCTCACCCCCATTCTATCTCTGATGTTCTCATTTCTGACATGGTCGTATAAAGTATGTATATGTAATTTCCACCGAAAGCAACCTTTGATTCATTCTTTTGTCTATCACCCATATCTCTAACCCATATGTCATAAGTGGTTCAATGATTGCTTTAAATATGTTCGTTTTTGTCTTTTTTGTCAGGCCCTCCTATGACCATATACTGGGTTTTCTTCATGTTTAACTGCAGGCCCCACTTAGTATATTCTTCTATGAGCTTGTTCAACATGTATGTCATATCCTGTTGATCCTCCTCTACTACTATTTGGTCATCTGCAAATAGTACCGTATGTATCGGGCTGTCATTTATCCATGTTCCCATGGGGCTACATTTTTTGGTCCAATGTTTTAAGGCCGCGTCCAGGTAAATTTTAACAAGGGTGGGGGACAGACAACATCCTTGCTTTACTCCCTTTGATGGTGTGAATGGCGATGAGACTTGGGCTCCCACTTTTACGGCGGCTTGACTGTCTTTGTACAGGACTTTCACTGCGTTTATGTATTTTTTATTTATGCCCGCCTTTTCCAAAGTAACCCATAGCTTTTGAAGCGGAACGGAATCAAATGCTTTCTTCAGATGTATAAACGTAACATGCAGTTCTCTTCCTTTAATTAGTTTTTTCTCTGCGAGGTGTCTTATCGTAAATAGATTACCTATACATGACCTTCCCGATCTAAATCCGCTTTGTTCTTCTACCTCTCTCGTTTCTTTCTCTATTCTAGCTTTGAGAATTCTTCCGTATAGTCTTCCCACCGAAGACGTAACGCTTATTCCTCTATAATTCTTGCAATCTTTTCTACATCCTTTTTTGTAGATCGAGTGTATATGGGATATTTTCCAGTCATTTGGTATGTTTTCTCCTTTTAGGCACTTATTAAATATATTGCAGATTATTTCTAATGCTTGCTGCGCCCCGGCGCTTTATTGTTTTTCATTTTTTGTAAAGCTTTCCTCACTTCTTCCAGTTCGTCCGCATCTGTTTCCTCTGCATGTAATTTTGTGTCCAGGTACTCAATTCGTTTTTCTATCAGTAGATCACTGTAGTAGCTCTTCCACGTTTCAGTATCTATAGGATTAATCTTTTTTGCTACATTTGAGTTTTGTCTAAAACTGTTTATTGTTTTCCAAGCTTCTCTGGACCTAGATCCTCCTATCACCGAGTTTATTTGTGCGCATTTATTATCCCATGCCGAATTTTTTACCTTTATTATTTATTTCTTGACAAGGTATCTAAATCTGTTATATTGTTTCCTGTCTTCCTCGTCTTTCGTGGTTAGATACTTGAAGTATAACTTTTTCTTTTCTTCTACGACTTCGGATAGTTCGTTCGTCCACCAGAAATCTTTTTAATTTTTTAAATAAATCTTTAAATAATGACGAAAGTTTTATGTGTTATAGGTAAGTTGTTATCCTCTTGAATAGTACCACTTTTACTGCTGGAATAGATCTTTGTATGGTTTCGATATATTGATTAGTATATTTGCACAATGATATCAAAATGTCTTTAGAAAAAATGCAGCTCCAGCATTCAAGATGAGTTCGTGCATTATTGGCCGTCAGTATAACTTCGATAGTATACCCTTTGCGACAAAGGATTTTATTCCACTTGGTTTCTTTTTCTTTGCCCAAAAATTAATTTTTAGCCAAAGAGGTCCTCAGGTCTGCCTTAATCATCTTCAGTTGCCGCTCCCTCTTCTGGTCCAGATTTTCCTGAAGTTTCTAGAATGTCTTCACCATCTTGCCGTGAAACTCTTCTAGTAATTCGTCGTCTTCTTCTTCTTCTAAGACCACTCTTCGCAAGTCTTCAACATCACTGCCTTTATCTAATTTTAATTTTAATAAGTAAACAATAATCACATATTGAAAATGTTAAAAAATAAGTTATGACAGGAACAGGCGCTGTATATCAGAATGATCAATCTTGATCTGCTGAGACCCTTACACTGCTGATCGAATACTAACTGTTAGTTCCGTACAGGGGAGCGGGAGCTAGGAAGCTGATGTAACAGGCGCATTGATACGTCTAAAATGCGAAAGTAATATATGAGCGTTGTATCAATTTGATCCACAGCACCCGACTGAATGACCTATCTAATTCAAGCAATTTTTATATAAGATAAGTATATGTTTGTTTTTCTTTTATAGTGGAGTATATACAGAGCCCTCCAGCGTACTATGCTGCAAGACTATATAAAGCAATGCATGGACTTGGTACCAATGATACAACATTAATTCGAATTGTCGTTAGCAGATCAGAAATAGATTTAGGTGATGTTAAAGATGAATTTGAAAGATTGTACAACAAAACTCTTTCCAGTTATATTGACGTAAGTTCTTAAACTATTTAAAACTTTATAATAATGCCTAATTATATTTACTTTTATTTCATTTAGCAGGGTGAGACTACAGGTGACTACAAGAAAGCTTTATTGGCCATCATTAAGTAAAACACTTCTGCTGGGTAGTACAAAAAAATCATATATACTCGGGTGTTAAAGAGCAAAAATTCCATTTAAAAACATATTAAAGCTTTGTTTCTGCGAAAAAATTAGTAGGTACTTGAAATGCACGTTTATTTAGTTAAACACATTTGATTTATATACACCTGTCGTTTTATATAATCTTAAAATAAGCACCACAAGAAGGTTCTTCATTTGCGTTTGAACTACCATACTAAGTAGGTGGCATCATGAGAAAACTGATAAATAATAAGTAGCATTCAATAAGCAAAACTGGTGTTAAAAATAGCTACTTTACTATAATGTGTTAGTTTTAATATTGCCCATAGCTGGCGATAATATCAGTCCAGTAACAACCAAGAACATTAAATGCACGACATCTCTGTTGGAAAATAGGAGAATTTGCAAAAATTCGTCTTCTGTTTTGGCTGGCTGCAGAAACTACTTGGTAAAATAAAATGTTAAGCAAAGTCAGCTAAACAACTGTTTGGGTCTCTCGGATATGATAGGAATGCATTTATACTATTTATTTTGTGATTTTGATTTTTTTTTCAAATTCTATCATTTATTAATATGTTCTCTATCCCAAAATTGTATTAGTTTCAAAATATGGAGTTAGTTTTACTATCACACAGAACACTTTTTACGGGCTTCAACTTCTTAAAGGTGCTATAACACTGCCAATGCTTATTTAAAAAGATTGGTGTGTTTAACAATTCGTAGTGAATTTAAAATCAATAAGATATTAGTGATGCAATTTTCAAGTACAAGAAGCTTCCATTTACATTCCCTCCTTGAAATAAATTGAAATTTAATAATTTTCAGGTTGTAATAATTTTCGTAGAAACAGACTTAAAATTACTTCTACCTATGTGTTAAATTTTCTTTGCATATTGCCTTAAACGTAACGCCTTAATAACTGGTGCGTTTTGGATTTAAACAATGGCCTTTTGTATTAGATTTCTATGTATGTATTCCAAAAAATTAGAAAACCATCGTACAAAATTTATTAGAAATACTTATATTATATTATATATTGTAATGGAACGATTTAAATATGTAGTTGTTATATTTTTATAGATAGGTACTTCATATTTTTTTGTTATTATTGCATCACCAAAATGTTGCAAAATTACATTTTACAACCAAACAAGAGTGTAGTATATCTATGTTAATATTTTAACTAACATTTATAAATTGGTAACATGTATTTTTGAAACAAATTATGAATGTATCTGTTTATTTATGTAGTTAAGCACTTATAAATGTATATTTATAAATAAGATATTTCTATTTCTATATTTATTTAAGATATTTATATAATAAATCGAAAAATGATATTTGTACATGTGTTTAATTGAATCCTAAATTAGAACCAAATCATATATAATAAGACCCCTTTCATGTTTCAAAGTGAACAGTATCATTCCAATCGATATTAGCTGATTTTGGTTGATAATATTGGACAGAAACAACTCGTAAGAATAACTACTAACGTAAGAAAGATTACATCTAAGGTAATATGACTTAATCGAAGAAATGTATTATTTATTACAAAGTGGTTAGATTATGATTTTTAAGGTAAGTGCTGATATAGATAAAACGCAAAGCAAACAAGCAATTCATTGTTATTGTACCTGTATAATTAGTGTCACTAAAATGGATTCCACTTCTGCCAGTTAGCAACAAGCCGTTTTTGTTAATAATTTCCTTTATTGAATTGACATTTACTTTTTTCAAAATATCTTATCACTTTTTATGCTTCGAATTAAAATTTGGATGAAAATTGATAGATTCATGGAGCACCTAATTATAAGAATAACATAGCCATCAAATCGTCAAATTTTGGATATCAACCTGTGTCAAAATTCGTACGTTTTACGATTTTTTGAAATTATCAGAATCATAACAAACATTATAAGAGAAACGTTAATAGTATACAGTCATTTTTTTTGCTTTTCCGCTTCTGTCAATTGCGTTTCACTATTTGTCAAATGACTTTCCATGTCAGCTGAGTTTGTCAAATGGAATTCCCTTTTCGTCAAATTAGTTTTTCCCTACGAGGAAAGAATAGAACAGTAGAGATAATAAAGTGGTGAGGGAATAAGTATTATTTAGACGGAAGTTACAACTTTAAGGCAGGTCAGTTATGTCAATATTGACAGCTTTAGTGCTTTTATAATGGTGAATTGTGTGGCTTGTGGCCGTTCTAAAACGACAAGAACGAAGAATCCCACTTTCTCTTCATCGGTAAAGTTAATTTCAAATTGGCATTCAATTGGCATTTTGAATAACTTGACATATATCTGACATGTTTGATTATATGTTCAGTGGCGTAACATACATACATATCATAGGCATGTTTTTTTAATGTTTTCTTTAAACTTACATAATTCAAAGTTTCATTTCTTTGTAAACAGTTGTGTAAATATGTTACCATCTGTTGAATATAATTCAAACAATTTTGTGTAGGTACTGCCTCATATAATTCATTTTCACTCGTTGGCTATGTTCTTATTATCTGCTTCCACTGGTTGAATAATTCTTCTACTGGATTTAGAAAAGGGCTCTAAGTAAGAAGCAACACTGGAAAATGGACATGATTAGAGGGCCAATACTTACTCATTTCTATGGAATTTTACATTGTCCATAACAACATGACCCCTTTTACACCGGCATTATGTAAATGTTGAATTAGCGTTGTGAGATAGTATTAGGTATTCAGAAAAGTGCAGTACGTTAAAGGGCATATATTTGAAACAAATACAAGGAAATTTACGTTCATTCCAGCAGCAACGGAATCATTGCGCCCTTTTAACTGCGCTTTTATTTTTGATGCTTTGGTACTTTTCACAGGTCTTCCGTATGAAACGCGAGAATATATTTGTATTCCGTATTCGTCATTTTTTCTCCTTCTAACATCATTCTGCTATACTGAGTAATCAAAGCGAGCTTGAATAATGTCTGGTGTATTTCTTCTATCGGGAACAAATTACACTTTATTTTTAACAGAATAATCAAAGTTCTTCAGTGCTGTATTAATCGTAGATATTGACATTTATCGAAGAAGTGGTCAGTGATTTAAGCACTTTTCTTGCACCTGACGGAAGATTAAAGTAGAATTCAGGTCAACCCAGTCACAAATCTGTTCTTTTTATGCACTTAATAATTTTTATTGCCGATGTCCTGCACTTCTTTTTCCAGTATTATCAGTTCTCCTATATGTTGCATAACGTTTTCTAACTATATCCGGCAAAATTCCAAACTCTTGTCCAACATTCTTTACCGTAGTACCATTATTCAAAGAATTAATGCTTAATTTGCGTACTTCATTGCTTATTACTGTTCCTTTTCTAATAATGCAAATATTTATGCACGTGAAACTAAATTGACAAATAAGGAAAACTATTTGACAGGAACGGAATTTATTTGATAAAGAAGCCTACTACTATAAAATAATTGGAAAGTCATTTGACAAATAGTGAAACGCAAATGACAAAAGCGGGAAAGCAAAAGAAAGTGACTGTAATTATATATAGGGTGTTATAAATTAAGTTGGCACTATTGCTAACTTTGTTATTAATGAAGTTACAGTATCGGTTAAATTCGCAAAGTAGTAGTATTTTTATCGTGAACAATGATGGCAGAACCGAAAAGACAGTTGATCTTCTAATTTTCGCGCTATTTACAAAAGTTACTTTTTTTTAAATGGAACGCCCATTATATTTTTGCATATATTGAAAGAAGAAATTGTTTTAAAAAATAAAGCTTTCATACATTATTGACAAAAAATGAAAGTTGCGCCAGTTATCCACTATTTTGTACAGGAATTCATATCAATAAAATCAAGATGGCTATGATAAAAAAAACAGCATATATTAAAAAAGCATTGTGTATTATGTATATTATAATAGACGTTCGAAGACATCACCGTTTTCTCCAATGCACTTCTGAATTCGTTTATGTACATTGCCAGTTACTTTTAAAATCGTTCTTGCGTAGTAGTATTTTTATCGTGAACAATGATGATAGAACCGACAAGACAGTTGAACTTCTAATTTTCGCGCTATTTACAAAAGTTACTTTTTTTTTTAAATGGAACGCCCAGTATATTTTTGTATATATTGAAAGAAGGAATTATTTAAAAAAAGAAAGCTTTCATACATTATTGACAAAAAATGAAAGTTGCGGCAGTTATCCACTATTTTGTACAGCAATTCATATCAATAAAATCAAGATGGCTATGATAAAAAACAGCAGCAAATATTAAACAAGCATTGTGTATTATGTATATTACTTATAATAGATGTTCGAAGACATCACCGTTTTGTCCAATACAATACCTCCAATACAAAAAAACAGAATGAAATTTACAAAGGGAGGTATGAAAACGTTTTAGAGCTGCAAAATAAAACAGAAGGAATTTAAATATATTCTTATTTAATTCATTTTAAATTCTTGTAAATCAATTCATTATATACTTTGTGTACTTTCGAAATTTGATAAAAATAGTTCAGTTTCCCAAAAAGAAGATGTTTGATTTGGCTAAAATGCAAGGCTGGACAACAACTGTTACATCGGTGGGCATCGATTTGCAAAAAGCTGACTAAAACTGAGTTGAATATACTACAAAATTGTATACACAGCATTCTTTGATCTGCATAAATCTATCAGGAAATACATAAAAACTGCACACAATCGTGTTATCAATCAACCCACAATGTGGTTTTGGACATACTTATATTTTTCAGAAAACATCCAACCTATTTATTATTAGTCTTATGCAAGATGATTGGTGCGGGTTGCTAGGTTTGGACAGTATATCTGTAAACCAAAATTTAATTTGAGATATTCATTAAGTGGTGTCATGACTGTGTATCACTCCGATACAATGTTCAGTACTCGTGCAGCTAATGGATAATCTAGATTTTGAATTTGGCAATGATTAATGGTAGATATTAGTCTTTATACCTATTTTAACGCTTGGTTTACAAAAATAAATTAGTAAGACGAAACGTACTAAAATGTATAAATTGACAGTGTATCCACATACACTACTCGAAGAATAATATTTTATGCAAATGATGGATAAAAATTATATCCAGATTGACTTTAATTTAAATTCTAAACCTTACTTTAACGTTTGCCAGTTCTTGATCTGTGAAGGTTGATAGGTTTCTGCATAACCATGCCCAATTGAAAACGTTTTACTATGACCAAGCACAATCAAAGTCCGAATTGTTCCCGACTATTTTTCCGGGGATGCCCAATAATTATTTAAGTATAAAATTAAACATTAAAAGAAAACTCCAGAAGAAAGAAATCTGAATATAGGACATAGAAACTTAGATAGTGACCAGACAATTGAAGAAATGCGACAACAACAAAATCAAATACACAGTTATCACGGTTTTTAAACATATAAATGAATTTGTGGAAAACACACGAAGATATTTTTGTAAAAGAAGACAATGATTGTAATATTATAATATATAAAAAAGACTTTAAATTGGTAGCATGTACTTTTTATATTAAGGCAGATCAAAATCCAGATTAAATCAGTGGCGGCTCTCTTGATGAATCAACTGAAGCAATGATTCACCTTAAATTTTTGTTGAATTACCTAGTGAATATTTTATTCCACTTTTCTTCAAATTTTAGCCGAAAATAAGTTCAAACTTATTTCTTTCGTATAATAAAAAATAGTATTATTGATAATAATAATGTTATAATAAATTTAATGATGTGCAACTGCAAAGGTTAAAAGTTTAATTACGTAAATTAATTCATGGTGCCGAACAATATCCAAAAGCTGAACCCCAATCTTTTTTCAAAGCTCTCTGTGGGGATAGTTACTGTTTTAAAGAGGCATACGGATTATTTTCTGTAATACTGACAATTACCTTCTTCGCTACTGCAGAGCGTAGCTTTTCCTGTTTAAAAAGAATAAAGACATATTTGTGCAGTACCACTGCAGAGGATAGAATTACAAATTTGTCGAAAATTTCAATTGAAATGGAACTGCTGAATCAATTGTTGGATATCCAAGATTTTTATGATGACGTCATTGATAAGTTTACTGCTTTAAAGAGTAGAAGAATTGAACTTATCTTCTAGAATAATTTCACCAATGGCAAGTTTTAACCGTAATCACTATTTATTTATTTTTTATCTTAACTATATATATATTATTTTTGTCAAAGAAAAAAGGGGAGAGATGGATTTGCCGACATTGCTTCACCTGTTATTGAACTCGCCATTTTAATTTAAAATGTTTCTTTAAGAATAAATTTTTATCACTAGGAATGGGCAGAATTTGTATATAATAAATATTCAAACTCTAACTATAACATATAAATTCTGCCAATGTACCCCTGACTACCGATCCCTAGTTATAACTGATCGAGTTACAACAATACATTCAAGTTAATAAACTTGAACTTGTACTTTTTCGAAATTAAAAGAGATTTTGAAATATCTGTTGAATAGACATAATGTGATCTATGTTGAATCTGCTTTAAAAAATTTAAATGAAAATATGGAGCTTCTCAAACAAAGACTTATTGATGAAGGTAATCAAGAAAAATCAGGACAGTTGCTATACTTGAGTGAACAGATTATTCTTCTTTTCTCGAAGCAGAAAAGGTACAGTTTCAAAATGGATATGTGCTTTTCTATATAAAAATAATAATAACACTTTATTGCCATATATCACCAAAAAAAAAATGATGTCAACATTGTCAGTTTAACTTAAAAATAAAAAACAAACAGTAAAATACGCGAAGTACGCACTGGTTTTACGCAAGTGTTAACTATAACACAAGACTACAACAAATCTATATTTAAGCACTTAATATAAGACCACTAGTTTGCACTCAGAAATTCCTCATACGAATAAAAGCATTTATCAATTAAAAAATCTCTTAGAGCGTGCTTATATTTATTTAAGCTAATATGTTGTTTTATATTCACCGGAAACTTATTATACATTTTTATAGATTTTTTATTCCCGAACTCTTTCAAAGAGCAGTTCTATACCGAGGTATGCATAAATTGGCCGCCTCTCGAGTGATCATGTTTTTATGTGGGCGGAATTTCTATCTAGGTTTCCTACATTTTGTCATCCCACACTCCGAGTTCTAACAAATATACAGCTGGCAGAGGAAGGATGTTTAACATTCGAAACAATGGGCGACACGGAGTGTTTGCCGGTTTCCTGAGCATGCATCTAACTATTCTTTTTTGTGCCCTAAACACACGAATCGACTTAGTAGAAGTGCCCCAAGTCAGGATACCATACTTAATTCTAGAGTAAACATGTCCAAAATAATAAGTTTTTAATACCTCCACGTTAACATTATTTTGCAAATTACGAATTGCAAAAAACGCGGTATTAAGTTTTTTTTAACCAAATCGTCTATTTGTTTCTCCCATGACATGTTATTATCAAAATTCATACCAAGAAATTTAAAATTTTGCCCATTTGGTATAGAATTGCCATTTAAACTGAAATATATAGGTACTTTCATTTGTACTATTGTTGAACATTATGGTAGCTGTTTTATTATTAAAAATTAATTCTTATTGATTACTTTTGCACTAGCTACTTATACATTTATTAATATCCGAAATCCGAGTTACTTATTAGGCAAGAGGTATCATCCGCATACTGATAGAAGAGGCAACGACTGAGAACATCAAGCATGTTGTGAACGCAAATCAAAAATAACCTTGGGCCCAATATCGACCCCAGAAGGATACCTTGAGCAAATATTTTGAACGATGATAGAAACTCTTGCACTGCTTCATTATACTGGCCTTTAATACTTACAAATTTTTGTCGGTGAAATAAATACGACTTCACGTAATCCAACGTCCGACTTTGGATGCCCCCTGCCTCCAATTTCTGGAGTAAAATCTGGTGATTTATTGTGTCAAACTCACTAAGGATGTCATAAAGAGTACCGGCAACCCTCTCCCCGTTGTCCAAACACTGAACCAGATCATTCAAAAAATCATAGATAGCCATTTCGGTACTCTTTTCCAGTAAAAAAACCGTACTGGTCGTCTTAATGATGTGTCAGCATGGGCGAAATAAGTCTTTGATTTATAATTTTTTCATAGACTTTTGAGAACGAAAGTACATTGATATCGACCGGTAATTTTGTACTTGATCCTGAGGCCATTTCTTATGAATCGACACAATCTTTGATATCTCTAGATTTTCAGGAAATATACAAGAACTAGTATATACTTGGATATGCATCTTTTAAAACAGAAAATAAAATGGAATCAATGAAGGTTTTCATAGCAGTTATGTACAAGATATAAGTCGAGGCACACTATTTGTTCCATCAAACATAATAATCGGAGTTGCCAAAGAATGTTTCGAGACTATGGATGCATTGATTTCTTCAAGCTTAGAAGAAACATTTATTAAAAATAGAGGAAAACATGACGCTACTATGATAAATTTTGTTTCCACAAGATTAGCTGAACATCTTGAGATTAGTAACAATGGTCATTTTTTGTTCAGAAAGTATTTAATTTTTTTTAATATGATATAAATAAATTTTGGTGTAACTTTTAATTTGGAGTTCCCTTTAACCTTTAATTTAATAATTTATCTTCATAATTTTAAGTTTACGATAAAGGATTTTTCGTTTTTCTTAGATAAAATAAACATCATTTCTGTATCAGAAACGCTTCTCAAAATCAAATAACTGTGCCGCTCCACACTTTTCAATCGCAAAGTCACGCTTGTGACGTCTTGATGAGAGAGTGGAAGTTTCATTCCTTCCTGGTAATGATTTAATGATAGAAATAAAACAGTTTTTAAAACGGTGTTTTGTTTCTAAATAATACAAATTTACAACATTTTATATATTCTGATGAAGTGTGCGTATAACTAATTGCACTAATTGTCTTAATAGGTATTACTTAAACAACTAACAACAAAAATAGTAACAAACATAATAAACGATATTATATCCCTGTCAGACGAACAAGGGTTCAGAACGGGACGATCAAGTACTGATGCAGTCTTTGTTATAAGACAGATCGTAGAGAAGTCGATCGAATACAACAAACCAGCATATGCTTCATAGATCTGCAGAAAGCATTTGATCGGGTTGAGTTAGAAAATGTCGTATACTTACTATATGACAGACAAGTACCCCATAACCTAATCAAAGTCATAGAGAAAATCCAGGCCCAGATCAACGGGGAACTCACTGAACCAATCCCTGTATAAAAGGGAATACGACAGGGCGACTCACTAAGCCCACTTCTTTTTAACATAATTATGTAAGTACGGAGTTTGAATGGATACAAAATGGGTGACCGCAACATTACAATTCTGTGCTACGCCGATGATGCTGTGCTTGTGGCAGAAAACGAAGACGACCTCCAAAGACTACTATATCGCTTCAACTGTACAGCAAAGTCCCTTAATATGATAATTTCTGTCTCTAAAACAAAAAGCCTGACAACATCAAGGATTTCTATAAGATGCAAACTTGTCGTTGACGACAAAATAATACAGCAGGAAATGAAATTCAAATACCTCGGTATAGAACTATCCGGATACGGTGACATTGACACAGAGGTCAGACAGCAGACAACAAAAGCACTAAAAGTAGCGGGATGTCTCAACGACACTATATGGAAAAACAAATATACAGGGTGTCTCAGCCTTTGCGTTACAGGCATTATCTACTTTCCCTGTATAGTTATCAAAAAACTTTTCAAATAAAAGTTACTTGATATTATGATGTGTCGAAAATGACAAATAGAGGATTTTATTAGCTCGTGACCTTGAAGGAGATTTTAAGGTGAACTTTGTTTTTTTTTTTAATGGATATATGTATTTTTTAATATTGCATCTTATTTTTCAAAAGCTAATAAATAACTTTTATTTGATGCATTTTTTATTTTGCCGTGTCAGTTTTGACACAATTCAGATAAACTTGTCAAAAGTAAAAAGTTGTGTTCTGTCAGTCAACAACTGTCAGTCTTGCTTAAATCACAAATATTTGACTTGCGTTATCCGCAGCTTTTTAATATGCCACTTACATACAACTCCAACGAATATGTAGATATGTTAATAGTCTACGGAGAATGCAGAAGGAATTCCCGAGAAGCTGCAAATTTGTATCGAGAAAGATTTCCGGAACGTCATCATCCATCACATACAACATTTAATAGAGTAGAAGCGAAGTTACGAACTGGTTCATTTCCCTCTACCGTAAAACATGCTAACCATAATGCTCCTGCTAGAAATGAAGAAAATGTAATCAACATTTTGGCTTATGTAGCTGTAAACCCCCATGTTTCACTTCGACGTTTGGCAGAAGAAATTGGCGTTAGTAAAGCTACAGTACATAGAATTTTAAAAGGGCATCGGTACCATCCATTTAAAGTTCATTTATCACAAGAATTAAATAAAATGCAAAAGGAAAATCCCTTACCACAAAAAATATATATCAAAAAATCTAAATACGTATTTCGGCAACTAAGTTGCCATCTTCAGTAGATATCTGTATAAAACAAAAAAGAGTGTTAAACGTGGTATTTTTGGCTAAGGTGTAACCTTAGAAGATATGCTCTTCACCAAATCACCAGTGGGATAACACTGACTTCTCAAGAAACGACATCCCTATATATACTACTCTAATCTAAAAACTAACGGACTATAACAGTACTCTCAACCGTGACAGACTAAACCACTAAATTACAATAATCCGTACAAGCTGGACTCGGGTAACGGTCCATTGTCAGAATTCATTAACTTACCTCTATTTCTATGTATGTAAATACTTTCGTAACTGTCTAATTCTCTAAAACTATTTACACTTTTAATTAATCTAAGACTATCTGTAGGCATGCCATGGCCTGTATCGAAAATATGTCGAGCAACACTAGATTTTTCCGGTCTGTTGTATCTGAAATGTGCAATGTGTTCTTTGTAACGAGTTGAAATTGAACGCCTAGTTTGACCTACATATTTTTGATTACAGTCTTTACAGGTTATTTCATAAATACCAGATTTTTGATCTACCTCAATTTTATCTTTAGTGCTCCCTAAAAGTGATTTTAATGAATTGCCCGATTTAAACGCGATTTGAAGTTCCTGTTCTTTAAAAATGCTGTTCAAATTTCGTGTGACTGAATGATACGGTAAAGAAACAAACTTATTACAAAGAGTTTTTTGAGGTAGCAAACATGTAGTATCCCGAATTTGTTTCTTAAATTGATGTTTCCTAATAAGCTTAGTTACTATTTCTGAATCGAAACCATTGTACTTCGCGATCTTTTTAATTAAACTAAGTTCTTTTTCATATCTATCTTTTGTAAGTGGAAAACTTAACAACCGATGGATAAGAAAATTAAAAGAAGCCATCTTTTGCTGAAAACTATGATTTGAATCCGCTGTTATAAACTTGTTGACATTGGTTTCTTTTCGGAAGATATCTATTTCTAAGTTATTATTATTTTTTATAACCAAAACATCTAAAAATGGTAGTTGATCATTGTTTTCCCTTTCTAGTGTGAAATTAATTGTAGTGAATTTCGAGTTTAATTCAAATAAGAAATCATCCAAATCACAAAAGTTAGTATTAAAAATCGCGAAAATATCGTCAACGTACCTAATCCATACTTTAGGGAAATACTTAGAGTTTCTTTCAAATTCAGTTTCAAAGTGACTCATGAATAAATTCGCTATAAATGGAGACAAGCTGTTGCCCATTGCTGTACCCTGTCGCTGTTCGTAGAAGTTACCTTCAAACTGAAAGCAGTTCTGGGACATGCAAAGAGTTGTCAACTTCAAGTATTCATCTATTTTTACGCGTTCAATTTTATTCTTAATCAACAAATCCTCTAAATATTTCAATGTTTCTGGAATCGGTACTGAGGGAAACAATGAACTTACATCAAATGAAACTAAAATTTCACCCTGTTCCAGCTTATGACCTTTGACTTTTGCAATAAATTCTAATGAATTTTCAACTGAGAAACTATCTGGTTTTTCGGGCAAATTTGTAAATTCATTCACTAACCATTTCGAAATCAGGTATGTCGGTGAGTTGATACCTGAAACAATAGGAATAAGAAATTTCACAAACTAGTTCCGCGTACTCAAAAACCTAGTATTGATTTTTCTATGAAAGAAACACTAGTCATCAATCAGACATCTGAGAACTTTAACGTTAAAGAATTAAGTTTATTAGACAAAGGTCTAAAATATTGTTTGCCAAGCAGTAGGGTTCCTATGGAGGAGATTATTGCAGGCATTGAGACCTCTATCAAAGGTTTTGCAGATCCTGTGAAATCTTTTATAAGAGGGGCCTGTAAGGTTCAAATCCGGGAAAACTTACAGCAGCACAAACAAATTGCAGTCAGCGATGAATGGAATACGATTAAAAATCTCAGAACCAAAGACTGTTTTTACGTAAAAGCTGATAAAGGCAACAAGTTAGTAATTATGGACAAAACCGATTATTTTAACCGGGTTAATCATTTAATATCGAATGGACCTTACGTTCAATTAAATAAAACCCCCCTTCCGAAGATGATTAAACAAACTAAAGACGCGTTAAAAAGTTGTCCACATTTAATAACTTCTTCCCTTAAATTTCGCTTAAATGTAAGCAATCCATTTGTACCTAGACTGTATTGTTTACCTAAAATTCATAAGCCAGGCAATTCGATGAGACCTATTGTTTCAGGTATCAACTCACCGACATACCTGATTTCGAAATGGTTAGTGAATGAATTTACAAATTTGCCCGAAAAACCAGATAGTTTCTCAGTTGAAAATTCATTAGAATTTATTGCAAAAGTCAAAGGTCATAAGCTGGAACAGGGTGAAATTTTAGTTTCATTTGATGTAAGTTCATTGTTTCCCTCAGTACCGATTCCAGAAACATTGAAATATTTAGAGGATTTGTTGATTAAGAATAAAATTGAACGCGTAAAAATAGATGAATACTTGAAGTTGACAACTCTTTGCATGTCCCAGAACTGCTTTCAGTTTGAAGGTAACTTCTACGAACAGCGACAGGGTACAGCAATGGGCAACAGCTTGTCTCCATTTATAGCGAATTTATTCATGAGTCACTTTGAAACTGAATTTGAAAGAAACTCTAAGTATTTCCCTAAAGTATGGATTAGGTACGTTGACGATATTTTCGCGATTTTTAATACTAACTTTTGTGATTTGGATGATTTCTTATTTGAATTAAACTCGAAATTCACTACAATTAATTTCACACTAGAAAGGGAAAACAATGATCAACTACCATTTTTAGATGTTTTGGTTATAAAAAATAATAATAACTTAGAAATAGATATCTTCCGAAAAGAAACCAATGTCAACAAGTTTATAACAGCGGATTCAAATCATAGTTTTCAGCAAAAGATGGCTTCTTTTAATTTTCTTATCCATCGGTTGTTAAGTTTTCCACTTACAAAAGATAGATATGAAAAAGAACTTAGTTTAATTAAAAAGATCGCGAAGTACAATGGTTTCGATTCAGAAATAGTAACTAAGCTTATTAGGAAACATCAATTTAAGAAACAAATTCGGGATACTACATGTTTGCTACCTCAAAAAACTCTTTGTAATAAGTTTGTTTCTTTACCGTATCATTCAGTCACACGAAATTTGAACAGCATTTTTAAAGAACAGGAACTTCAAATCGCGTTTAAATCGGGCAATTCATTAAAATCACTTTTAGGGAGCACTAAAGATAAAATTGAGGTAGATCAAAAATCTGGTATTTATGAAATAACCTGTAAAGACTGTAATCAAAAATATGTAGGTCAAACTAGGCGTTCAATTTCAACTCGTTACAAAGAACACATTGCACATTTCAGATACAACAGACCGGAAAAATCTAGTGTTGCTCGACATATTTTCGATACAGGCCATGGCATGCCTACAGATAGTCTTAGATTAATTAAAAGTGTAAATAATTTTAGAGAATTAGACAGTTACGAAAGTATTTACATACATAGAAATAGAGGTAAGTTAATGAATTCTGACAATGGACCGTTACCCGAGTCCAGCTTGTACGGATTATTGTAATTTAGTGGTTTAGTCTGTCACGGTTGAGAGTACTGTTATAGTCCGTTAGTTTTTAGATTAGAGTAGTATATATAGGGATGCCGTTTCTTGAGAAGTCAGTGTTATCCCACTGGTGATTTGGTGAAGAGCATATCTTCTAAGGTTACACCTTAGCCAAAAATACCACGTTTAACACTCTTTTTTGTTTTATACAGATATCTACTGAAGATGGCAACTTAGTTGCCGAAATACGTATTTAGATTTTTTGATATATATTTTTTGTGGTAAGGGATTTTCCTTTTGCATTTTATTTCACATTTTTAGCCACAGTCTCCACCCATTATTGGAACAAGAATTAAGACTAAACGATTTACAAAGACGCCTGGATTTCATTGCACGATTGCAAGTTCTAGAAGATGAAAATCCAAATTATCTTAATTGTATTTTGTGGAGTGACGAAAGTCGCTTTCACAATAATGGTGTTGTGAACAAACATAATGCGCATTATTGGTCCAACCAAAATCCGCGGTGGATGGAGGAAGCACGCTTTCAAACAGTGTGGGGAACCAATGTATGGTGTGGAATGTTTAATGGGCATTTAATTGGACCCCACTTTTACGAAGGAACCCTGACAGGACAACGTTATTTACATTTTTTACAAAATGTGCTTCCCGATTTAATGGAAGATATTCCTCTTAATGAAAGACGAGACATAACTTGGCAACAAGATGGTGCTCCGCCCCATAATGCGCAAATTGTGACGAATTATTTAAATGCGCTGTACCCCAATGGATGGATTGGAAATAGAGGTTCTATCCCTTGGCCTGCTCGTTCCCCGGATTTATCGCCTGTTGATTTTTTCATGTGGGGTTATTTAAAGGAATTTGTATATCAAGTTCGGTCAGCGGATCTTGATGATCTGAAAAATCGAATTCGCATGGGATGCCGGATTATGACTCACGAAATGATACTTTCATCTTGCAACAGAGGATTAAGACGTCGTTTGGAAGCTTGTGTCCACGCTGATGGAGCCCAATTTGAACATTTATTAAATTAATGCCTCTTGTTTTGTTTTCTTATCCAACTACATACACTAATTTGAGATATTTATTATTGAAATACTCTTTATTTTTTTAATTTTTTTTGCACTGAATTACTTACTTATAATTATCGTATTCCTTTAAGCTAATAAAAATTGCTTTTGACAAGTTTATCTGAATTGTGTCAAAACTGACAAGGCAAAATAAAAAATGGATCAAATAAAAGTTATTTATTAGTTTTTGATAAATAAGATGCAATATTAAAAAATGCATATATCCATTAAAAAAAACAAAGTTGACCTTGAAATCTCCTTCAAGGTCACGAGCAAATAAAATTCTCTGTTTGTCTTTTTCGACACATCATAATATCAAGTAACTTTTATTTGAAAAGTTTTCTGATATCTATACAGGGAAAGTAGATAATACCTGTAACGCAAAAGCTGAGACACCCTGTATAGATGTCGAGGTCAAATCAAGAATATATAAAACTGTCATCAGACCCATAATGAACTATACAGCAGAGACCCGACCGGACACAACAAAAACAAAAAGGCTCTTAGAAACAAGCGAGATGAGGATTCTAAGGAAAATTACTGGGAAAACGCTACTAGACAGAGAGCGTAGCGAAGACATAAGGCGAACATGCGGGGTGGAGAGTCTAAATGAGTGGGTTCTGGGTAGGAAGCACGAGTGGGACGAACACATAGGTCGAATGGACGAAGGAAGAATAGTAAGGATAGCACGAGATAAATCACCAATGGGGAGAAGAAGTATGGGGAGGCCGCGAAAGAGATGGAGTGACAATCTTGCAATTGATTGAACTGAAGGCACGCTGCGAAGTTTGAACAGGCAATTTGCCTAGAAAAGAGAGAGAAGAAGAAGAAGAAGAAGAGGAAGAAGAAGAAGAAGAGGAAGAAGAAGGTATTACTTCGTATTTGTAAATTAAGTTTATTACATTTAAGAGAGATACATCCCGTATTTGGGAAAATAAATATTTAATTTACGACTTTTGTCGCAAAAATGTGAAATTTTTGTAATATTTAAATCAGGGGATTTATGACTTTGTCTAAAAAATATTTTGAAAAAGTATTGTCTATTTTCTTATATTTCAAAAATCTGATACGTCTCTGAAATCTAGTTTGGAAATTTCTACCAGTTTGTTCTATATAAATATTATCACACTCCGAGCACTTGAATTTATAAACGTCTGATTTTTTAAATTTATATGTCCGGTCTTTTGTATTTAATAACTAATATGCTAATTTCGAAGGTGCTTTGACAGATACCGCGAGGTTACACATCCGGAGTACATTAGACACCGAGTATGTTAAATTTACGTAATTTGCTATTTCCGTATTCTTTATTTTTTTGGGTAAATGTATTATGTTAACAATGTTGGTTTTTTTTGTATATCTTTTTCTCTATTTCATATTTGGGAAAATCACTATTTATTACTACCTATGGATGTAATTGCTGCTACTTCCTTTTTTTGTGTTTATCAAAGAAAGGTATGTATTAAGAAAACGAGAGGAATCTCTTTACAATACCATCTTAACAATTTTTTAATGATTTAGTATTGTAACGTTTTCGGGTTCCAATAAACAACTCGTGCAATTATTTATTTAAAACAGCCTGTATATTTATGTAACTTAAAATTATTTAACAATATAAAATATAAAAATAACGTATCACACATAAACTACTATTAATAAATTAACACAGGTATTTATTTATTTCTATTACTAATATCTCTGTCCGTATTTATGTAACACTTCTATTTATATAACACGGCACTACTTATTTATTTCTTTGGCTACCACTATTTATTTCTTCGCACTCGAGACTACTTAAGGACTTTCTTTATCCCGAATTATTCCGCAATTAGTTGTCCGCAATGAATCCAGCCGTCTTATATACACATACGAAACATCTCGAAGCATTCGTGTAAAACTCCATACTTCTCTCGATGCCTGTAAAACATTCGTCCGACATTCTGTCGCCGCAGCACACGTGATTCACTGCTTTATGATGCCTACCAGTCGCGTCGAGATGATTTACAACCTTTTTTTATTGTCGCTCGGAAGTGTGCCTCTCTTTTGTTGTCGCCCGGTCGTCTACTGGTTTCGTAACAGTATCAAGATGCATTACCTTCCTCATCAATAGTGAATTTTCTTCCCCCAAGAAGCATCTTCAGTGTTGGGAATAAGTGTATTATGTATTGCAATAGGAATCGCTACGATGATTGATACGGCTATGAGAATAAGGATACACTAACTGTTTATTACTTGTTTATTAGTTAATTACAAACTTTACTTTACATTACAGTATTCGTCCGACATTTTTGACTGTACCTCGACTGTCACCGTACTGCCAACCTATATATCATCCCCCCCCTATAATTGGAAACTACTAACACTAACTTATAAATTTAACCTTTGAGGAGATCTATTAGATTTCCTAATATATTGGGTTGGTGTGGGAGTTTGGAGAGGATCAGTCACTTTATCCTGTTCACGCTTCAATTCTTCGTGCGGCTTTCCTTCCACCCTTGCATATTTTTCTACTATCTCTTGTGTTTGCTGTTGTCTTTCGCACTCTCGATTCCTTTGTTGTTCCTCGCAGTTCTTCTTCCATTCACTGTTCTTTTCTGCATGAGTCGTTTGCAGGGCATATGGAAATCGTCGTTGTTGTACTTCTTCCATTGTTGGCCCTGGTAACTGCGATTCTTCTATGTTTGATATTTGAATCTTAATATATTTTGAGACCATACTAAGTATGTTACATTCCTCACTCCTTTTATTATTTTACCTGGTTTCCATTGTTTATCTAGTGCTTCGTATACCAATACATTGTATTTCTTTCTTGCTTGAAAATTTCTCGTTTTCAATAGTGACAATGTAGTTCTGGGTAATTGACGGAACATCATTTCAGCCGGTGATTTTTGTGCTGCAAACAATGGAGTGTTTCTGTACGCACTAGAAAATTTTATTTCGTGTTCTAGGGTCAACTTACTTCCATTCGTATTTAGCAATAATTTTCTTAAAGAAGATTTTACCGTCTGCACAGATCTTTCTGCACTTCCGTTTGATGGTGGATGATACGGCGCACAGACGGGTATTTGAGCATTCTACGCGGCCAAAAGTGAATTTCACAAAATTGGAAAAACCATCTTAAATCAACTACCTGAGTCAAGGGACATTCCAGTGAATAATACGCAGCATTTCCCACCCTTTTCCCGTGGACGCTGTGCTGACAGCGTCATTAGAAATTTGGACATCAAACCTAGCATACGTGACTGTTCTCGGCGATTTTGTGAAAACCTTAATTTTTAAAGTGAATAATTATTTTTCTACGTTAATTTTGTGCGGAAAAGTGATTGATTCTGATTCTACATGTAATTTTCTATTCTACTACAATATTGCTTTTTATATTTTATTCTATAAATGTACTCTTTTGATGACGTAAAAGTAACATGTATAATAAGCATTATTTTTCAGAGAAGTTTATGTTCATCAACGTATTACTTACAGTATCGAGATAGATCCGGTGTCCTTTCTTATTAATATTAGAACTTTAGAGTATTGAGAAGTAGATAATCAACAAGTTTGCCGCGGAAAAGCGCCGATAAGCAAAATCTCAGTAACTTAATTTTTTTCCTACGAAAATGTCTGAATATGTGAATGATGTTGCATGTATTACAAAGCAACATTTTGCTTATTTCAGGAGCCGTGGGTACTTCGGGTGTACGGATTGTGACCCGCAAATACTTATTCGACCTCATGAAAGCTTATAGCAAGTCAAATTTCGAACAAAAACTAAATTGCTTAAAAAACCAACTTTTGTCGCGTGAAGAATTCACTGAAGACCAATACAAAAAATTTAAACGCAGTTTCGCACATTTCAAATCCGAAGTGAAATCAAGATGGACCAAAACAGATAAAAAGGAAGAACTTTTTCTCAAAAACAATCACCTGTGGTTAGAAGGAACATTTGAAATTTCGGTGGCTACGCAATATCGGCCAGGTAGACCTCGAAAATCGTTTGGAGGGTTCAGTTAAACGAGTAAAAGAAGGAAAACGAGGAGCTTCGTTCTACTTTAGAAGACGGTATTATTGTTCACGCAGCACAAGTTGAATTAAGTAAATCTGGAAAAAAAGATGCTTCCAATGTACTAAAAGATATTACTTGCACCCCAACACGAGCAACAAAATACAAAAAAGCATATACCACTTCCAAAAGTGAAAACGCTTTGCTTCTGACCGTTCCAAACATTGAAAATGTTTATAGATGCTGATTTAACACGAGGACAATATGAAATAAGTCGTAATACTAATAAACAGTTCTTCCCGTGTTATACTTTAAAACAGCAAGCAAAAAAAAAATTGTTATCCGCCCCGAGAAGCATGCACAGTGACGAGTACCAACGCCGAAAGCCAATTGCATTCTTTAATCGATATTACCGTTAAACGCTTATCTGAATTCATTGAAGGGGTGTTATCAACAATACTAGAGCAAGAAAGAGATGCATTAAAAGTTATATGTAAATGGAGATGGGATGGGTAGCAGCAATAACAAAGTTCAAGCAAAAATTTGATGAGGAAAGTGGTCTAGATGCCAATATTTTTCAGAGCTGCCTTGTACCTGTGCGATTAGTTTGTGGCAAAGACTCTGAAAGAGTATTGGGGGAAAATCCAACACCTTCTTCTCCATGGTTCTGCCGCCGAATTAGATTCCGTTTTATGAAAGAGAATACCGATATCACAAGTGAAGAGATGAAGTACGTTCAAAATTTCATAAACTCTTTAATAGCAACTGGGGTTGATATTAATGACAATGGTTGGCGGAAAAGTCTGCAACGCAGTTACTGGCATAACATCTACGAATCGTTGCTACATCTGTGGTGCGACTTCCAAAGACTTCAACCAACTGGATAATAAAAAAACAAATATCTTTTGAAGCTATTGAATAAGGGCTGTCGATTTTACATGCCAGGGTAAGATTATTCGACAGCAGTCTCCATTTCGCATACAAATTGCCCGTAAAGAAATACAGAAGCAGAAAAACAGAAGAGGAAAAACAAATAGAAAAAGAGAGGAAAACAGAAATACAGGACAAATTTTGCAAGGAAAGTGGTATGTTAGTGAATATGTCAAAAACAAATTTCGGTAATACGAATGATAGCAACACGAGTAGAATATTTTTTTGAGAATCCGAAATTAGCTTAAGAGATTAGAGGCATCAGTTACGACTTAATTTATAGGTTGAAAGTCACACTGGAAACCATTTCATGCGGATTCTTGATAGATGTAGAAAAATACGGCAAATATGCACTGGAGTAGTATAAACACTTTTAAAAAGAAGAAAACTTACTTCGTTTCTTTCTGAAACCATCAATATGGTTCTGCCAGCACAGCCAAACCCAATGGTTCTTCCATCTGAAAACGACGAAGGGGAATTTACTTCTGAAGGAGATTCATTTGTAATTTTTTCCTTCCTAAACCATATTTTTCATAAAATAAATATATACATATATATTTACAAACACTATTGTTGTATCCTTTATACCGTTCAAAGCATAAAACATTTTGGCCTCGTAGAATGCTCAAATACCCGTATGTGCGGTGGTGAGTTTATTCGAGTTATCATATTAGCCATGCAAAAACTACGAAGTTCCCTACTACTGAAGGTGGTCCATTATCAGAAGCCAACACCTCCGGTAATCCAAAACAAGAAAATACTTGTCTTCGTTATAGTGTTTTGGGTATCCGCGCTATTTGACATAATAAAAACCTCTATCCATGTTGAAGTTGTATCATAAATAATTAATAAGTTGGTTTGTGCAATTTTACAAATGTGTATATGTATTCGCTTCCAGTTCCTTTTTGATTGTGTCCAAGGAGTCAGGTGTATTTCTGGTTGTGTTGGTGCTAATATTTGACACCAGACATGACTACGTGGCAATAATTTCATTCTCAGCATGCTGATCATGTAATAGTAAAAGCACCTCGTTTAGACTACTATCAGGTATTACTATTCTCCTTCCCCATAGTACAACATTTTCTTCTGTACTTAATTCATTTCTTTGTCTAAAATATGGTAGTAATTCTTCCTCACTGCATCTATTCGGCCAACCGGACTCTGTCAATTCTATTACTTTCTGTAACAATTTGTCCTTCTTAGTAGCTTGGACAATGTCATCTGCTACCCATGGCAATGTGTCCTCCACTGCGAACGCTACAATTTCATCATCTGTGAGTTTCCTCAAAGGCAATCTTGACAATCTATCAGAATTCGCTATTTCCCTGCCTTTCTTGTATTTAATTTCATAATTATAAGCGGACAAAATAATTGCATATCTCTGCAATCTAGCGTGAGCCAAAGTCGGAATTCCAGACTTTTTCCTAAATATTGTTCGTAATGGTTCGTGATCGGTTTGTAGTATAAACTTTTTTCCATACAAGAATTTATGAAACTTTTTCACAGCAAAAATTAGTGCTAATTCTTCTTTATGTACCTGTGCATAGTTCTGTTCTTGTTTACTTAACGTACAGGACGCGAAATAGATTGCGTTTTCTTCGCCCTTATGTATCTGACTTAGGACAGCACCGGTACTATAACTTGACGAATCAGCTGTTACAATGATTGGTTTAGATGAGCTGCTTGCTTCTGTGAAATACATTCACCCTCGACTTATTCCAATCAAAGTTTACATTTTTCTTCAATAGTTCGTACAAGGGGTACACTTCAGTCGACAACCATTCTTTTTGGGTACAACCACTATTGGACTGGCAATCTCAGCTTGAATTGTAGGTACTAATATTCCTTTAGATTCTAAATCTTTAATTTCTTCCCTTACCTTTTCACGCAGAGCATATGGTAATGTATATGGCTTTGTGGAAGACAAATTTAGCATCGCCATTGACAATTAATTTGGCAGTATACCCTTTTATAGCTTGAGTTGAATCCATAGAAAACACCGATGGAAATGTCCTCTTCATTTCTTGCATTACAATGCGACTGATATCAGGATTAGGTATGGGTTTGGGACCCGAATACAGATTAGATCTCAACCCTGGCTGCAAAACATCCAGCCATGACTTACCCAACAATGGCATAAATGTACTATCAGATTTTACAACAATTAATGGTAATTTGAATACATTTTTATTAATATGCGCACTTACATCTACCTCACCTATTAATTTGGTATTACCAGCTATTGTTTTTAACCGTTTCCTAGACATGTTTAATTTCAATTTATTACCAAAATAATGATAAAAGTTATTTTCAGACATAAAAGTCACTTTTGCACATGTATCCACTTCCATATTGATTAATTCACCCTCGACTAGCACTTGGACTGTCATTGGTTCTTCTTCAACAACATTAATGGATTCTTCGACTGCAAAAATTCCATTCAGCCAAAGTTCCTCGGGCTCATCTGCGACTTCTTCAGTATCTTCAGCAAAATTCACAGCTGCTTTACATACTTTTGATGTATGACTTCTTTTTTGACAAGAAAAACATGCCCAGTCTCTTGCAGAACATGTCCTAGGATCATTTTTCCGACCACAACGAAAACAATCTTCCTTGACACTGAAGTTACCTTCTTTTTTTTTGTTTACATCTCTTTGCTTGACTTTTATTTGCGATCCTGGATTCTCTTATTTGACGGACCACAGACAAGTTTGTCTCTAAGAGCACGATCCAAGAATGATCCAAATTCGCACACATCAGCTTGATTTTTTAATTTACCAATATATTCGGAAATGTTCATTTCTCTCTGTGTAATCTTGTAAAACTTGTAAGTTTCCACAATTACTGACTTTTTGGGGGCTAATCTTGTCAGCAAGACTTCCTTCAATTTCTCATAACTCTTGGATGAGACAGCATCCGGTTTCAAACATGTTTTTAACAATTTATAAGCTTCACCTCCCATTAATGTGATAAACAAATCAACTTTTTCTTTTGCCTTGATCTGGTTACATTTTAATAAATAATCCATGCGTTCCAAATAGCATTCAATATCCGTTTTAAACAATTAAGTTTGTTCAACGGAACCTATCAATGCCATTTTCCCGCTTTTCTTGATGACACCTAACGCTTACCAAATTTACTTCCACCAAACTCGTCGCCAGATATGTTATGTATTGCAATCGGGTTTGCTATGATGATTGATACGTCTATGAGGATACACTGACTGTTTATTACTTGTTTATTAGTTAATTACAAACTTCCTCCGACATTTTTGACTGTACCTCTACTGTCACCGTACTGCCGACCTATATATCAAAGTGGAGCTTGAGTTTTGGGAATAGATCCGGTGAAATTAGTGGTTGGGACATAACTTGCAATTGTAATTCATTCAGTTTTATGTGCACAATGTGACTGGTATGTCACGCGCATTGCCATGATGGAAAAGCATTTTCTATCGAGTCATTGAGGGTCTTTTGGGTAATGGTAACTTCCACTTTTTCCAGAAAGGTAGCATAATATATCTCGTTGATAATTTGGCACTTTGCAAGATTAGTTGTATATTGTGGTTTTATCAGTTTTAGAGTACTTGTGTTCTTGCTATATAAATACTGCTGTTTGAACTGACCAATATAACATTCCCCACATTCTTTGCATGCTATTTTGTGAATGTAATAGGTGAGGTTTGAGTTTGGAGAATAGATAGTTGTTAGGTTATTTGCTACTTGAATGTCATGTTGCTTTAATGTGTGTTTCATTTTTTCCGATTAATGACGGATCTATGGTATTGAGATGTATTCGTTTAGCTTATTGGGGGTACATTTTCATTACATAAACAATATATCCTTCTCAGACCAATAGTGTCAAATATTTAAGAGCCAACTTATAACATGGCAATGTTTTTGGGTAACAGCATCACAAAAATTTTAAAAACCTCCGCATATGATACCCTTGGCATTTTCAAGAATTTATACACAAAAAATCGTACCACATGAGCATGTTATTGAATCACTGGACGTAGAAGTTCCTTTACACCAACACACCAATAAACCTTTCCATGGGCATAATGGGAAAAATGGGATGAAATAAGTCTAAACACATCTCTTACAAAAAAGAATTTATTAATGGCATAAACTTCTGCTTAAATAATACATTTTTTCAATATAAAAGCTGTTTCTATTTTCAATACTTGTACATTTAGTAAAGTTAGTTAATATAAGTAACCTTGATTATATTTACTGCCAGATAACTAATAAAATCACAACCATTTTAAATTTTAAGTTTTAGCAATATTACTTAAACCATTCCATATGTAGTAGACTTTCTGATTTCAACCATTGACTATTTATTTGACGTTACTATAAACATGGCAGTTTTACTAAAAGAATACCAAATTATAAGTAACCTTGAAAAATAGTTTAACTTCTGACAGCAATAAAGTGTTATGTTTACTGCAATTAACTGTAATTGTCAATGATTTGAATTTTTACCAAATCGAAAATACATATGTAAAATATATTTTCAAAATCCATTTAAATCTGCTATGCTCTTTTATTTAAGAAAAAGACAATATCATGGAAATAAAAGTGAAGCATTCCCTTTTTATATCACCGCTTATCGAATAAATTTAAATTAATATTTCATGTAATACTACTGTAGGTAGGTATAGGAGGTGATGTAAAATTGTTCATTTGAGCTTATTGAAGCACTGATTTAACCTCTTCTTTGTGATGTAATACCTTGTAAAGGTGTTTCACAAATAAACGTGAAATATCTACAATGTGTGAAATATTGGTTTGAATTAGTTATGTAGCATTTATCCAGGTGTATAAGTACTCATATCAAAAGCGATATAGTGATAATTTCTTGAAGGTCATGAACACTGATATAAAAGCACAGGGACATTTGGAATATCATGTCTTTTTTTTTCGGGAGAGACATGTATCGCGTGGTGATAGTACTTGCAGCAATTGTTGGCCTTGCGGCCCCTCAATGTAATCCGACAGTAACGACAGCTAGTGGTACATTTGCTCCACCAACTTTTTGTTCAGGAGATATAATTTTCCAAGAAGAATTTGACTCTCTAAATTTTCAAAAATGGCAACATGAAAATACATTGGGCGGCGGCGGGGTAAGCATAAATTTTGGATATAATATTTTTTAGTTTCTATATATTCTGAACCATTCACTTTACATGAAAACCTTGTACGCAGTTTCATTTAAAAATAATTTTGTTTATTTTGCCTAAACCAATAGTTATCTAATTATAACGTTGAATAACTTACAAATAGCACTCCGAACTAAAAGAAAGGCCATCAGCTTCTTAAGTTCTCTATTATGATATGCCGAATGTTTGTTAAATAGCTAAAAGTTCTAAGCTTTCTTACGCGGGATAATCAACGAAATGGAAACTCTGATTTGCATGAAACGTTTTGAACAGATAAGATACTTTCATATAAGATCACTCGATTTTGAATTACATTTTCTTTTTTCAAAACTTGGCACGTTCTTCAATTTCTTTTAAATATTTTGGCATCATAAATAATTGAGAGGAGGATGTGTACTTCACCCCCCCCCCCCCCTGTGTGTGTATTGAAATTTTGCACGTACGAATCGAATCCATACTCTTAAGTCAATGCATATATTAATAATTAGTGAGAAAGGTATGCGCGTAAACTTTTGATGTTCATTTTAGAATGCTTGTACTCTCAAAATAACATAACCTCCAAATATTGTTGTAATTATATAATAGGCGTTTGCTTGTGCGCGGAATTAAAAGTATATGAAAACAATATAATAAATAATTTACACAATTACAATTAGTGGTAGGTAGATATAATAGCTCTTGTTGTAACTCCTTCGTCAAAGATTTATCATTACATTAATGCATGATTGGAGGGAACAATCTATGCTGTTCTTAAATATACTTTTGAGGATTCTTTAGGTTTTTTGCTTATGATTTTATTGAGTTATTTTGTTGTTAATTATTTTTTGCTGCAAATCTCGATAATACGATAATATAGACCTAGTTTCTTATTTCTTGTAGATATATATTCCTTCCATTATATACTGTCTTGAAAAATAATTCAAAAGCTTTACTGATATTTCCGGCAAATAGATACATTTTCTTTGTTGTTAAATTAGAAATGCAAATTATCTTTTAATGAATTTGCTCTTAAAAGGAACATTTTCAAAAGTATAATTAAGAATATAAGTATTAGGGATGAAATAATGTTATAAAATACCAAATATATATATATATATATATGGTTGCCTTCTTTTTTTCTGGCGTTTTTTAGGTCGACTTGTGAATAAAACAAAGGCGTTGTTATGCCATTGTTTTTATTTTATAACAATTTTTTTTTTTTCCATTACATGTTTCGGCCTAGAGGGCCTTTTTCAAATGGTGTTCTAGAATACATAATTAACATTTATTAATGGTTGTGAAGCAAAGTTAGATAATAACGAAAAACAATGTGTAAAATTTAAGTTTACAGTGATAAAAACAATATAACAATTTAAAATATATCCAAAATATATAAAAACAGAACATAAGTTTAAAATTTAGAGTGACAATAACAATACAAATGCTTTTTTCTTAAAAAATATACGTAATTACCTGACAATGTGTTTCGAAGTAAAGCTGTATTTAGTTTCTAAAGTAGACATGTTGCTTTCTGTTTCATGTAACCAAACGTTAAATATTGCCGCTTATTTCGATGTCAGATTGCGAGCAGTATGTGTGTATATGTCGTAGGACGTTAAATATTTTATAATTTTTTATTTGTTGTTTGCTTATTGATTTTTCTTCAAGTAAGAAGAACTATTTATTTTTGGTGTTTGTGCATATTGCAGTTTATCTATCTCTATTTGATGAATACACATACATGGTGTCAGGAATTAAGCATATTCCGGTTGTATATATTTAATTAGAAAAATTATAGATTGTCTCAGAGTAAAAAAATGTTTTTTTTCCTTCAGTTTAAAAAGAAAGAAACACTGGAAAGGGGGGGGGGGTTCGTTACTTATAACTAAAAGATATTTGTTAAGATGCAGATCGCTACTTTTTAATGATATTGTAATAGACTGAGTTCAAATTCTTTATGTCATTTCTATTGTTAATACAGTTTGCACTTTGCTTAATATAGATCATCTCTTTAATTTCTCTTTTTTTGGTATTATTCTCTATGTCAAGAATTTTGATATTTTTAAAATCAAAAGTGTTTTTTTTCCATTACGTGTGTTGCCAATGCCGTTTTGTCTGTTTTTGAGTATTTGTGGGCCTGCATTCGTTTGTATAAGTATTGTTTCGATTGTCCTATATAGTTGCCACTACAGTCATTACATTGTATTTTATATATTGCGTGAGTCTGTTTGTCTTTTGCCATATAGGGCTTTAGTTTCGAGAAAAGTGTCTTTGTCGTATTGATGGGCTTGTATGCGACTGCGATGTCATATGGTTTTAGTGTGTTTGATATCTTTTCTGTCAGTTGGTTTACATATGGAATACCGATAAATTTTTGGACGTTTGAGGCTTTTTTGTTATTTTGGGTTGAATTGTAGATGTTATTTATTCTTTGCTTCACTGTTTTGTCTATTAGACAGGATGGATAATTATTTTCTTTTAGGATTGACTTTATCTTATTAATGTTTTTAGGTCTGTATCTATGGTGTGCCAGTTTTATTGCTCTGTCAGTTAGGTTGTTGATTACATTCTTTTTGTATTTTAGGGGTATATTTGAATTGTATTGTGTATACCTAAACGATGCAGTTTCTTTATTATGCCAATCGGTATATATTTTACCAGCGCTATCATATGTTATGTTAATATCAAGGAAGTTGAGTGATTTATTTGTTTCAATTTCCATTGTCAAACGGATTTTTTTATGGAACGCATTGAACCGTTCTAGTAGGTATTGTGTTTTTGTTATTGAGATACAAGTCACAATGTCATCAACATATCTTTTGAAAAAGATCGGTTTAAAATCCAAGGTATCAAGTATGTTGGTCTCTAAATACTCCATTACGAGATTGGCGATAGGACCAGCAAGCGGTGAACCCATGGCAATTCCATAAATTTGTGTGTAATAGGTGTCATTATACTGGAAATATGTACTGTTTAAACAGAATTTGACGCCTTTTAAGAATTCTGTTTGATCTAAAGATGTGTGTTTACTGGTTTCTTTCCATCTTGACTTTATTATATCTATTGCTAAATCAGTGGGTGTGTTTGTATATATAGATTCTACATCAAGTGAGAGAATGTGATAGTTGGGTGGAATCGTTTGAGTGCGAATGAATTCTTGGAAATGCCAGGAGTCCTTTACATGCTGTGCGGAGTCGCCTAGTATTTGTGTTATACTGTGGCCTAAGAATTTTGCCATATTGTAAGTTGGTGACTGCGTATTTGAAACTATAGGCCTTAACGGTGTATTCATTTTGTGAATTTTTGGTAGCCCGTATATTGCCGGAGCCCGAGCATTCAATATATGTACCTAGTTGTTTTTTTGTTGCAGGGCCTATCAAGTTTTGGTTGTGCCATTTACTGATGATATTATTGTTTTCTTTCTGGATTTTTTCGGTTGGGTCGCGTTTTTCTTTTCTATATGTTGATTCAAGTTTATGTTTATAGTCCGTCTTGAGTAGTACTACTGTTTTATTTGCCTTATCAGCCGTAGTTATGATGATGTCGGGGTGGTCTGCGATGAATTGTTTTGTTTGTTTTATGAATTTGTTAATATATATGGTGGAAATGTTTTCTTTTTTGTGCAATTGTTTATTTTTGAAATTTGTGATGATATTACAAATTTTGTTCCTAATTTCGTTTTGGGTATCGGCTGAGAGATTATCCAGTATAGAAGTAGGTATTTCTATACTGGATATATATTCGTTGATGGGGATGTTTTTTTGTGGAAGACTATGTTTAGGACCGAGGCTGAGGATGTATTTAACATTATCTGGGATATCTATATTTGTGAGGTTTTTGATCCAATTTTTATTTACTTTGTAGTTCAATGCAATGTGTTGTTTTTTTACTAATCGATCAATTTTTGCTATTAGTTTGGTTTTGCTCTTGTTGAAGTAGTAGTAGGTATATATTTCCTTTTCTAAGTTTTCAAATTGTTTAAGGTGGGTATTAATTAGTGCTTGCGCAATATGATTTTTTAATTTAGTGACTTCGATCTGAATTGTTTTGATATCATGAATGGTTTGTGTGATAGTGATGTTTAGTATTTGTGAATAGCAAGAATCTATAGTTTTTCTAAATTTCGTTGTTAAACTTTGATATGTGAATTTGAATCTTTCTAATTTTCCTATTTTCAAAAAATTAGGTAATAATTGTAGCGATCTACATCTTACCAAAAAGTTGCGCCTGTTGAGTTGGTTGGCCAGCTTCTTCCTGGTTTTTATGTATCGGTAGATATCTTCTCGGATATCTTGATTCATGTCGTAATGTTGCATTATGCTTCTGATTTGATCCATTGCTGTAGCACTTACCGATACCCAAAACGAAATTAGGAACAAAATTTGTAATATCATCACAAATTTCAAAAATAAACAATTGCACAAAAAAGAAAACATTTCCACCATATATATTAACAAATTCATAAAACAAACAAAACAATTCATCGCAGACCACCCCGACATCATCATAACTACGGCTGATAAGGCAAATAAACTCAAGACGGACTATAAACATAAACTTGAAAATCTCATACAGGACGAATCAACATATAGAAAAGAAAAACGCGACCCAACCGAAAAAATCCAGAAAGAAAACAATAATATCATCAGTAAATGGCACAACCAAAACTTGATAGGCCCTGCAACAAAAAAACAACTACATATATTGAATGCTCGGGCTCCGGCAATATACGGGCTACCAAAAATTCACAAAATGAACACAGCGTTAAGGCCTATAGTTTCAAATACGCAGTCACCAACTTACAATATGGCAAAATTCTTAGGCCACAGTATAACACAAATACTAGGCGACTCCGCACAGCATGTAAAGGACTCCTGGCATTTCCAAGAATTCATTCGCACTCAAACGATTCCACCCAACTATCACATTCTCTCACTTGATGTAGAATCTCTATATACAAACACACCCACTGATTTAGCAATAGATATAATAAAGTCAAGATGGAAAGAAATCAGTAAACACACATCTTTAGATCAAACAGAATTCTTAAAAGGCGTCAAATTTTGTTTAAGCAGTACATATTTCCAGTATAATGACACCTATTACACACAAATTTATGGAATTGCCATGGGTTCACCGCTTGCTGGTACTATCGCCAATCTCGTAATGGAGTATTTAGAGACCAACATACTTGATACCTTGGATTTTAAACCGATCTTTTTCAAAAGATATGTTGATGACATTGTGACTTGTATCCCAATAACAAAAACACAATACCTACAAGAACGGTTCAATGCGTTCCATAAAAAAATCCGTTTCACAATGGAAATTGAAACAAATAAATCACTTAACTTCCTTGATATTAACATAACATATGATAGCGCTGGTAAAATATATACCGATTGGCATAATAAAGAAACTGCATCGTTTAAGTATACACAATACAATTCAAATATACCCCTAAAATACAAAAAGAATGTAATCAACAACCTAACTGACAGAGCAATAAAACTGGCATACCATAGATACAGACCTAAAAACATTAATAAGATAAAGTCAATCCTAAAAGAAAATAATTATCCATCCTGTCTAATAGACAAAACAGTGAAGCAAAGAATAAATAACATCTACAATTCAACCCAAAATAACAAAAAAGCCTCAAACGTCCAAAAATTTATCGGTATTCCATATGTAAACCAACTGACAGAAAAGATATCAAACACACTAAAACCATATGACATCGCAGTCGCATACAAGCCCATCAATACGACAAAGACACTTTTCTCGAAACTAAAGCCCTATATCGCAAAAGACAAACAGACTCACGCAATATATAAAATACAATGTAATGACTGTAGTGGCAACTATATAGGACAATCGAAACAATACTTATACAAACGAATGCAGGCCCACAAATACTCAAAAACAGACAAAACGGCATTGGCAACACACGTAATGGAAAAAAAACACACTTTTGATTTTAAAAATATCAAAATTCTTGACATAGAGAATAATACCAAAAAAAGAGAAATTAAAGAGATGATCTATATTAAGCAAAGTGCAAACTGTATTAACAATAGAAATGACATAAAGAATTTGAACTCAGTCTATTACAATATCATTAAAAAGTAGCGATCTGCATCTTAACAAATATCTTTTAGTTATAAGTGACGAACCCCCCCCCCCCTTTCCAGGTTTCTTTCTTTTTAAACTGAAGGAAAAAAAACATTTTTTTACTCTGAGACAATCTATAATTTTTCTAATTAAATATATACAACCGGAATATGCTTAACTCCTGACACCATGTATGTGTATTCATCAAATAGGGATAGATAAACTGCAATATGCACAAACACCAAAAATAAATAGTTCTTCTTACTTGAAGAAAAATCAATAAGCAAACAACAAATAAAAAATTATAAAATATTTAACGTCCTACGACATATACACACATACTGCTCGCAATCTGACATCGAAATAAGCGGCAATATTTAACGTTTGGTTACATGAAACAGAAAGTAACATGTCTACTTTAGAAACTAAATACAGCTTTACTTCGAAACACATTGTCAGGTAATTACGTATATTTTTTAAGAAAAAAGCATTTGTATTATTTTTTGTCACTCTAAATTTTAAACTTACGTACTGTTTTTATATATTTTGGATATATTTTAAATTGTTATATTGTTTTTATCACTGTAAACTTAAATTTTACACATTGTTTTTCCTTATTATCTAACTTTGCTTCACAACCATTAATAAATGTTAATTATGTATTCTAGAACACCATTTGAAAAAGGCCCGCTAGGCCGAAACATGTAATGGAAAAAAAATAATTGTTATAAAATAAAAACAATGGCATAACAAAGCCTTTGTTTTATTCACAAGTCGACCTAAAAAACGCCAAAAAAAAGAAGGAAACCATATTAATATACAAGGTCACTGAAAAGAAAAATACCCTCATATATATATATATATATACAAGAAAAGGAAAATTATCGGGTAAATTCCGCTGTAGAGCAACCGTAGACAATTGTTTCTGACTCATTGGTCGTCGTCAGTACGGTGTAGCCAAGGAATAAGGTGGGATAACCTTGGAGATGTAAGCTACACGGAAGACCATCAGGTGATAGACCGCCATTTGTAGCTTCGGTTAGAAGAGCCTCGGTTTTGAGGATTGACATCCAACCTCGCCACGAGAAAGACAATGCCAACCTGCGTGCCATCCGAGACCCAGGAAAGAAAAATCACAAAAAAAGGAATTAATCGCGGATACATAAAATACAAGTAAAGGAAAATTATCGGGTAAATTCCGCTGTAGAGCAACCGTAGACACGTGTTTCTGACTCATTGGTCGTCGTTAGTACGGTGTAGCCAAGGAATAAGGTGGGATAACCTTGGAGATGTAAGCCATATATATATATATTGCACTAGTGGAGGGGATAATATACTTGCAACACATATAATAAATAATATACCCTAATGTACTCAAATCTTGTTATTTGTATTGCTAATAATATCTCCTCTCTTACCTAGTCATTCAAATTTACTCAATTAATCTCAGGTTATAATTTATGATAATGATAATGTATCACTCAGTATATAATATTTTAAAATCTTTGCACCAAAATTAATGTACTCATATGCTATAATAGGTTTCTTTATTTCTTTTATCTATGCCCAAACACTACTCAGTTTTATTCTAAATCAATTTAATTAATTCTTTTTTTTTTATTATAATAATATTATTTAATGCATTTAGAAATAAATATTAATCTCCTAACTCTTTCAAATATTAATTACGATTCATCACTTCTTTCTGGTATGACTTTCCTATAAATGTAACTAGTTTTTATTTTTAACCGCGCAGTACTAGCATTTCATTTACTTTTATAAAGATGTCGCTTAGGTATTTGCCGTTATACACTACTACATAAAAATAACAATTTAAATGTTTCTAATAATCTTGTTCTACTTATTCTTATAATGAGGAGAATATTGCTGCTAATAAATTATCCCTCTTATAGGATAACAATAGTACGGTATGTATACTTTTCCTCTCACTATCTTCTTTATAATGCTATTTTATTTTTGTTTACTTGTAGGTCATTGACTTATCAGCTTCTATGTCCGTAATGAAAATGTCTAATACAATGTTACTATTTTACCAAATAAAAAGAAGAATTTCGCCACAATACTAGTTTAATGACAACAAATATAAAAATCCTGATTCGAAAATATACATCCAAAATAGTTATACGACATGTACATAGATTGTTAACCTGTCTAATCGCACCTGTACGTTTATTGTTATATGAAGGATGTCAGCAAATGTTATTTATTCAAAAGGTATGTACAAAATTCTATTTAATTATCTTATTCAATTTAGCATGCATAAAAACGATGCAATTTTATTAAATATAAATAACCTTCGTCTATAAACTATTAAACAAGTTGAAGGTATGTTATAGTACCAAGGTCATGTCAATTCATTTATATATGTGCATATTCTGTAACTTTTTATGAAAATAGAGATTTAATCTTTTAACAAAACGTATTTCTATACTTGTTTTATACTAGTAATCAATTCTAAATAATATTTATGACTTTTACTCGATATACAATTAAATAAATTCAAATTTTCCTTATTTAAAAATTATACAACCTCTTGTTAATATTTTTCTTCTATCTCTGGTTTGTTTAAATTATGTTTTCTTTTTTTTTTTCACAGGATCTTACTGGACTCGTTCTGTGCAACTGGTAACTCTCTGGAAACCCTCCTAGCACGACTTCTTGGTGTATCCTCGTTCTCCTTCAGGATCTGGAACTGCTTCGGTTATATCTTACAGGATGTATCTTGTTGTGTCCTCGAAAACTGCGGGATATCTTCTGGATTTAAATGCAGCTGTACTTCTATCTCGACTTGACACTGAACTAGACCTCTTCGGAAATATATATGGGTTATCGGATCCTCTAATTAATTTACCATTTAGTGCAACTGATGGATCCAATATTCCGCTCGGACTTGGTTAATATTTGGTAAGTAATCTTTTGATATTTATTTTCCTTATATAATATCTTCTTTATTCATACAGGATACCAATTAATTAAATTACTATGAAATTATTGAATAATTTTATGCTTCTTTATAATATATTTTGATTCTACCGTCAATAAATATTTTCTATGCTGAAAAGAACACTTTAAGCACCAACTTTCGCGGTTTTAGTGAATTTAAGATATACTTTTCGGAATAAAATCGTGATTTTCCGAAAAGTACACGCGCCTTTCTTGAAAAATATTTTTCAATTTTGTTGTTTGTTTATCGTCACCAAGACAATATTTTCGTTTTCTAATTTCATCCAATTAAATTCCTTTTCTCACAATTCTTGTTCAAAATGGTATTATAAAACTTTATTGATACGTTTCAGTGCTTTTCAAACTTTAGTAAACCTTCTCTATTAAATCTCTATTAATTTATAATAATGAATTACTAAGACTTTGTACTTCAAAAAATATTGCTAATCAAAATTTTCTGTAAATGTCAATTTTGACAGATCCGCTTATTCAAACTTTACCCGCGAAATTATTTACCAAGTTGTTTCCTTCATACTTCAACAATTAACATTAAATTATTTTACTTTACATTATTGTTAATTAGACAAGTTTTACAAGATTTCAAACTACATTTTTACATAAATTATAATATTTAAATCTCCATTTTCAGATACCAATGAAAATTACTGCCACCAAGAACCTGGTCCACTACAACTCCTTCAAGTACTGTTTTCATAATTGACTGCACACATCTTTATTGTAATAAATAACATTTTAAGTATACACAACTGTTCTTTTTTAGTTTAAATATTTTACTATAACAGTCACAAAGAAAAATTAGTAAAATTAAATAATCCTTCCAACTTGTTCAAAAATATACAGTGCCAAACATCAATATTGTTACTCAGCACATATGCCCCTTTTAAAAAATGTAAATTTTCAACTCGAATCAAAATTTATATTTATTAAACAAAATCTGATAATTAACATGTTTATCAATGTGCTCAAAACAATTATTTTAATCTACTAAATCCTTTAACAGATTTCAAATGAATCTTCTATTATTTGGTAATATCATATAACATTTATTTATAACTATCTGTACATAACAGTGTTTAAATTCTAAATTATTTGTGACACTCATAACTATAAAACTCAACTTTCTTATAAGTCCAAAAGTAATATAAGGCTTTTCTTTATTTTCATTTTAATTATAAAAGTATAAATTTATTTATTTAAATGGATGTCTATGACCTGTATAAGAAATTTTTGTTCCATTATTTATCGTACTATGTATTATAATCTTTCTTAATGTTCCAATACCTTATTAAAATATCTATATTTTTATTAATTGCCATCAAACTTTTTAACATTACTTGCATATATGTTTTTCTGTGTTTCCTAACTCAAACTTCTTATAAAAATATTATCTGTACTAACTTTTACATAAATAGGTGAATAACATATTCTTTTTATCTGTCTATGCCTCAGTTACTTATTTGCCTCTTTTAAAATGATTCACTATGCTTACTAATTATCTATTATTTTCATTATATACTGTTCTCATTCGAACAAATTCCCTTTTTACCTATAATTGACATTTTCGTCATCCCCTATACTTTCATTTATGGAAAGTCCATATTTTTTTTACTTATCGTTTTTAAAGGCTTACGTTACCTATATAATTCTTTTTTAAGACACTTTTGGTCCTATATTTTATATCATTTTGGGTATTTTTCACCCTTTTATACATATACACTCTATAATAATTCCATATTCTTATGGTACTTTTAATATTTACTATTTATTGTAAGCATTTACTTTCATCTAACATATTTTATTTTTAAAAGGCTCTTCTTAACTTCTATCTTTTCCATTTCTTCATCACCTAACATGTTTGTTACATCTTGATAAATATTTTCTAACTTTCTTCAGTGCTTTACTTATTCTGAAACATTCTTTTTATTTTTTATAAGGCTCAAGGTTATTTATCCTCTATACAATTTTTTTATCCACTTCATTCCATTTAAATACTCAGGCAAATCTATTTACTAGTAAGATTACTTATATTACCTTCTCTTATGGTTATTTACAAATTTATATACAATATGGGAATGAGGATATAACTTATTTTTTTCTTTAATTAATCATCATTTTTTTTTTTAATAACTAATAATTGTAACAGACCTATAACTAAACTAATCTAATATAATACCGGAATACTTTATGTACATTCTTTATCTGAAAATCTCTCTATAAATTCAAATTATTTTTCGATAAACATGAACTTGTCTGTATACATGTATATCTGTTTCATCATTATGTCTTTTATTTATTTTAAAGAAAGCGAAATTTAATATGCCCCTTTCTTATCAATTTGTTATCTGTATCTGGTCATGCCCCTATCTTATTATAAGGTATTTATGTCCTCCTTAACTTCATTACTATATAATTATTTATTTTCTAATAAACTCCAGGTCTCTATTTGTCAAAAACTTTTGAAATTTTGAGATCTACATGTTACTTGGATAAGCAGGTGTTGTAAGTACCTTCAGAAGACGATCTCCTTTCTTATCTTCTGTCCTGACTAAAATTTCCTTGGTATGAATTAGCATGATTCAGAGAAATAATGTCATTTCTCCTTTTACAGTTTAAACTTCCAATATTGTTCTTACTTATGAAGTTGATGTGGATTATTTGTCATAATTATATCGTTGTCAATGATTTGTCGTTTTATATCATTGTGGATGATTTGTCGTAACTCAGATTCAGGAAGTGTCGTTACTCACTTACACAATACAAACTTCCAATACTGTGTCTTACCTATAATTTCGGAAGATTTAATATAACTCAGATTTAGGAAGTGGCGTTAATCACTTTCACAGTACAGTCTTCCTAATACTGTGTCTTACCTATACTATGACTTATCATTCTACTATATAGTCATGTAACATAGATATGTGATATGTTCCTTTAAAATAACCAGTATCCTCATCAATTAGTTCGTAATTATTCAAACCTATCCTTCGATAAACTGTAAATGGTCCAGAATATGGCCTTATGAGTTTTGCCATAATTTTATTCTTTCTATCTGTTACTCGTAACGCGCGAACTATTACTTTATCATTTATATTATAAATCTTATATTTACGTTGTTTTTCTTTTTTCTTCTGCTCCCATTTAATTTTGCGTTTCAAAAGTTTGTGCTTTATTTGTTCATACCTGTCTCCTATTTCAGCAGTTTCATCATCTTGCCAAGGCCTTTGTGCAGGTTGTCCTGTAAAAATAGTTATTGGACATGCTTCGTGTACAGTACTTGGAGTATTATTCATGACGAATTCGATTTGTTTTAAATATCTTGCCCATTTATGATGGTTGTCTTCCAGTAATATACGTAAATATTTTAATACTTCCTTTATATACCTTTCAGAAGGATTAGCCTGGGGATGCCGTATTGAAATATGATGTGACTTAATATTTCTTTCATCTAAAAATTCATGATATCTTTGTTCATGAAGTATGTTGCATGATCCGATAAAATTGTTCTAGGAGTTCCATATTCTGTTATATACTCTTGTAGAGCTTGTAAAACCGTATCCGTATTGCATTTCTGTGTAGGTATTAATCGCACATGTTTAGAAAAAATGTCACACAGTACCAAAATATTACGATATCTTCTTGTGCTCGGGATTAGATTAGAAATAAAATCAATCGCCACTAATTGTAATCTATCATCCGCTATGATGCTCAAACTAATATTTTGATTAGTATAATTCTTTTCCTTTGCCAAAACGCACGTTTCACATCGTTTAATTTCCCTTTTAATTATCTTCTCGTCATTTTTACAATAATAAGCTTCTCTGTACATAAGCCAACATTTTCTCGCTCCTATATGTGTGTACATCATATGAAGATGTCGAATAATTTCAATTGTATGTTCTTCGTCTGTAACATATACCTCCAAATCGCCTATCTTTTTCAAAATTATCCCTTCTCTTATACTCATACCTTTATATGAACCATTTGACTGTAGATTAATTTTAATTATTTCCAACTCAGGTGACTCTTGAGCTTCCCTAATTCTTTGTAATGAAAAAATACCTTCTAATCCCAATTTCACCAAGTTGATGTGTACATTCGTAGTTTTAGTCTCCCCATACTTTCTACTCAAAATGTCAGCAGCAATCATTTCTTTCCCCGGTCTATATACAATTTCCATGTCATATTGCTGTATTAACAACGTCCAACGATAAATTCGGTTATTATTTAATTTAGTCGTCATAATGTTCAATAAAGCTTTGTGATCCGTCTCCAATTTGAATTTCTTCCCTATTAGGTAATAACGTAACTTGGTCAATGCATATATGACTGCAAGCATCTCGAGTTCTGATATCCCAAATTTCCTTTCGCACGGCTTTAAAGTTCTTGACGCGAAATATATAGGAACCTCGATACCATCTTTCATTTGTATCAATTCAGCCGCAACTGCTACACTTGATGCATCTGTCCTAACGATGAACTCTAAATTAAAATCCGGATGATATAATTTAAGATTTTCTACAAAATTATATTTTAGTTGTACAAAACATTCCTCACACTCATCAGTCCATTTCCATTTCGTTCCTTTCTTCAGTAGATTTAACAACGTACTTGTCTTTTGACTATAATTAGATACAAATTTCCTATAGTAATTCAACAATCCTAAAAAACCTCTCAGCATCTTGAGTTTATTTGGTCTGGGATAATTTTGGATCTCCTCTAATCTTTGTGGATCTAGTAAAATATTCTGTTGGTTTACTACGTAACCCAAATAATTAACTTCTTTTTGGCAAAACTGGCACTTAGACAAGTTTAATTTCATGCCATTGATTTGTAAAGTATTTATAATAATCTCTATATGATTTACATGCGATTCTATATCATCTGAAAATATTATTATATCATCTAAATAATGAAGAGCAAATTTTTCATATTTGTCCAGTATCTTGTGAAGAAATCTTATCAATCCCGCAGGACTACTTTTAATGCCGAAAGGACAGACTTTGAAATGGTAAGTAATTCCATTTACGTTAAATCCACAGTACTTCCTGGAATTCTCGTCCAACCTTATTAACCAAAAAGCATTCTTAAGGTCTAATTTGCTATACCACTTTTTATTTCCACATTTGGTAAGTAGGACATCAATGTTTTGTGGAATTTCGTGCTCAGGCATGATCCTAAGGTTAATTAAGCGCGCGTCAATACAAAGTCGAATAGAATTATCTTTCTTTTTTACTAATACAACAGGACTAATAAAATATGTGTTCGATCTCTCTATGATATCCGCTTCTTCTAACTTTCTTAATTCTTCATTTACACGATCTTGAAAAAAATACGGTATTGGATAATTTTTACATGATAAAGGCGAATCATCATTAATCAATAACCGGTGTTCATAATCTTTGGCAAAAACGACTTCATCATTTATTAATTTGATGTTCTTATCAAGAATTTCTACTAAACTATCTTCAATCCATGGTTCTGGTAATTTTTGTAGCCATATAAAAGTTTGAATGTCAGCTTTATTCCTTATAACTTTAACTTCATGCTTATCTTCAGTTATAACAGTATCTCCATATTCCTCATTTATATCTGTTGATCTGGGTAATTCGAACATTGCCCCTTCCAAATGTTCTTGTGTATCATCATTTTCTGTACGATCTGCTATAATAATATTGTTTACCTCATTCTGAATATCTTCCTTATACTCAATATAGGCGTTTATTTCTTTCATATCCACAACTTTTTCTAATAAAATATCCTTCCCTCCTATCTTAATTTTGTTTTCCTCAAAATCTAAATTCATTCCAAGTATTCTCATATTATCTATTCCTAGTATGCAATCATAAAACAAATTGCCTATTAAATAAAATTGCATAATAAATTTATATCCACTCAAAACGACATCTATGCATAACCTCTTATTGATACATCCCATTTTTCCCTTATTTGCAGACATAACATTCGTATTTTTGACTTTTATTATATATTTAGAATATTCAGGAATTTTCATTATCATATCTTCCTTTATAAGAGAGATTTCTGCACCAGAATCCAACAAAGTTTTAAAATTAACATTTCTAATACTAATTATGCAAAAAGGTAAACTTTCATAGTTATTAATTATATTTCCCATATCTAAATTATTTTGTACATTCCCCATTCCCGTTATATTACTACTTCTACTTATATTACAACTAACTCTATTTATATCAAAATCATCTATTAATGAGAAGTTCCCGGTATCGCATTTTGATATGGATTCAATTTCATCTCCAAAATTGGCGTTTTTTTTTCTTCTATTAGACCAACTTCTATTTCATCTGGAACCTGACTTCCAGTAATCCTCCTATCTGATTTTCTCCAATCTTGAGTGTGTATATTATTTACCTGTCTCGAGTTTCCATAATACCTATTGTTTTGATCTTGGTAATTATTATGCTGAGGTACTTGTCTCGCAGATTGATTTATAAATGGATTATTCCTATTTGCGTTTGGTCTTCCAATACCTCCATTTATGATACCACGATTATTATTCCAATTGTTATTACCATTCCCTTGTGTATTATAGTTCCTATTATAATTATTATTCTGTTGACTATTAAACTGGTAAGGTTGTCTTTGCCCAAAATTGTTATTTTGACTGTTACCAGGTTGATTATTCCTCGGATATGCATTTTGTTGTAAAGATGTATTGTTACGTGCATATTGATTATTCGCACCATTGATATTTGACGAGCGTTGCTGGTTATTCTGAGATTCGTTTCTTCCATTCACTTGTCGAAATTCCCTATATTTCACGCCGTCTGAATAATCATCTAATCGTCTAAGTATGTTGATCAACCCATTCATATCTGTTACATTTTGACAAATAATTGCATGTGTATCAACAGGAATAAAATGTTGCAACAAATGTTGAGATATGGTCTGTTCGTCTAAATGTGAGATGTATCTACAATAATTAAACATTCTTTGTGCATAAGCCTCCCTCGAAGATTTACCTGGCTGATATCTCCCTGTTAACAGCCTCTGATGTGCTCTGCTTTGCTGCGTCTCACTCCAGTAATTGTTTTTAAATAATTCCACAAACTTACTTAAATCACCGCAACTGTCTTCAACCCTTTGAAACCAATCCGCTGCACCATTGTTTAAAGTCGCTCGAATAATATTCATTTGGCTCCTAAAATCCTGTATCTCTTCTATGTATCTTAAGATGTTAGTTAAATATGCCATGGGATGTGTCGTCATTTTATCTCCGCTAAAATGAGTAATATTTTCAATTCTTATACCGTTATTCAATATATGATAAGACGGTGTACAAGTAGCTTGTGGTGTTTTAATATTTTTAGATTTCAACAAAAGTTCTTTCAACTCTAATTTCTGAACCTCGCACTCTTTTAAAACCTCTTCTATTCCAGATTTCTGAACACTCGTAGACATTGTTAATACTCTAATATCTTTCAAACACTTATCCTCAGTATTTTCTATCTTCTTATTTAAATTCTCCGCCAATTTTTCTGTCTTGTCCGTAACATCTTTGCTAACCTGATCAACTTCCTCTCGTATGCGTTTAGCTAACTCCTTATGTATCTCACTATTGTTCTTTTCTAATTGTTTAACGTTTTCTTGTACTACCTTTACTTTACCTTCAACCTCTTGTACTTTATTTGTAATAAGAGTTTTAACTTCAGTATCCTTAATCTTCAGTTTGTCATCCATTTCTTTGCGCATTTTAACTTCCCTATTATCCATTTCTGTAGTAAGTTTTATAACCTTTTCTTCGGTATTTCTTAATAAAGATTCCTTTAATTCTTCAAGATTTCTTTTATTCTCTTCTCTAGTATCCTTACTAGCCTTATCCAATTTACCACTTAATTCTTCCTTCAAATCCACTAAATTCTTCTTATTCTCTTCACTCACCTTGTCAAATTTCCCATTTAATTCTTCCTTTAAATCAATTAAATTCTTTTTACTTTCTTCGTTCGTTTTATCCAATTTATCCAACTTATCACCTAATTCTTTTTTATCCTCATCCCTATTTTTCTTAGCTTCCTCGCTCGTCTTGTCTAATTTACCACTCAATACTTCCATACTCTTTTTATTTTCTTCGTTAATCTTTTTATTATCTTCATTCATCTGTTTTAACATCTGTAAAATTGATCCACAATCTACTACTGGTGTCGACATTTCTATTTTAGAAGTCTCTCCTTGAATTTCCACCTTATCACCTCTATCCTGTGTTTCCCCTGTCTGTTCAATACCTTCCTGAACTTGTAATGTAAGTTCTCCTCCCTCTGGTACATTCACATCCTGACCTACTTCCTCTTCACTGTCACTAGATGATTCAGATCTATTTAATCCAAAGTTACTCTTAGATCTGGTATTCATTTTGAATAATTAAAGTACACAATTTCTTATACCTTGATATGTTTTAAGCTGAATTAATTACCTTTGTAAAATGTATACTAATGTTACCGCTATTACTATGATTAATAAAATATTTGAAATATGTTGTTACGAGTCTTATTTTAATTTCTTCACGTTAGATACGTCATAAAATGAGCTAAGGAGGGTAATATAAATTACAAACACCTAATCAAAATTAATAAAATAATCAAAATACTATTTGCGAGTCTTATTTTAATTGCTCCACGTTGGGCACGCCATAAAATGCACTAGTGGAGGGGATAATATACTTGCAACACATATAATAAATAATATACCCTAATGTACTCAAATCTTGTTATTTGTATTGCTAATAATATCTCCTCTCTTACCTAGTCATTCAAATTTACTCAATTAATCTCAGGTTATAATTTATGATAATGATAATGTATCACTCAGTATATAATATTTTAAAATCTTTGCACCAAAATTAATGTACTCATATGCTATAATAGGTTTCTTTATTTCTTTTATCTATGCCCAAACACTACTCAGTTTTATTCTAAATCAATTTAATTAATTCTTTTTTTTTTATTATAATAATATTATTTTATGCATTTAGAAATAAATATTAATCTCCTAACTCTTTCAAATATTAATTACGATTCATCACTTCTTTCTGGTATGACTTTCCTATAAATGTAACTAGTTTTTATTTTTAACCGCGCAGTACTAGCATTTCATTTACTTTTATAAAGATGTCGCTTAGGTATTTGCCGTTATACACTACTACATAAAAATAACAATTTAAATGTTTCTAATAATCTTGTTCTACTTATTCTTATAATGAGGAGAATATTGCTGCTAATAAATTATCCCTCTTATAGGATAACAATAGTACGGTATGTATACTTTTCCTCTCACTATCTTCTTTATAATGCTATTTTATTTTTGTTTACTTGTAGGTCATTGACTTATCAGCTTCTATGTCCGTAATGAAAATGTCTAATACAATGTTACTATTTTACCAAATAAAAAGAAGAATTTCGCCACAATACTAGTTTAATGACAACAAATATAAAAATCCTGATTCGAAAATATACATCCAAAATAGTTATACGACATGTACATAGATTGTTAACCTGTCTAATCGCACCTGTACGTTTATTGTTATATGAAGGATGTCAGCAAATGTTATTTATTCAAAAGGTATGTACAAAATTCTATTTAATTATCTTATTCAATTTAGCATGCATAAAAACGATGCAATTTTATTAAATATAAATAACCTTCGTCTATAAACTATTAAACAAGTTGAAGGTATGTTATAGTACCAAGGTCATGTCAATTCATTTATATATGTGCATATTCTGTAACTTTTTATGAAAATAGAGATTTAATCTTTTAACAAAACGTATTTCTATACTTGTTTTATACTAGTAATCAATTCTAAATAATATTTATGACTTTTACTCGATATACAATTAAATAAATTCAAATTTTCCTTATTTAAAAATTATACAACCTCTTGTTAATATTTTTCTTCTATCTCTGGTTTGTTTAAATTATGTTTTCTTTTTTTTTTTCACAGGATCTTACTGGACTCGTTCTGTGCAACTGGTAACTCTCTGGAAACCCTCCTAGCACGACTTCTTGGTGTATCCTCGTTCTCCTTCAGGATCTGGAACTGCTTCGGTTATATCTTACAGGATGTATCTTGTTGTGTCCTCGAAAACTGCGGGATATCTTCTGGATTTAAATGCAGCTGTACTTCTATCTCGACTTGACACTGAACTAGACCTCTTCGGAAATATATATGGGTTATCGGATCCTCTAATTAATTTACCATTTAGTGCAACTGATGGATCCAATATTCCGCTCGGACTTGGTTAATATTTGGTAAGTAATCTTTTGATATTTATTTTCCTTATATAATATCTTCTTTATTCATACAGGATACCAATTAATTAAATTACTATGAAATTATTGAATAATTTTATGCTTCTTTATAATATATTTTGATTCTACCGTCAATAAATATTTTCTATGCTGAAAAGAACACTTTAAGCACCAACTTTCGCGGTTTTAGTGAATTTAAGATATACTTTTCGGAATAAAATCGTGATTTTCCGAAAAGTACACGCGCCTTTCTTGAAAAATATTTTTCAATTTTGTTGTTTGTTTATCGTCACCAAGACAATATTTTCGTTTTCTAATTTCATCCAATTAAATTCCTTTTCTCACAATTCTTGTTCAAAATGGTATTATAAAACTTTATTGATACGTTTCAGTGCTTTTCAAACTTTAGTAAACCTTCTCTATTAAATCTCTATTAATTTATAATAATGAATTACTAAGACTTTGTACTTCAAAAAATATTGCTAATCAAAATTTTCTGTAAATGTCAATTTTGACAGATCCGCTTATTCAAACTTTACCCGCGAAATTATTTACCAAGTTGTTTCCTTCATACTTCAACAATTAACATTAAATTATTTTACTTTACATTATTGTTAATTAGACAAGTTTTACAAGATTTCAAACTACATTTTTACATAAATTATAATATTTAAATCTCCATTTTCAGATACCAATGAAAATTACTGCCACCAAGAACCTGGTCCACTACAACTCCTTCAAGTACTGTTTTCATAATTGACTGCACACATCTTTATTGTAATAAATAACATTTTAAGTATACACAACTGTTCTTTTTTAGTTTAAATATTTTACTATAACAGTCACAAAGAAAAATTAGTAAAATTAAATAATCCTTCCAACTTGTTCAAAAATATACAGTGCCAAACATCAATATTGTTACTCAGCACAATATATATATATATATATATATATATATATATATATATATATATATATATATGGAACTTGACGTGAAGATTTCAACTGTCAATTTCACATTTATTGCGAAAAATTAAATAAATAAGTAAATAAAACAAGCATAGATTATTTAAAGTTTATTTGCTTTTAAATTTACCATGCGGTATTTACATAGCTTGTATTTTAATATTTAATTCAGACGCTAATTAACGATTGTTGTTGATTTGTATATGCGCTCATCTTTTTCTTTTAATCTGTGTTTGTATGAGATGATTGAATGGCGTAGGTATCCTTATACATGAATTAACGAAATAATTGTAAAAATTCGTAAGATGAACAGTAAACAGGACTAATAGTTTTTTTTATTTAACACTGGTGTGACACAGAGCTGAAGTTTTCCCATCTGTTTCTGTCATTCAAGATTTTATTGAATTTCAAATAATGAACAGTTAAAGTGAGCTATATTTTGCTGCTCCTGTATTAAAGAATTTAGTCTCTACAGTTATTTAAAAAAAAAAAAAGAAATTATAAAGCTGTATACATATTTTGCTGCTAAATTTACCATAAAATGTAGCATATATTTTCTGACAGAATTTTTTTTTGAAATTTTCGCCTTGTACAAAAATTACAATAAAATACATATAAATAAATAATTTTATAGCTGTAAAATAGTTATATAATATTTAGCACATATTTTCTGTAAAACACGACGCATAGATTTTATTCTAAGTTTTGCCAAAAGTGTTAATTTAATGAAATTTCTATGAATTTCTTTAAGAATATATTGAAATATACTTACAATGTACAATAGAGGGTTATAATCATCATATGATCATGCTTACGTGCATATATAATACTGCCAAAATGACAAAATAGCATTTATAACTTGTAATTTCGAATTCATGTTAAAGTTGATTACTTCAAGTCGATAATTTCAAAATTACTGCTAGAAAAGTCTTTAAACTGCGCTTATTGAATTCTAACGTCCAATCTGACAATCAATTTGAACAAGCAGGCGTGAAATTGTAAAACATAAAAATCGCTAAAATGCAAATGGAGGCGACTTAAATCAGTTACAGACACATTATATAATGTTTTCAATAATTTTGTCAAAAATATCTACCGGGTGTCCACACGAAAACTTTATATTGAATTATTTCTGGTGTTTTTGAAGACAAAAACTTGAAATTTTGGGAGGTTGTTCAGGATATAGGGGGACAATGAATAGTGTATTTCATACCGCCCCATCGGGTCACCCGCCGCCGCCGGCCACCCCCACTCCAATATTTTAAATGACACCCTGTATTTTTTTTTGGTGGTTTTGAAAGAACACAATTTTCTTGATATTCCTATGTGAAAAAACTAGTAACACACATTATGACATTTATGAGATATTTAAATTTAAAAGTTTCAGATATCAGAAATTATTAACTCCGAAAAATCATAAGTTAGTCATGGAAATAGTTTGCTTTAAATTAGAATTGTTAAAATTGTGACTTTTGTGTTTCATTAATATTAATACTTGTAAAATTGTTCTTAAAGTTTCGGCTTTTTCGCTGAAATGGTTTATACTCTTGAAGAGAGACCTGAAATAGTGATTTTGTATGGGATTGCAAACAAAAATTATTCCCAAGCGGCGACGTTATTCAATGAAAACCATCCAAACAGAAACGTATCTGTTGCTTATGTCAGAACGCTAATAGAAAAATTTTTGCAAACTGGATCTGTAAATAATAAAAAACGGAATACGAATAATTGTGGTGTACTAAATGAAGCTATGCAACTAGCAGTTCTTGGGCATATTAATTTAGACCCAGAGCTTTCGTTGAGAAAATTATCCGAAGTTTCGGGAGTGCCAAAATCAACCTGCCATAAGATATTAAAATTAAATAAAATGCACCCTTATAAAATTCAACTTCACCAAGAGTTGGGTGACGGTGATTTCGACAGAAGAGTCGAATTTTGTGAAATAATGACAGATATTATTCGGCAAAATGGAAATGTTTTGCGAAGTATTTGCTTTAGTGATGAAAGTTGCTTTTACTTAAATGGTCTTGCGAATAGACACAACTGTCGATATTGGAGCGACGTAAAACCCCATTTTTTCCGAGAAGGCAACACACAATATCCCCAAAAAATTAATGTATGGGCTGGAATTCTTAATAACCAAGTAATTGGCCGATATTCTTCCAGGAAAATTTAAATGGACCTAAGTACTTACAATTTTTGGAAGAGCTAATACATCCTCTTATCATACAGTGTCTAGAAGAAAACTTGAATGAAATAGAGGAGGAGCAATTATATTTTCAACAAGATGGAGCTGGGCCACATTACTGTTTAGACGTTAGGAATTATTTGGATAATATTTTCCCAGGACATTGGATTGGACGTAGGGGCTCTATTGAATGGCCAGCTCGCTCCTCCGATTTAACTCCCCTAGATTTCTTTTTGTGGGGACATTTGAAGTCTGTTGTTTATAAGACACCGCCACAATCAATAGCTGATTTACGTAATAGAATAACAGAGGAATGTCGAAATTTAACACCACAAGTGTTCGAAAATGTTAGAAATGCTTTTGAAAATAGACTTTATTTATGTTTAAATGTAAACGGTGAACAATTTGAGCATTTAATTTAACTAAAATGTTGTGAATAAATCTTGTTTTAAGTATTTCCATGACTAACTTATGATTTTTCGGAGTTAATAATTTCTGATATCTGAAACTTTTAAATTTAAATATCTCATAAATGTCATAATGTGTGTTACTAGTTTTTTCACATAGGAATATCAAGAAAATTGTGTTCTTTCAAAACCACCAAAAAAAAAATACAGGGTGTCATTTAAAATATTGGAGTGGGGGTGGCCGGCGGCGGCGGGTGACCCGATGGGGCGGTATGAAATACACTATTCATTGTCCCCCTATATCCTGAACAACCACCCAAAATTTCAAGTTTTTGTCTTCAAAAACACTAGAAATAATTCAATATAAAGTTTTCGTGTGGACACCCGGTATATTTTATAAAGCAATCCTAAAATGTTTAATTTTATTTTGATAAATAACATTTTCTAATACCCTTCAGAAAATATTTGCTAAAATAAAAGATAATGATTTGAAAAATATCTAAGTAGAAGTCTTTTCTTGTATTATTTATCTATAAAAGTAATTAGCCATGAGTGTAATTAGTAAGTAGTTGATTAAAAAACTAATCTAACAATCTTTAAAATAGTGCTGTTTACAGTCTCTTCTATGTTATTGGGCTCTTCTATGTGTTAATAATATCAATTCTGATGAATTTTTATATGCTTTTACTTATTATTTACAAATAATGAAGGTGTTGAAAAATTGACAGTTTTTCATGATTATGCCATCTACCATTTGTTGTCACCACGTTAATCGTCGCTTTGTAAGAGAGAACTATCAGAGTGAATCCAGGTGCTTTTTATAACTCTGCTTTCTAGTTGTTTGCTTTAACTCTTACCATATTACACCTTATCATTTTTTATACTATCTTGAATCCTTTCTTCGAATCTTAATTAATCTAGATATAACTTTGTTTATTTTCATTCAAAATGATTAATACATATAATGTTTAATCTTTTTTCATCGACACTTTAAATTTATTTAATAGCCTTTTAATACGTATCTATCATATCGTTATTATGACCGATATCAAGGATATCCATTCTTCAACATCACTGCATATCTAATTATCTTTATAACGAAATGGATTCTATATTTGCGTATATATGTGTATGTGTAATTTTTACAATTGAAATATCATTTTATAATCACGATTATATTATTAGTACTCATTAACTAAACTAACATAACATTTTCAATAACAAATAAACCGTATACTGGACGTACAATAGTCCTAAACTAGACAACTCTTAAAACTTGTATTTTTTTAACAAGATTTTGAACAGCTTTTTAAATAAATGAGAGTGAAAAATTTAAGTCAAATTGACAATCACAAGTACAATATCTAAATTTCCGCAGTTATATATTATATGATTGTGCTGCATGTGCTTAACGTATTCTTCTTCTGTATACAATTCTTTATTCAGCCAATTACTGCCCATATCTTGATTCTTCTTAATATTACATTCTTGTTTGATGTATACCCCAAATTTTGTTATTTATTTACTAATTATTTCTTCTACATTTCGATATTATATTATACAATAACTTCTTGTAATGTATATTTTATTATTAGTTTTACGTTTGATTACACAATCGTTAAATACCAAATTAATCAAATAATTTTTAATTTTCTGCCGAAGTCATTCAGATTTAATTACTAAATAAACAACAAATGTTGGATTTTCACTATTTAATATTCGAAGTAATATTTGACAATTGTTTCGTCAACACAGTGGCTTCTTCAGAAATAAATAAAAATATTACACAAACACTTATACCGATAGGTCGAGCTCGGAACGGGCCATAGACAGCAATGAGTGGCAACACCGAAACCCCTCTACCCGCAGCAGCAGCACATTGCAGTTAAGAATTTAGTAAGACTTAAACCGCGCAAGGATATAGTCGTTTGCATATTCGTTCTGTATACGTAATTTGCCCATTTGTTTCAGACATAATAAGGTCCAATTTATTATTATTATTGTATTCTTAGCTGCTACGGAAAAGTAACTTTAAGTAATAAAAAAACAATAACGTTTTCTAAAAGATAAAAGTATAAAAATCAATAATTCTACAAAATAAATTCAAATTTTAAGAAAGTCACTCAAAATAGGAGCACGCGGAGTGGTATCGTACACACGTTGCCACATAGCACGTTCCATACATATATTGTTGCTTATGTATGGCCCGTCGCGAGCTGGACCTATATATCTAACAATATAGCACAATTTATGTAGATGGGGTGATCTATTGAACAGTGTACATTATGAAAATAAATTTAATAAGGGGGAGTTATTAGTTTCTAACTGATCATTAAGTAAATTATTAGAGGATGATCAGTTAGAAACTAATAACTCCCCCTTATTAAATTTATTTTCATAATGTACACTGTTCAATAGATCACCCCCTCTACATAAATTGTGCTATATTGTTAGATATATAAGTGTTTGTGTAATATTTTTATTTATTTCTGAAGAAGCCACTGTGTTGGCGAAACAATTGTCAAATATTACTTCGAATATTAAATAGTGAAAATCCAACATTTGTTGTTTATTTAGTAATTAATACGATGGATCTTCATCAAGTAAAGACCGAATCAATTCAATCATTCAGATTTATTTGTTGTCTACTCCATAATATCAAGTATCTATGATACTATTACTACCGACAATCCTTTTAATCAAATGTCAATTCATATCTAATACACATCACACAATATAGAATAATTCTTCTTCTTTCCAATGTGTAATGTATGTTCCAAGACTGTGTTTATATGTTTACGTGTTAATTTTGCAATTAAAAAATGACATTTTAGAATAGTGAATATGTTACTACTACTCCTAACTTAACAACAATACAAAACATAACATTATAATTTAACTTTTTTTCATAGAACTGGGAATTCCAATGGTACACCAATAATAGAACAAACAGTTTTGTTTACGATGGTGTTTTATATATTAAGCCAACACTGACTGCCGATCATTTGGGATATGATGCTATCTATAGAGATACTTTGGATTTGAATGGAGGATCTCCCGCGGACGAGTAAGTTTGATTATCGTATAGAATTAATTATTTTACGCATAATATAATCCTTGCGCGATAGTTCCACGTGGGTTTCTTTTTTCACTTTCAGTCTGAATAGTATCATGATAAGCAGAATCTTACGTACATAATTATTTACGACAACTTAAATAAATATGTATTTATAAGTTATTCAGCATCACTGGTCGACGAATTTTCAGTTTCACTGGTATAAGTGTCAACAGAAATAATAGAAGATTCAATCACGATATCAACTAGACCATCCAATTTACACATTCTTGATTCTTTCTTTATAACATGCTCCTCCCACATTTTCTATGGATTGTGGTAGATGTTCCTTAACATCTGCACACTAACTCAATCAAGTTCAATTTGCAGTGGTAAGGTTAACTTTATTACTACTTTTGACCATCTCATATGCTACATAGACATTATACGAGGGCGTATTTTTATGTTATCTACCTAGCCATGAAAAAAAGCACATAAGAGAACAAAAAAAATATTTTTCTACATAACTCCCTTCAACACTAATACACTTATTCCATCTTTTTTCCAGTTGCCCCATACCCTCAGAAAAAAATTGCTTCGGCAACCCCGCAAAATATTCTTCAACAGCTTCTTTGAGTTCTTCATCAGAAGCAAAACGCTTTCCTCTGAGATGCTTTTTTAAATTTTTGAAGAAGAAGTCTGACGGAGCTAGGTCGGGACTATAAGGTGGATGCCTTAACTCTATAAACCCACAGTCATTGATTATCTGCTAAACTTTGTTTGCCTTATGAACCCGACAATTGTCGTGCAGCAACAAGTTTTTTTGTGGATAAGAATGCGGGGGTTTTTCCTCCAGAGCAGTTTTTAAATTTTTAATTGTGTTTCCGTCATTCTCTTCATTTATGGTAGACCCTCTCGGCATATATTCAATAAGCAAAACTCCTTCAACATCCCAGAAAAGAGTTGCCATCAGTTTTTTTTCCAGAAAATTGTGTCTTGGCCTTTTTTGGTGGTGGAGAGCCCTTATGAACCCACTGCATGGACTCTTGTTTAGTAGGAGGGTACCAGTAATATACCCAAGTCTTATCCCCGGTAATAATTCGAAATAAAAATGTTTTGTCCCTCTCCAACTTGACCAAATTTTCTTGAGAAACTTCTTTTCTGCACAGTTTTTGTTCAGGTGTAAGCAATCTGGGTATCCACCGTGCAGACACCTTCTTCATACCCAAATCGTCATGCAAAATTTTGAGAACACTTGTTTCGAATATACAGGCTTCATTGGCAATGACAGTGATCTTTACACGCCGATCTTTCAGTACCAAATTTTCGACTTTTCGCACAATGTTATCAGTTCGAGCTTCAACGGGTCGTCCGGACTTTGGGTCACCATTGATTGACTCTTGACCCCAGCGAAAGAGTTTAGACCAATATTTTACTTGGAAATAAAATGGTGTATCTTCCCCATATACAGCAACCATTCTTTCATGAATTGCTTTTGGACCATTGCCCTCCTTTGCCAGGAACTTTACTACGCTGCGATGTTCAACTTTAGTTTCACTCATTTCATCGAGAAATGGACCGTCTCAAATCTCTATACACTAAACACAACTTAGCACATGTACTTCTAACAGTGACAGCAATTTTTCAATAATTTGTTTGACATCGTCACTCTTTTGTTTCATGGCCAGGTAGATAACATAAAAATACGCTCTCGTACTTATCTTTATTAAAACTTATAAAATGAAAAATTTTAAATCGAACGATATTTGCATCATAATAAACGTTTTGGGAAGTCAATTAAATTTGTATATTTTAATCAAAACAGAATACACTAGAAGAATGACAGAAATAAAGGGCACCAAATTTTATTAGTTAGGTTCAGCAATTTTTTGGAATTTTATGTCTTATTAAAAAATATGCCATTTTCATGCTTTCTTTCTTTTTAAGTGTCTTTTTCTGTTTTTTGGTGCTTTTTAGTAAGGTGTTTACTCATAACTATTTAAATCTATAATTATACTCTTGGTTTATAAGTTTGAGGTCGCTTGCTGGAACATCATGACCTGCGCCCAAAATATGTCGAACCACAACTTCTCTGCCCTATTAAACGAGAAATGAGTGATGTGTTCTTTATAGCGAGTTGCAGTTGAACGTCTAGTCAGCCCAATATATTTTTTCTGACATTTACTACAATTAATTTCCGAAGTTCCAGATTTTTGTTCTACGTTAATTGTATCTTTAGGACTGCCCAAAACATTTTTCTACGAATTACACGACTTGAACGCAACTTGCAATCCAATATTTTTAAATGTATTATTAAAATTTTTCGAAATATTTTGAAAAGGTACTATAACACATTTTTTAGCTTCAGTACTTTAAGGTAGCAAAGTTGTGGGACTTAAAATTACATTTTTACGTTGCAGCTTTCTTAAAATACTGTCAACTTTGTCTGTATCTAATGTATCTAAAAATGGTGGTTGTCCATTGTCTTCCATTTCAAAAGTGAATTTAATAGTGGGAAGTTGTGAGTTTAATTCATAAAGAAAACTTCCGCATCATACATTTCAGTGTACAAAATCGCGAAAATATCGTCAACATACTTAATCCATACTTTAGGAGTTCTTTTTGAAATCTGTTTCATAATTACTCATAATTAAATTGGCAATAAATGGAGACAAGAAATTTCCCATTGCTGTATCGTTGTTCATAGAATTTGTCTCTGAAAACAATTATGAGACTTACAAAGGATTGCTAACTAGATGTATTCATTTATTATATCCTTTTCAATTTAATTATTACGCAGCAAACGCTTTAACTATTTTAGGGTTTCTGAAGTCGGTACTGAAGGAAACACTGAACTTACATCGACAGAAATCAAAATCTCACTTTCTTGCAAATTACAATGTTTAATTTCTTGAAACCAACTCCAGCGAGTTTTTTCAGTGCAAAGCTATCTTGTTGCAAAGGCATATTATTGAATTCATTTACTAGCTATTTTGACAGTAATTAAGTCGATGGGTTTATACCTAACACAGTAGGTCTCATCGACTTACAGGCTTTTGCATTTTTGGTATTTATTTGGCATGATCGGATTAGGTATATTTAAACAAAACTTAAGGTAGGAAGTTGTCAATTTTGGACAATTATTCAAGAGGATTTTAATTTCTTTAACTAATTTAGGTAACGGTTTTTTGTATAAACAAACGTACGGACCCGCACGGATAAGTTCTGAAACTCTGCACAAATAATCCGATTTGTCCAAAATTACCAAGATGTTACCCTTGTGGGCTCTAGAATAAAAGCAGTCTTTCCGTATGTGATTTTTAATAACATTTAAGTAGTTTCGAATATCCATCAAGACTTTTTATGGGAGATTCAATGCCACGCGGAAGAATTAAGTGTACTAAATAAAGGTTTGACATACAACTGAGTGAGATAACAGAAGCAGTGGAAAAGCTAAAACCAGGAAAAGCAGCCGGAATTGACAATTTAAAGCCAGAAATGCTGAAATACATGGGAGTTAAAGCTACACGGTTACAACTTAGAATAATAAACTTGGCATGGGAAAGGAAAACAAGCCCCGAGGACTGGAAAATAGCAATTATAATCCCCTTACACAAAAAAGGTGACAATACGACATGTTCCAATTACAGAGCTATCTCATTGTTATCAGTAGCTGGAAAGATATACGACAGAATAATAGAGAAACGATTAAGAGCAAACTTAGAATCGACCCTCCAAGAAAATCAGGCAGGTTTCAGGCCAGGCAGGAGCACGCAGGACTGGATATTCTGTTTAAGGCAAATTTCGGACAGAATTCTGGCTACTAACGGCAAAATGTACCTATGTGCAATTGATCTAGAAAAAGCATTCGATACACTTCCGAGGCATAGGATATGGTCATCGCTGGAGAAGAGAGGGATTAAAAAAGAGCTACTAAAGGCAGTCAAAAGTATATACACCAACACGAGCAACATAATAAGAACTGAAAGCGGATATTCAAGAAGCTTTATCACACTTAAAGGAGTGAGACAGGGCGGAGTTCTGAGTCCCCTTCTCTTTATAACTGTTATGGACGATATTGCAAGAAGTGCCAATAGTCTAACAAAGGGTATTTACGTATGGTCCAGAAACCTTCAACCTGTAATAGCCAAGGAATTCTTATATGCCGACGACTTGATAATTGCAGCTCCAATTAAAAATGTCCTGCAAAGAAATATAGATATATGGCACGAAACTTTAAAGAACTTTGGAATGAATATCAATAAAAGAAAAGCGGAAGTATTGGCAGTCTCCAAAGATGAAGAAGAAACAAATATAACAATAGATGGTTATCCAATAAAGGTGACAGAAAACTTAAAATATCTTGGAACCATAATCAACCACAAAGGAGATGTAGAGGCAGATGTGAATAATAGAATCAAAATTGTAAACTGTTTATATCATGCACTGAAGTACATATTTTTAAGTAAGAGAGAGGTCAGTAGGGAAACCAAGACAAAGATTTACAAAACAATATTTCTTCCGACACTATGCTACGGCAGCGAGTCATGGGTATTGACTAAGAGGCTGAAATTAAGAATAACAGCGACCGAAATGAGGATTTTAAGGAGAATAGTTGGTGTTACCAGATTGGATAGAATCAGAAATGAGAAGATACGAGAAAAACTAGGTGTAACATCAGCAATAGAAAAAATCCAGGAAAAACAACTTAGTTGGTTTGGGCACCTTACACGAATGAGTAACACGAACCCTGTAAAAGAAATATGGGAGGCCGGCTGGAACAAGAGGAGAAACAGAGGTAGACCAAGAAGAATATGGAATCAGGGGATGGCGCAGCTGCTGACGGACTGGGGAAGTACCTGGAGGGAAGCTCAAGAAATGACTAGGGATAGGATAGGATGGAAAAAATTCTGCAAAGCAGATCGCCTCGACGCCTAACGGCAAAAGAGGATACAGATAAATAATAATAAATAAAGGTTTGAAAGATTCCTGTCGAAGAAGTAGTTGCTAACATTGAATCTTTGCGTTCCAGAAGTACCTGAAAATTTATTGATATTAAAAAAGAACTTATTTTCAGAAAATTAATGAGCGAAAATAAACCGTAACGATAATTGCAAAATATAAATTTTAGATAACGCACCAGTATGCCACGTCGTAATTTTGTATTTTGCTATTGTGATTATCCCCAACAATAAAGGTGCCAATCCACAATGAGAATATCTCATGAGATTTTTGTCTCATGCAATAAAAATCACTTCAATTTCATTGTGGAAACGGTCGAAAGACCAATAAAATTGGAGTTATCCTGTGATTTTTATTGCATGAGACAAAAATCTCATGAGATATTCTCATTGTGGATTGGCACCTTAACAACGAAAAAATAACGAGACTAATTTTACTGCGAAATGTTTACAACCCTACCCACCCAATTGAAAAATAGTTTATAGTGGAGCGCCAATTTCTATGCAAATAATGTATTTGGTGCTCTTTAAAATAGCTATTTCCTGCTACTACAATATTTGATTATCCACCAAATCTAGAAATATGTTGTCTAACGATTCTAATCATACTAAGCTAGCAATGTATGAAGCAAATCGGTTATGGAACTCTTCCTATTGGGAATGTTAAGTATATCAATGCGAGAAAGAGTAAATATATTGTTTTAAAAATAATATTTCTATGTAAAAAAGAATATTTTTTTATGGAAAATATATAAAGACAAGTATTTAATTATAAATTCTTATTCTAGATGTACTAATCCAGCTTGGTATGGTTGTGTTCGTACAGGATATGCTGATAGTGTCTTAAATCCAGCTAAGAGTGCAAGACTTCGTACTGTTCACTCCTTTAGTTTCAAATACGGTTTAATACAAGTCCGTGCAAAAATGCCTGCTGGAGACTGGATTTGGCCTGGTATGTTAGTATAGCTAATCATTCTTAAGAAAGTACGTTTTGAAGCTGCTGAAAGTTTTTAAAATCAAATAGGTTTTACTGCTTCTTTCAAAATGGTGTTTAGTTTACGAGTTAGAATTGGCTTCGTGCTGTGATATTATGTTTCCACATATTTCTATGTGGGAAAAATAATGTCACTACACAAAACCAATTTTAAAAATAATTTACAAATATTGTCGACCCAGTTTACTATCACATAGAAAATTAATAAAAAAATTTGAAAGGACAGATTATAATAATAATAATAATAATAATGATTTTATTTTCTACAAGTTTAACCAACCCAATTACAGAAAATACGAATGTAATTCATACATTATAGAGTACATTATGAAATAACTAAAGCACAATTACTTAAATATAAACATGTAAATATATGCTAAATAGAAACCAAAAAAAAAAGAAAAAAGGAAAACAATTAAAGGAAAAGAGTGAAGCAATAAAGATGGTTGCAGAACAATTCATTCCAGATACCCCAATATCACACTTAACGCGCCGAAGTGTATATCCGAGGCGTCACAGATTTGGTTGAAGTTGCTACACATGGTGTAAAGCGGAGACTTACGTAATATATTAGTTCTGGCGGTAGGCAAATGAAATGTTTCCTCATATCGAGCAGACAGCCTGGGAACCCTAAAATGTATCTTGCTCAGGATCCAGGCGCAATCAATCCTGTTATTCAGAAGCTTATATAAGAATTTTATACTTAATATATTGCGCCGGAGTTGGAGAGATGGGATACCAACCTGTCGTAACATACTTGAATAGTCGCAGCCCCTCTCAGGAAATACCCCGTTGATTAGAAATAATAAGTACTTCACAAAACGTCTCTGCACACCCTCAATACGCATCATGTGAACAGCATATATCGGGCACCAAATTAGCGCACCGTATTCCAGCCTCGACCTTATGAAAGTATAATATAGTAGTAACAGACAGCCCACATCCCTAAAGTCCCTACAATTTCTATAAATAAACCCGTATATTCGATAAGCTTTGGCAACAACATCAGTTATATGATCATTAAACGTTAACTTAAAATCGAACAGAATACCACGATCCCTAATAACACAACAACGCTCCAAAGGCGTGTCCGCAATAGCATAGTCTAAGAGCATTGGATCAGTTCTTCTGGAGAAGGTCATTACTTTGCATTTAGATATGTTAAGATGTAAATTATTATCGCAACACCAGGAGTAAACACGATTTAGGTCATTCTGCAGAAGCAGACAGTCGTCCAAAGAGAATATTCTATAGAAGATCTTCAAGTCATCCGCATATAAGAGATTTTTGCATTGCAATTCATTTGTGATGTCATTAATGAAAATTAAGAATAATATTGGACCCAAGTTTGACCCCTGTGGAACGCCCGACGTGGGAACAAATCCACCGGATGCAATATTGCGGTACTCAACATACTGACGACGATCCACGAGGTATGATTCCAGCAATTTGCACAATCTTGAGGAGAAGCCTATATTCGAAAGTTTCGTTAGTAAGATATTGTGGTCAATTTGATCGAATGCCTTCCGAAAATCTGTATATACCACGTCCACCTGTCCCTGTCCATCCAGAGTCTCAGAGACATACTGCGTAAAACAAGTTAGGTTCGTAATGGTAGATCTCTGGGGTGTTGCGATGAGGATAGGTATGGCTTAATAGAGTTATAAATGTTATTATACAAGATTGATTCAAAAACCTTAGAGAAATTGCAAAGGATCGAAATGGGTCTGTAGTTTACTATGTCAGATGAATCACCACTCTTGTAAACAGGGCAAATGCGAGAGATCTTCCACTGGGACGGAAACCTAGACTGTTTCAGTATTAAATTGAATAGGTGAAACAGGGGCCCAGTTAACGAGTCGGCACAGTCACTAAGGAGGAAGCCATTATGTTATTGTTAGTCGAATTAACATTTATGGAGTATGTAGTGAAGTAGAAAAACGTTTCCAGTTGAGTGCAGCAATATTTTGACGAATTCCTATATAGAAGAGTCCTGTGAATAAACCCGCAAAAAAATGCAAATTCAGTTTGAAAAGAAATAAACTTGTCAACGAATTAGGTTTAAATTTGTTTGAGTCTTATTATAAATGGTTGCACAATATTCCATGGATCGATGCAGAATATTTTCAATTAAATACTGGTGTTAATAGTTATGTAACTATTGCATTTGTTCTGCAACTGAACATCAGAAGTTTGCCTTGTAGTTGAAATTCATAACCTGTTCCATTAAATCAAATGCTGAAACTGATTCAATCAGCAGGAGCAGTTAAGGGATAACGGCTTAAAGCTATCAACAGCTAGAATAGTCCAGAATTCATACAGTAGTTGAAATTTAAATGTTCACCTGTTATAATGACGTAATCAATATTATATTAAAATTCAGTAATTGTAAAACTATAGAGTAAAACTCATAGTAGAGGGATGATTTAGGTAAAATTAAATTAATATGAAATAAAATTGGGAAACTTTGGATGGTTAAATTTGGATTTTACGTTAAATTCAAAAAGGAAGGGCGAAAAAAGGGAGTTTGAACAGTAAACCGTGTTACTGAGTTGAAGGCTGTGAAACTGTCGTTTAACATACAAACTTATAAACGTATAGCGGTAAGAATGGTAACAATATTATTTCAAAGCTATAACGGTTTACAAGATATAAACATTGACACTTCATAGCTCACACAAAATGGTCTAGAGAGGCCGATATCAACATCTTCGTTACAAATTAAGGAAGCACCCAAAAAATAAAAACGCTGAGTATATGTGAATAGACGTGGAAACCCATCCATTATGTTTTATCGAAAATGTTATAAAAAATTGAGAATATTGGTCTAGCGTGACGATTGCACCACTTCCCTGCTAGACCAATTATTCATCCCATAGCCTGAACGTATCTTTTATGATTATTTTTCTCTTTTTCATCTTAATTTAGGCCTTAGGCCTGTATGTTACAACATAGTTTTCGCTTGATGTTGATACATATCCATGAGTCTTTCCAGCGTTTAAGAAGTCTGCCCAGATATCTTCTTGTTCCAGGTACTCCGTCTTGCGCACGATCGTTGCTATTCTGTCTTTTTTCATTCTACTAATATACTCGGTTTTCTGTTTCCTTTTTGGTTTCATAAATTGAACTAATCCATTGTCGACGCTCTTACCTTGGCTTAAGTACTAACCGAATCTCTGCTTCCGGCTCATGCTGCTTCATGAATTATATTGCGCTAATTTTAAAAGCAAAAAGGAAACAGAGGCAGGATTTTGTATCAGAATGTGGGTATAGAAAGATAATTAAATTTAGAATGATAAAAGTAGCTCTAATACAGGGATTTTTCTTATATTGTTCTATTAACTTAGATGCAATTAAGACAGCGACCATTTCGATTGGGCAAAAATTCACATAGATTTAGGACCTTAATTAGAATTGTAATAGTAATGCCCCTTAGTTGGGTGACATATGTAATAGTACGTATTTAAATTTCAATAAAAAGACTAAAATGTCCCAAGGTTGGGCACCATATGTAATAGTACAAATTTAAATAATATAATTAAAATGACTCAAATAAATAAAATGACTTATTGGATGTTCCGCGTAATTAGCTCAGTTAAATAGTTCGGTTTAGCATAAGACTCTTAATTTCAAGACGGTTCAGGTATTTAGACACTAAGATTATTGTCCTGCACGTACTATTACTTCTATTTTATATTCCAAATTTCCTATAGTAAGGTAGACAAATAATACGCAAAAGAATATTTAAACATTTCTAATATATTGATTAAAAACACCATCAACACAGATCAGGTTACAAACAAAGGTTATAGAAACAAAACACGATTCAATTGGTACACCACAATACAAATTACGCATCAATTACAACATGGGCAAATATAATTAACAACAATGCAATGACGCTTTACCTATACAGTATACCATGGATTTAATTTGATGCTAATTGAATTGTTTTATAAAAAATAACATGCATGATATAGGCCTTTAATTCAAACAACGTTGGGTACCTGATACGATGCTTTGAACGCCGCTGGACCGGTATTTTCACGGGCAGCTTTCCCAGGGTCGACTGAAATCGTCGTCTTCTTTGTCGGGAGATACGGCACACACTTAATTGTTAATAGAACTTTTACTTCACTTGACCCACTATTTGTTTTATTAAAACTTGTAACAGTTTTCTCACTAGGCTTTTTCTTTTACTTTTTTCTAGTGCTTAGAATTACTTGTATTCGCACTGTTAGCCTGTGAGAATCGTTCCCTTTTTTTTTTTTGGGGTGCGGTCTAGTGTTATTCTACTTAACACGACCTGCGAACCTATTCATGCGCCGGCTAGGGAACGTCTGCTTGCCTACTCCTTGCTTAAGGCACGCCACGCCGTATTCTTTTAGGGAATTCCCCGAGCCACCTATGTGCTTTACTTTTCTGCATCACATTCAAGGTTCCACGTGTCGGTTGCACACACACTGTTCTTTATTTATGTCGCATAACTTCCTGGCTGGCTGCGATAATATTGACGCCACTTATGTTTTTCATTCTTTCACACCGATACACCTACGCACTATTTCTTTCTTACATATACAGAATTTATATAGAAACATTTTAAACAGGAATATAATAATTTAATACAAATAAATGAATAATACATGTTTCCCGATCTGTGTTGATTTATTATCTACCTTAATATTATGATATATATTACCATAAAATATAAATATTCTGGATGTTATATTACATTTATATTTTATTTATTATATACAGGGCCTACCGTTACAGAATCGAATATAAATAGCTTCGAATAATAGCTTAGTACATGTTGCTTACGACATGTTGCTATAGTGTAACGTACATTTAATCTAATCTTTGTAATTCAGTGAAGCAAGTATTCATAACAAGTTTGGCAACTGCACAATCAGCAAGTTACCCAAATGGGTGATTCCCTTATATTTATTCCGCTTATACGGTCAATTATTGGTTTCATGGCTATCTAACAAGCCCTTCTAATAATCCAGCTGCTATAGATGAACTAAAAAATCAAATTGAAGATATCCAACATAAATTGGAAAATACTAAAGTAAGATTGTTGCAGAAGAAAATATCGCTTATTTGAATTTAACAAACTCCACTGACTTCAGATCATAAGTAAATATTAACCGTGCTTCTCCTTATAACAACTTTACAATATCACTTTTTTTTTAATAAATAATCATTTATGATACTCATACGTAATGAATTTATTACATAAGAAGTGTATTAAAATAGATTAATTTGCTTAGCAATATGGATGATGCCGCGATACAATGCTTACGGTGGATGGCCAACTTCCGGTGAAATTGATATAGCAGAAGGCCGAGGTAACAGAGATTACGTCCTTAATGGTCAACAAATTGGTACTCAACTAGTAAGTTCAACTCTTCACTGGGGACACGATTGGCAAAACAATGGCTATGAAAGGACGCATTGGGAAAAATCAAATTCTGCAGGTTTTAACAACGATTTCCATCTGTATGAAGTACGGTGGACACCTAACGACATGCAGTTCTACGTTGACAATGAACATATAGGAGGTGTTGCACCCCCAGGAGGTGGTTTTTGGGAGTTAGGCGGATGGGGTAACAAGTTCTTCAATCCATGGCAAGGCGAGGGCATTATGGCACCATTCGATCAAGAATTTTATATTATGCTTAATAACGCTATCGGCGGTGTCAATGGTTTCTTCCCAAATGGAGCAGTTAACGCTAACGGCAATCCATGGAGTAATGATTCACCCCGGGTAATTTTCTATTATATTTTTTTCAAAGTATTTCCTATTGTAATGGTATGATGTATAGTCTTTTCTGACCAGGATGATATCCCAAGCTGGGATGATGTAGTTAAATACTTACACTGATGTATTTATTTCCTAGTAGATTTACATTAATACCCTTAACTACTGCTATTATACAGGGTGTCCCAGACATAAAAAGAAGGAGTAGCAGAAATCGGAAGCTAGATTGTGTAAAAACGTCCCCTCAAAATATCAAGTCTTTATTCGTGCGCAGACGGTAGAAAAAAAATAATAAAGAATTCAATTGGCCTTACGCCGACCCTGGACTAAATATCCACCTGCTTCACTTTCACAATCGGTCCTTTTCAGGACCACCATATACTTGTGTTAAAAAAAAGGAGGAGGAATAGATAGATTACTTTAATTTTACACCTGCTAGAAAAAATGAGGTGTGGCCACCACACGACTTTCTTATACGTATGAGCGTTTCAAACTATACAATCTTAAGAATTTTTTTATACAAAACTTATTCAAAATCCTATTCTAAGTACTTTTATTCTCTTAATAAATCGCTATAGAATGCATACTTTCCAAGATATTCGAAAAAAAGTGCTACTCGCTAAGCGTAAAAGTGCTACTTCCGGTCCGAATTTTGAAATTTAATGTATACAAAAAATATTGCAAATATAACTCTAAATACTTTTGTACTCTTGATAAATATATATAGAATGCATAACTTACGACATATTTGCAAAAATCGCTATTCGATAAGAGTAAAAGTGGCACTTCCGGTCTGAATTTTGAAATCTTTTTTATATAAAAGATATTGAAAATTATGTTTTAAATACTTTTATACCCGTAACGTACTTGTCTGAAAAGCATGATTTGCGAAATATTCGCAAAAAACTGATTTTCGATAAGAGTAAAAGACCTACTTCCGGTAGGAATTTCGAAAAACTTTTTAAATAAAATTATTCTCAATTTTAATTTTAAGTATATATGAATTCTTTATAAATTTGTTTAAATTTAGTAGTTGACGAAATATTGGCAAAATTCGATTTTTTCGCTGAAGTAAAGTGCTACTTCCGGTCTACCGATTTTACTGAAAAACTAATCAGATCTCAAGAGGGAGATTATACACGTAAATACAAAATTTGGAATTGATATCGCCAGCTGCTTGACCGCTATCGTGGTCACACACAGACAGACAGACAGACAGACACACACACACACACAGACATTTTTTTAAAAACCACTTTTTTGGTATCAGGGGACCTCAAAACGTGGACATCTGCAAAAATGTCGAGGTCGAAAATTTTCATCATCACAATACTTCCTTATACTACGTATAAGAAAGTAAAAGAATTACATTCTTGATATTTACTGTAATAAAGGCTAGAAAAAGTAGGATTTATTGAATATTCTAAAATAATAATAATCAGCTGTTTCCGACTACAAACACATTAAAGGGCAACAACCTTCCTATTTTAAAAATAAAAACAATCTTTTATTGTTTGCAATAAAGTGTGTCGCCCATCTGGGTCAACAACCGACTACATAGCTGCGTTAGACGCATCGGGCAAAAAATATGTTTTATTTGAATGAGTACGATTTAACGTTTTTTTCCCGTTTTATACAAATAAAAGCGTATATTTCTATGAATGCGTGTTTGTTTCTATTTACAAATGAGCATTCTTACGTGTATTTATAAACATACATTCTGTGCCAGGTCCGTAATGTAATTTTTTTATCTAAAAAACAACATAGGAAATTACATTTTTAATTTCTTCGTTATTGCGGTATATTTGGGCGTATTTCTGTTCGGACTTTACATACCTGCTACTCCGTTTTTTTATTTCTGGGACATCCTGTATAATACTGTATCTAATATATTTACTGTAAACTAATTAAGACTCAAGACTAATACTCAGACTAACTGATTTAATGATCTTATTTACTATTTATATTTATTAATTAAGGTACCGTCTTAGTACCTAGCTTACTTAACCTCCTTGGCAAGATCGTCACAGTCGGTTATGTTCTTCGATGATGTGAATAAACAGAACCTTCTCTTCATGTCCATTAAGTTGCAATATTAGCAATTACCTCAATAAGAATATCCAGCACTATTGTTATAGTTTTTTGACACCATACTTTGGTTTTAAATTATTAAAAAATATTTTCCTTAGTAGGATAGTATTATTATTGTTTATCGTTTTAATTATCTGTTATATATGTATATTAATTAGTTCATTTATTTACTTCATAAGTTAGTATGAAGTACTATTATTACTATTTTAAATATTAATTTGAAATTGGAGTCTTGTACTTATAACTGACAAATATATTTTATTATTATGGTATGGCAATGTAAATCTAAGATTTAGCATTAAATAGAAACAAATTTGTTTTTATTTCAAATTTATTTCTATTTGAGCTTGTAAAAGACAATGTAAAAAAATCGTTAATGGTTATATTGCTTTTTTTAGAACAATATAGCAAAAAGATAATAGATGCTTGTGTAGATTACTTTATATTTTAACGAAAACTTCTTTATATTAATGGTACATAAAAGCAACTAATTATTACATTTTCAGGCTGGCACTGACTTCTGGGAAAATCGTAACATGTGGTTGCATACTTGGAATTTAGATGGAAGCAACGATGCTGCTCTTCAAGTAGATTATGTTAGAGTATATGCTTTGTAAAATGTACTGACTGATTTTGTGTTTTAATAACAACAACTTTTTAAATAAACATTTATTTTATTTATACTACCTATACTTTACTAGACACTTATTTTCTTAATAATGTCAAAGGTTATTCTTTGAAGATAATCATTAATGTAGTAATTGTGAATTGAAGATTGGTTTTGGATGCACAATCTACGAGGGCCGTTTGTTATGTGTATAATTTTCGATCTGATGGTGCCACATTGTTGAAATACTATATGTATTATCTAACGGGCATATAAAGTAGTCTATATTGAGGATGGATTTTTTTTTGTGAATTGCATACCTAATCTTATTCATATTCTTCGCCCGTGGAAACCATATTCCAGGAGCGCGTAATATGAATAGAATTATGCATCTATAATAGAAAATGATTGTATTATTTAACGGTCGAAAAAAAATTTTTTTTTCCAGTTCTTGACACTTCTCGGCAGCCAAGTCTGCCATGAAGCAACAAATAATAAACTGAGCTAACAATAAAAAATATTATTCAAAGAAACATGCGTAAACACCGCATTCTACATACTCTTTAAATTCGTTATTCAAAAAAAAAATACAATTTCCGAGCAGTTGTAATTTATTATTTTTTTAGAATGTATAAAGATTTTAAAATAACAAAATTTTGTGCATGGTGAGTGTTTACCGTATGCTTTCTTACTGCACATTTCCTGTTTAGAAAATCTTTATAGAGCCACCAAAATGAACCATTCAAAATATTCAAATGCATTGATAGGATAGCACTAAACTTATAAATCGCTCAACTTAAATATGTCACACTTTTTGTTTATTGTCATAGCGACTGGTCATGAGGTAGAACAATTCTGGCACAAAAAATCTGTTTTACAAACTGTCTCTTTGAAGATAAAGTCATTGGAAATATATATTTTCATAATAAATTTTGGGATTTTTTCCACATAGAATTTAAAAAATGACCACTGTGCGTCGGTGTTTAAATATTACTTAGAAAATGAAGAACAGATTGTTGAAGTATTGTTGTAACGATTGATGTGCACGAAAGCTTTCGTACCTTTTTTTTGGGCGCAAATGATATCTAAGCACTGAATGCACTATATGAACTTTTACCTTGTTAATAAGTTTAATTAATTTCTTAATAAAATTCATATAGGTAATATACAGGAGTGTTCTTAAAAAAATAGTTTGCTCCTACATCTTAAATATTCTCATTTTAAATTCATGTCTGATATAGGCGGATCTTAAAACTTGCATGTATATATTAAACATAAATTAATTTGTTCCATTTCCTTATATATACTGCAGAATCATTTCACTTACTTTTATCTTGTTTACTTTTTTTTGAATTTTAAAATAAATGTTTTTATTGTTGTGGATTTGACTTGTGGTTCAATACCCATTAAATTTCCTTTCCTACCTTTCAGTGAGTTGGTCAACTAAGTGGCGCCATTTTTGATCGTAGTATACAAAATACTTTTGAATAATCCCTTCTCCGCAAAGGGCATAGTGGCGGTGAGCTATCTTGTATTATAGATCGACAAGAGTGTTTCGATCAGGATAAGATTTGAGTTGTCTACATGGGTAAGGTATGCAAAAATCATAAAACAAAAGATTTAGCAATATAAGACGATCCTTTACGGCAAAGTCCTAACAGTAGAAACTGTTAAAGTTATTCAATATTGACAAATTTACATTATACGATATGTATAAATTCACTTATCGTGGCCAAATATTTAATTAAACTATTACTCTCAGAAATATGATTTAGAACAACCAGGTAAGTTATATTCAATTAGTATTAATTAAACAGGCAAAAATAACATTATCAATAAACAAATTATATTGTACAATACAAATAATTATAAGTTCAGGTACTCTTTAAGTAAAAAAAAATTATCTATGATTGCAGTGATATGGATTAATGCATTTACTTATAACTATGCGAAAACTGAAATAGTTCAGTAGTTCTTATTAGTGGGACCGAATATTTCTTTTACAGAAAGAAATGTATTATATAATTTTCGCATGTACTTTATTTAGTTTAACGGCAGCTCAAACTTGTGTTGAGTCTGTGACTACTGTTAGCGGAAGTTTTGCACCAACAGAAGTTTGTTCTGGGGAGTTAATTTTTCAAGAGGAATTTGACTCCCTTGACTTTCAAAAATGGCAGCACGAGAGCTCATTAGGTGGTGGAGGCGTAAGTATTATGTCCATTCTTTAATAAAAGCTGTTCTACACGGTACTTGATTCGTCTTTTTTCCATGATTCTAGTAACTAGAAAAAAAAGTTGAAAATAGTACCGTGTAGAACACGAATATTGTTCCAAGTTTTCATGCTATACTAGATACTAGAGGTGGGTCGTTTGCGAACGAACCGGTTGAGTGAACCGAATCCCAGCAGGGAACCGAGGGATCCGGTTCACTAAATTTCAATGAACCGGATCTCGGCACACTTGGAAAGTAACTATGCGCGCGACTGAACCGACCTGATAGAACAGTTCTAACGTAATGCGATCCGCTGGATCCGCTTCGGTCGCGAACCGAGAAAGCCGGTTGATAATGAATCGGATCTCGGTTCGTTTGAGCCGAGTATTACATGGCTCACACTAGTTTATCTCTGAGATCTACGATTTTTAAATAGGCATTGATAGAAAGTAGTCCGCGGATAAAACAAAAAGACTTGTGATATTGTATGAATTACAACCAGTACTTTGCAAGGTTAGTAGACATAAATTATCTATTTTGTGAAAACTAATTTATTTTATTTATTTGCAGCAAGATATGCCGACATACCATAACAATTTCTTGCGACATAAAGCACTGGAAGTAATAAAATAAGAATTACACACTACTTTTAAAGAAGAATTTGACCCAGCCGATATATTAAAAAAAATAAATAATATTAGAAGTCAGTTTCTTGAAGTTTTAATAAAAAAGAACGTACAGCTACCAAGTGGGTCTGGAACGGAAGATGTTGAACAAAAAAGGATAAGGGCGAATCAAATTTAATACAGACACAACTTTCAAATGATGCTGTACTCACAGAAAAGGAAATTCTATTAATTGAGTTACCAGACGGTTCTTGGTGGAACATTTTATTAATAACTATTTTAAATAAAATAAAAATAAAATAAAACTCTTGAAAACTTTCCACAATTTTTATTTAGTCTTTGCGACATATGTTTCGGGGACGGCAGCGAGTTCGTTCCCAAATATACAGCTAACAAGGTGATATAGACCGAATTCGTTCCCGGGTCATAGCCGTATTCGTTCCCAAAGCTAAGAGGATTAAGAAATAAGGACGATAATGAGAATTTTATTACCCCATTACAAGCGAACACAGGTATCTATAGGAAACGAAGTGTTATTTTGTAAAAATATTTACAAACACAAACAGGTATGTATTCAAATACAATACACATAATACAGATATACGTATAAATAAAATTATAAACTATCCCTTCTAAATCATAATGTTTTCGTGTAAAACAAATTTACAATTTATGTGCGAAATATAACAACGTTATATGCAGATCGAACATTTGAATACTGTCCTAGATTCTTTCTGCAACTATTCACTATCCATGGAATCAAGAATAACCATTATATACCACTAGCGTATTTTTTACTTCCAAATAAAAGATTTGAAACTTATCAATCCGCATTTCGCTATTTGGTGCAAGAATGCCAAAAACTTAGTTATAATTTTTTCCCTGAAATATTTACCGTAGATTTTGAAATAGCGATTCATAAAGCTATTTCTACAGTTTTTCCTACAACTGAGATTAAAAGGTGCCGTTTTCGTTCAAGATGAGTCTTGGTAAGTAATGTTTGTATTTTTTAAAATAATTGATTTTAATAATTACTGATAGGTGGCGTAAAATTCAAGAATTAGGTCTGTCTACTAAATTTGGGAATAAAGGCTCAAAAATATCAAATTATTTAACCTGCCTATTTGGTCTTCCCTTATTAAACCCCAAGGATATTGAAGAGTGTTTTATAGAAAATTTCATGTCGTTGCGACCATACAACGTAATTTTATTATAAATGCCATAAATTTAAAGAATGTGTAAACGACAGGTAATCACGTGATTGTAAGTTGTTGGAACGAATACGGCTATGACCCGGGAACGAATTCGGTCTATACCACCTTGTTACCTGTAGATTTGGGAACGAACTCGGCTCTCCCCTGTTTCGGTATTGTTCATACCATTATCGAGCAGGAACTAACAGGTCAGTTTGTGTAGGGTTGTTATATATGTCGTTGTGTTTATTGCCTCTTTTTACATAAGTGTCTATTATGGGTGTATGTGTGTTTGAAAAGTCTTTGTGTGTCTTCGTTACTTTCTCTTTTCCTTGAATTGATTTTTTAATTTCTAATATTTCTAACAGATTTAATTTCGGTCCTTTGTTTACATTATGTATAAGTTTACAACTATCTATACCGGGAAAATGGAGATTATCTATACAATGTTCGGCAAGGCCTGTATTTCTAATATTATGCAATATTGATCTTTTATGTTCTTTTAATCTAGTTTCGATCTTTCTGCCACTTTGTCCGATATAGATAGCTTTACAGTCTGTGCAACTAATTTTGTATACACCTGATTTGTCGGTAAGTTTAGTTCTTTCCTTGTTATTGACTAACATAGCACCTAAATTGTTTTTATTTATGTTGACTGTTTTGATACCTATTTTCTTAAATATTCTGTTAATTTTATAATTAATATGTGGAATGTATTGTATAATGTGCCATTTGGTGTTGTCTTTTTCTATTATTTTAGGATAAAAGTGTATTTTGAGTTTTTCTCTTTGTTTGTGTTTAATAATGACATCTACTATTTTCTCTTTAAATCCATTATTTCTAGCTATGGTTTTAATTATGCGTAATTCTGTGTTGAAATCTTCTTCACTTAGTGGTAAGTTAATTAGTCTGTACGCGAAACTATGTAGAGCTGCTGTTTTTGTGCGCCAAGATTGTTTGGAATTAGCTGGTATTATTGTATCGGTGTATATAGGTTTCCTGTATATGTTGAATTTTAACTTTTTGTCGTCTTTTTTGATAGTTAAATCTAGAAAGTTTAATTTTGTTTCTTTTTCTATTTCTATAGTAAATTGGATCTTTTTATGAATAGTGTTTAGATAAGTTAGGAAGTCGCGTGCCTGTCTTTCAGTACCTGACCATATACAGAAAATCTCATCTACATACCTGACCCAATGTTTTATTTGTTTAATGTATTTAGTATTACTCTTAAAAAGCTTTTCTTCATAGTCTGCCATAAATATTTCAGCTAGAAGAGGGCTTAGTGGACTCCCCATCGGTAAACCATTTATTTGTGTATAGACTTGGTTCTATGCATAAATTAAGAATTTTCAGAGTGTGTGTTTTTTCTTTATCTTCTAAATGGCTGTTATTAATGAGGTTTTCTACGATTTCTTTTATTTCATTTGTTGGAATTGATGTGAATAAGTTTTTTATGTCAAAAGAAATTAGTTTTGTACTGCTATTGATTTCAATTCAATTCGAGAAAAGGAAATGACTGATAGCGTAAGTATTTCCTACTTATTAAACTAAAAATTTATTTACAAAGATACTTTGCAGGAAATATTTGATACAGAAGATATATATGAATATGAATAATGAAACTGATGAAGACATGAATGTAACATTGCAGCCAATGAATATTCTGATACCTTTTGCAGAATGTACTTCAGATGCAGTATCTCCAACTTCTAGTTCAGCAAGACCATCCTCATCAGCACCTCATAGTTGCTCTGTTTACACAAAAAGAAAAGGTAAAAGGAAAAAAGATGATGTCGAGATTGCATTTGTGGACACGTTGAAAAAAATAAATGAACCTGAGGACAATCAATTTCCAAAAGATTTGGATACCTTTTTACAGTTTCTTGGCTATGAATTATTACAAATTCATGGTAAACCAGCATACAATTTTTGTAAAAGTAAAATAATTAGGTTGGTAGAAGATGCGGTTGATGAAACAAATTCGTAATTACTTGGTGTTAAATTTAAAAATTAAGTAGTACTTAAACCAAGAATTTCAGTTTTCTTTTAGATTTTTTTTAATAGTTCGTATATTTTGCAATAAATACTTTGAAAAGGAATTATTAGTTTTATTTGTAAATATTATTGCTTTTTAATAATTCAAAATGTTAAACAAAACTTATATAAAAGGTTGGTGGTAAAAAATACACTCTAACTATTCAAAACAAATTTTTATTATGCAGCATCATTTCGCCATGGAAGTACATCTACATGGTTAAAATAATATTTGAAACTTTCTCTGTTTCGTAAAATCTGAGTGCTTGCACGACTAGGGGTAAGTCTGACACTGGATAGTGTCTTCGATATAGTGTCATCCATACTACTTTATTGTGGGCTCTGCCTTAAGTAATTATGTAAAGCACAACAAGCCAGTGTTATAACAACAACTTTATCTCTTCTTAAATTGATAGCATTTAATAAAACTCTGAACCTATTTGACAAAATACCAAAAGTATTTTCTATCACCCTTCGTCCTCCACTAATTCTGTAATTGAAAATTCGCTCTTCTTTTGTCACATTTCTGAATGGAAAAGGTTTCATTATATGTTTTTGAACAGGGAAGGCCGCATCAGATAAAAACACATATGCTACTCTTTCTTCCACACCAGGCAGTGATTCTTCCTGTGGTAGTTGCAGCAAGTTTTTTTCAATAGCAGTTGAGAAATCACAATCACGAAAAACACCTGCAAAAATTACTAAAGAACATACTGGTACATGTTTATAAATGCTTACATATTTACCTCCATCACTTATTTTACCATTACAGCCCACATAAATATATAAAAAGTTATATTGTGCATTTGCTACACCAAGCAAAATAATACTATGTGAGCCTTTATAGCTATAGTAGTGTGAACTAGCACTTTTTGGAGCTCTGAACGATACATGTTTTCCATCTATTGCACCAATTGTATTTGGAATATTCCACAGATTTAAAAATGAGGTGTGGTCACCACACGACTTTCTTATACGTATGAAAGTGTTACTTCCGGTCCGAATTTTGAAATTTCATATATACAAAAAATATTCCAAATCCAACTCTAAATACTTTTGTACTCTTCATAAATATATATGGAATGCATAATTTACGACATATTTGCAAAAAATCGCTATTCGATAAGAGTAAAAGTGGTACTTCCGGTTTGAATTTTGAAATTTTTTTTATACAAAAAATATTTAAAAGTATGTTCTAAATACTTTTATACTCGTAATGTACCTGCCTAGAAAGCATGACTTGCGAGATATTCGCAAAAAATTGATTTTCGATAAGAGTAAAAGACCTACTTCCGGTAGGAATTTCGAAAAACTTTATTAAAACAATTTTTCTCAAATTTAATTTTGAGTACATTTGAATTCTTTATAAATTTGTTTAAACTTAGTAATTGACGAAATATTTGCAAAATTCGATTTTGTCACTGAAGTAAACTACTACTTCCGGTGTGCCGATTCTGCTCAAAATCTAATCATTTCTCAAGAGATAGATTATATTCGTAAATACAAAATTTGGAATTGATATCTACAGCGGTTTGACCGCTATCGTGGTCACACACAGACAGACACACACACACACAGAGAGAGAGAGAGACACACAGACATTTTTTAAAAACCACTTTTTTGGTATCAGGGGACCTCAAAACGTGGACATCTGCAAAAATCTCGAGGTCGAAAATTTTCATCATCACAATACTTCCTTATACTACGTATAAGAAAGTAAAAATTGTTGTGCTATATTTTTCCAATCCTTGACGAGTTAGGTATCTAGAGTAATTATTTTAATAGATACAAGACACATTGAATTATCACAATATAACCTTTAAGTATTTATTTTTTAAACAAATATATATTGCATGACATACCTCAGGAACAATTAGTAATATTGAACTGACTGAAACTCTTGTACTATAACAGTGGTGTCGAACCTATGACCCGCGGGTCAGATACTGGCCCACGCAGGCTTCTTAAATGACCCACCCGTTGATTTTTATAACCTCATTTTTTATATCATAAAAGAAAGAACAGACAATAAATAATATGAAAAAAGGAAGGTATATATATCTAATGTCGAATATATGAAAAAATATTTCCATGTGGACACTGGCTAGTTGATTTTCTATCGTATCACTGCACTTGCATTGACGTACATCATTCACAAACCAGTTTTTTAAAAACTGTTTTGATTCCAAAAAATAACATCACATCTACTAGTTCTCAAGTTGCCCATTGCAGTGCTCGCCACGGAAAACCTCTTGCAGAAAGAGCGTTTGTAAAGCAATCGTTTTTAGAATGTAGAGCTACTTTGTTTACAGATTTTAAAGTATAAGACTTGATTATAGAGCGTATAAATGAGTTACCAATAAGTCGCAATACAAAAAAAAATCGAGTAATAGAAATAATATTTGTTCACAAATACAAAACGATTTAAAGTATGCAGAAAAGTATTCAAGTGCTTAAGATGAGAATGATGATGTCAATGGTTATGCACAATAAGCAGTTTTTGCGCGATATAAATCAGGCAATATAATGAAAGAAGAACTAATGAAACTAATAACCTTAAAAGGGAAGTGGACCGGTTTTTATATTTTTAAAGAATTTGATAGATGCACGCAGTATGGTGGGGAAAAACATTGATTTTATCCAGTATCTTAAGCAAAATATTACACATTCTCTGACTGAATTTCATTGTATAATAAATCAGGAAATTCTATATGCGAAGGAAGGTTTACAAACATTTTCCAATGTTATGCCAGTTGTAATAAAATGCATCAATTTTATAAACGTATAAGAGGTCTTAATAAACAATAATATGGACGATATTAGAGGAAATTGAGTGCCAGTATTCAGGGATTCTGATATTGAAAATATTATATTAAACCTAGCAAATAATTTTATAGCAAAGAAGAAACTTGCTAATGCTCTATTCACAAAGTTTGGGTTAACATATTCGTGTTGTTTTCTCCAATAAATTATGTAAAATCTACCAATAGAAACAAATTGTCCACCCCTTTTCTAGTGACGCCACTGACTTAGTAACCACGAGCTAATACTAAAAAAAATTATGAACAAAATTTGACCCACTTCTCAAAAAGGTTCGCCATCACTGTACTATAACATAAACTTTTATAACTTTCAACTGTTGCCAAAAACCTCAAAGTACTAATTAACCGCCGATCCTGTGAAGATATTGATTGTCTCATATTTGTGTCATGTTTTATAATTATGTGCTCAACCATTGTGTGCAGATTATTAAATTCCTCAATACTCATTTTAGAATGAGTATTGAGGAACTATTTTGTTTGCAAAATTCTTAAATTGTACACAACAAAATCACAAGCGCCTAATGTTTTAAATATCTATTCTTTATCCAATGTCTACACCATAGTTTTCTTTTTTACTTTCTTGTACGTAGTATAAGGAAGTATTGTGATGATGAAAATTTTCGACCTCGAGATTTTTGCAGATGTCCACGTTTTGAAGTCCCCTGATACCAAAAAATGAGGTGTGGCCACCACACGACTTTCTTATACGCATGAAAGTGTTACTTCCGGTCCGAATTTTGAAATTTCATTTATACAAAAAATATTCCAAATCCAACTCTAAATACTTTTGTACTCTTCATAAATATATATAGAATGCATAATTTACGACATATTTGCAAAAAGTCGTTATTGGGTAAGAGTAAAAGTGTTACTTCCGGTCCGAATTTTGAATTTTTTTTTATACAAGAGATATTTAAAAGTACGTTCTAAATACTTTTATACTGGTAATGTACCTGCCTAGAAAGCATGACTTGCGAGATATTCACAAAAAACTGATTTTCGATAAGAGTAAAAGACCTACTTCCGGTCGGAATTTCGAAAAACTTTATCAATACAATTTTTCTCAAATTTAATTTTAAGTACATTTGAACTCTTTATAAATTTGTTTAAACTTAGTAATTGACGAAATATTTGCAAAATTCGATTTTTTCACTGAAGTAAACTACTACTTCCGGTATGCCGATTTTGCTCAAAATCTAGTCAGTTCTCAAGAGGGAGATTTTATTCGTAAATATAAAATTTGAAATTGATACCTATAGTGGTTTGACCGCTATCGTGGTCACACACACACACAGACAGACACACACTACGTATAAGAAAGTAAAAAAATGAGGTGTGGCCACCACACGACTTTCTTATAAGTATGAAAGTGTTACTTCCGGTCCGAATTTTGAAATTTCATTTATACAAAAAATATTCCAAATCCAACTCTAAATACTTTTGTACTCTTCATAAATATATATAGAATGCATAATTTACGACATATTTGCAAAAAATCGCTTTCGATAAGAGTAAAGGTGGTACTTCCGGTCTGAATTTTGAAATTTTTTTTATACAAAAGATATTTAAAAGTATGTTCTAAATACTTTTATACTCGTAATGTACCTGCCTAGAAAGCATGACTTGCGAGATATTCGCAAAAAACTGATTTTCGATAGGAGTAAAAGACCTACTTCCGGTAGGAATTTCGAAAAACTTTATTAAAACAATTTTTCTCAAATTTAATTTTGAGTACATTTGAATTCTTTATAAATTTGTTTAAACTTAGTAATTGACGAAATATTTGCAAAATTCGATTTTGTCACTGAAGTAAACTACTACTTCCGGTCTGCCGATTTTGCTCAAAATCTAATCAGTTCTCAAGAGGGAGATTATATTCGTAAATACAAAATTTGGAATTGATATCTACAGCGGTTTGACCGCTATCGTGGTCACACACACAGACACACACACACACAGACACACACACACACACACACACACACACACACACACACACACAGACACACAGACATTTTTTAAAAACCACTTTTTTGGTATCAGGGGACCTCAAAACGTGGACATCTGCAAAAATCTCGAGGTCGAAAATTTTCATCATCACAATACTTCCTTATACTACGTATAAGAAAGTAAAATGAGGTGTGGCCACCACACGACTTTCTTATACGTATGAGCATTTCAAACTATACAATTTTTAGAATTTTTTTATACAAAAATTATTCAAAATCCTATTCTAAGTACTTTCATTCTCTTAATAAATCGCTATAGAATGCATCCTTTGCAAGATATTCGAAAAAAAGTGCTACTCGCTAAGAGTAAAAGTGCTACTTCCGGTCCGAATTTTGAAATTTCATGTACACAAAAAATATTGCAAATTCAACTCTAAATACTTTTGTACTCTTAATAAATATATATAGAATGCATAATTTACGACATATTTGCAAAAAACCGCTATTCGGTAAGAGTAAAAGTGGTACTTCCGGTCCGAATTTTGAAATTTTTTTTATACAAAAGATATTTAAAATTTTCATGTAAATACTTTTATACTCGTAATGTACCTGCCTAGAAAGCATGACTTGCGAGATATTCGCAAAAAACCGATTTTCGATAAGAGTAAAAGACCTACTTCCGGTAGGAATTTCGAAAAACTTTTTAAATAAAATTGTTCTCAATTTTAATTTTAAGTACATATGAATTCTTTATAAATTTGTATAAACTTAGTATTTGACGAAATATTGGCAAAATTCGATTTTTATACTGAAGTAAACTGCTACTTCCGGTCTACCGATTTTACTGAAAAACTAATCAGATCTCAAGAGGGAGATTATACACGTAAATACAAAATTTGGAATTGATATCTTCAGCGGTTTGACCGCTATCGTGGTCACAGACAGACAGACAGACAGACAGACACACAGACAGACACAGACACAGACATTTTTTTAAAAACCACTTTTTTGGTATCAGGGGACCTCAAAACGTGGACATCTGCAAAAATCTCGAGGTCGAAAATTTTCATCATCACAATACTTCCTTATACTACGTATAAGAAAGTAAAAGTGGTTTTTAAAAAATGTCTGTGACCACGATAGCGGTCAAACCGCTATAGCTATCTATTCCAAATTTTGCATTTAGTAGTATAATCTCCTTCTTGAGAACTGATTAGATTTTGAGCAAAATCGGCAGACCGGAAGTAGTAGTTTACTTCAGTGAAAAAATCGAATTTTGCCAATATTTCGTCAACTACTAAGTTTAGACAAATTTATAAAGAATTCATATGTACTTAAAATTGAAATTGTGAACAACTTTATTGAAAAAGTTTTTCGAAATTCCTACCGGAAGTAGGTTTTTTACTCTTATTGAAAATAAGTTTTTTGCAAAAATTTGCTAGTCATGCTTTTTAGGCAGGTACGTTACGAGTGCAGTGTAATTAAGAAATAAGGCGTGACAAACTTGAAGATAAAAAGCAACGATCAGAGACATGTAGCAGACAAGATTTCCTACTAATTGAGGCACCCATTGAGGCTTCAGCCAGAATGTCCTCGATATTAACTAGACTAGCCAGGTCAACCCATAGGATACAAAATAAGGAAAATTATTAATGCGGGTATTAAAAGAATACATCTACCTCGCAGCGACGTTTAGATGTATCCTCAGTATCGAATACATTCTGACTGAAACCTCAGTTAGTAGTCTGGCTCCTATATATGTATGTCTGTAATTGCTGCTTTTCATTTAGATGATTGCCTTATTCCTTGGCTACATTGCACTGAAGAAGACTAATGAGACCCAAACACTTGTCTGCAGTTGCATTTTAACGGAATTACCAAGCGAAATTCTTTATTTGTGTTATTTTAAAATACGTATTAATGTTTTGTTTATAAATACGTATAATCGAATACATTCCAAACAAAATATCAAATTTTACTATTAATTGAAACGTTGTAATGGATGTATGTTCTAAAAACGTGTTTAGTAGTATTTTTTTATTGTTATTAACTGATAATTATGTCGATAATTCGAAAAATAATTAAATTCCATATAACAAAGGTGAATCCTAAAGACATACAACAAATTTTCATAATTCCAAAAGATCAATTTTCTTGCGTTTTTTTGAATATCAAGTACATTAAATTTTTTTGGTATCTGTGAAGCGTAATTGACTTTCAGATATCCGTGTTGAACACCACTGAAGCAACTTAGCTTTATTTATCTGATTTTAGTGTCTTTAACAGGTCATTAAGGGAATATCTACTTGAAATGTCCAGCTATTTGTCTGGGTGATTTTCTACAATTCTAATATAGTAGTATCATATATTTACTACTGACTTGTTTCTAGCATATTCTTATGTATGTACTTTTATAATACTATCGTTTACACACATTTACAGAATTGGGAATTCCAATGGTACACGAATAATAGAACAAATAGTTTCGTATATGATGGTGTTTTGTACATCAAACCAACTCTTACTGCTGACCATTTGGGATATGATGCCCTTTATTATGAAACTTTAGATTTGGATGGAGGAGCTCCAGCAGATGCGTAAGCTCTCTCTTTTATTTGATTTTCCTAGTAGCTATAATAATAAGACAGTTCAGAATATATTCTGATAAGTTGATTCTTTTGTATAGTTTCCTATAAAACAAGTTTATAGGAAACTATGTTTTATAGGAAACTATAAAATCATTTAAATGATGTTTGAGTTCGATTTGGAATTGGCTTGCACAGTAACCCAAATATAATAGTCTATGTAGGTTTGCTTATTGAGTTTTCCGCAATAATAAGCAAGAAATTATTGTGTACTTATCTGCACTAATAAATCTCTTATAATGCTAAAATGACTTCACAGCAGAATATGATAATCAACAATGGATAAAAAAATTTTTTGCCTCGGTATTTAATTATGTAATTTTTTTTTTTTTTGGAAATAGGTGCACTAATCCTGCTTGGTATGGATGTAGTCGTACAGGAACATCTGATAATATTTTAAATCCAATAAAAAGCGCCAGAATACGTACAGTTGAATCGTTTAGCTTTAAGTATGGCAGACTATTAGTCCGTGCTAAAATGCCTGCTGGAGATTGGCTTTGGCCAGGTATGAGAGATATATTCTATAATTATTTAAACAAAAAAGAAAGAATCTGTCAACACGAACCAATTTATTTTTTAGCCGTATGGATGATGCCGCGATACAACGCGTATGGCGGATGGCCAACATCAGGTGAAATTGATATTCTGGAGAGTCGAGGTAACCGCGACTACCTTTTAAATGGTCAACAAATTGGTTCACAATTAATGGCTTCTACGCTTCACTGGGGCCCTGATGTATCAAATAACGGGTATGAAAATACTCACTGGGAAAAAACAAACACAGCAGGTTGGGATGGCGACTTTCATGAATACGAGGTCATTTGGACACCAGACGACATCAATTTCTATGTGGATAATGAATATGTTGGTGGAATTACCCCTCCTTCTGGTGGTTTCTGGGAATTAGGTGGATGGGGTAATACTTATGATAATCCTTATGAAGGTGATGGTATAATGGCACCATTCGATCAAGAATTTTATATTATCATTAACAATGCTGTGGGTGGTGTAGCTTATTTTACTGATGAAGCTTCAAATGCGAATGGAAAACCCTGGAGTAATGATTCACCACGGGTATGAATAATCTATATACTCTAATTCACTGTATAACATAAAGTGATATTGCTAGGTAGATACACAAGTAAATCACTCAAGTATATGAATAAATGTATGAATGCACATCTACACCAAGCTGGCATTGCGAACAGCAACGTACAGGCAGCTGTTTCGATCTTACATAGATCTCATCAGTGTACGAGCGTGCTGTTCATAATGCCTTACAAATTTGGATTGCCTGAATATATAGTCGATTTACGTACCAAATGCCTATGAGAGATTCCCAGCGGCATCTGTGACACAAGCGCGACAACGCAAGATAATGTTGAATCCTGCACAGTACAACTACTAATCGGGCTACTGTAGATATACGTGCATTCAAAAAACATGCCTAAAGGTGGCGTACTTATTACAATAAAATGCAACAAAGAAATTCTTGGAGAATAGCTCTCACACTATTATATATTATACATATTATCATACATTTATTCATATACGAAGTAATTTGTGTATATGTATACTTGAGTGATTTAATAGTGTGAGAGCTTATTCTCTAAGAATTACTTTGTTGCATTTTATTACATACACAAGTATTAAGAATTACACAAGTTAAACTTATACACAGGGCGTAACATCAGTAATGTATTTTGATATAGTTATTGCTGTACAAAATTATCAGGAATATTTTTGGAAAAAAAAACTTTTTATTGATGCATTTATAAAATGTGACCTTCTCCGAGAAATGGGACCTAGTGTGTCAAAAAACGGGTTTGGACTTAAGAGTGGATTCTGGTACCTAAAAGGGTGTAGAATAAGATGAAATGAGTTAGATTTCTGATAAAAATTTATTTACCCCATAAAAACGTACAAAACGAACTTGGGAAAATCGATAAAAATGAGAAAAACATTAAAAATTTATTTTTTTTGTTTTAAATTGTTTTTTTTCGTCAGTCTTCGAATTTTTTTGGAGTTTGGACTTTTTTTTCGGTGTTTCGTGATCTGGTAGTTCGATTTTCTTCCGTTTGACAATTTCAGTTTTTTCTTTTTTCGGCGCTTTGACTTCAGCTTTCTTTTTCTCGTGATCCGGTGCTTCGATTTTTTTTTTCTTGCTGGCAGGTTCAGATTTATTTTTCGATTTTTTTTTCGCTTTGGGTTCACTCGGTTTAGGAGCTACAAAATCCCGTTTCTGTGAATCAGTACATAAGACCCTGACATTCTCATACAAATACCATTTGCGATCTAACGATAAACCGCTTGGTGCAATGAGCGGAGGTAATTCGTTTGGTAGCTCAGCCGTTAATCGCAGATTAAATCTTTCTTCTTCCGAGTTCACAATTCAAGTCAAAGTGGTGGTACTTGGTAATACCTAAAATGCAAAAGTTTACAAAATTAATTGAAATGAATTTGAAAAATTAAAATCACAAAATCGCGACAGTTTACCTGGTAATCTTTTGTAAAATCCTTCGAAATGAGTATCCCATGTTCGCCACTCTGCTTCACCTCCATTCACAGCGTTGTTAAATTTATTACTGCTAGATCTATTGACCACATCTTCAAAATCTTGATAATAATCTACATTTGAGCGACTATATTCTAGTTTCATTAATCCGAAAGAGCGATCGGGACTGAACTTGGTGTGGCCAGTTAGGAGGAAATTTAATGATATCGATTCGTTTAAGCCAGAATCCACTCGCCAGGCCAAATAATGCATCATTGCATTATTTTTATTCTGTGCTACGCAGTTATCACAAAATAAAACTAAATTTTTAACGGCATTCTTCGTGAAGTAATCGTGAATTTGGCTAATGACAGCATTAGGTCCTCTTCCTATTTCGAACTCTTCGTCTAATAAATAGTTCGACTGAACGTTAGTGAATTCATTATGAATACCAAAAATTGAACATTTACGAGCTGCTTTGAAATATGCCGTTCCGACTTGTTGTGGACTGGATGGATAAGATATATTTTGTGCATAGTCGAAACTCACTACAAGAGTAGAATAAGCATCACTCATCTTGCAGCATTGTTGGTAGAATTCACGCTGGCGTTTCGCATGGTCAAGATGAGTAACAGCCATTCGTAATTTTGCTTGTTTTGTATCTGAATCAGATTCTTCCAAAACTCGTCGTAGCATCAAGGTATTCTGTTGACAGATGTCACAAAGATCAGTTTTCGGTTTCATAGGCGAGATGTAAGGGCAGTACTTCATCCAAATTTTGTAAAAAGTTTTAATTGCGATTTTATCTTCAGTAAGACAAACTTTCTCAAAACGACGATAAACAGCACTTTTTGTTTCACTGGATGGTAGCAGCATTACTTTACAGTCTTTGTAGTTTGGCATTCTACCAGAAAGAGGTATTGCGAATTTTTCAGCAAAATTTTGAATAAATTGAACGATACGAGTAAGTGATTCCGGTGGTAACATACGCGATTGCTGTTTTGAAGACTTGCCACTTAGTTCATGTTTTCGTTCAGAAAAGCCAACATTATCACTATGTCGAATCAAATTTTTATAACGTTTTAAACCAACATCGTAAATAAAACAAAACATCTTTCTACAAATATGAATGCCACGAAATAAATACATTGTATCAACTCTGGATTTATTTTTTACCCTTTGGCCATACTTCTTCCGACTTTCAGTATTATAAACGTTTTCGAGCGATAAATGTTGTCGATGAAATTCCAAATGGCTCAAATGGACTAAATCTTGTTCTGGTTTACTTAATTCTTGAAAAAATTGCCGGCTTTGTATAGCAAGATTTTCTGGAATTATCTTATTACATTCTTTCGAATAACATGCTTCGGATTTTTCTCCGTACATCAAATCGATGTTCATCGACTCTTGTATATCTTCAACGGATTCCTCCAATTCGGATATAATATTGGATTCGGAAACATCATGCAAAAAACTTTGATTTTCAGTTAGTCCCGAAGTATTAGCACCGACACTTTCAGATAACGTCATATCGATCTCATCATCGCCATAAACCGAGTCTAGTCTTTTTAAATCATCATCAAAACTGTCAGAAATATCCATTTTTATAAAAATTACTTCAAATTAACATCAGATTAGTAACAAAATTACAAAAGAACCAAAATTGCCAAACAACTTTTGAGATATTGATAACACTCGTTATACAGTTGGCACAAGACTGAAGCGTCACTTTATTCTTTTCCTTTCTTATAGTTGTTCTTCGTATTAGTATACGCACATCATACAGTTATACAGTTATACAGTTATACAGTTGGCACAAGACTGAAGCGTCACTTTATTCTTTTCCTTTCTTATAGTTATTTTTACAATGTGTACAGAGCAGCAACAATAGCAAAGGTATTGTCACACTAAAAGCGAAAAAAAATACGTCACCACATAGGCATGACGTCACCAAAGTCGGCACCCAATCATAACTAACCATACCAAATCGCATCTCCCAACTCAAGGCGTGTTCAAAGTGATAATGCGTTATGAAAGCGTGTTTCTCAAAACTTCATTTTCACACACTAGGTCCCTTTTCTCGGAGAAGGTCACAAATACATTTTTTGTCATTTAATATAGTATATTAAATTCGCCAGCAGTCAGGACCAATATAGAAATGTAAAATGAAGTAACCAATTTATTACTACCTTTTTTAATTTCGAGTCAAAATTAAAAACTAGTTTCTTAACTAAATATTTCGTATTGCATGGAATTTCTTGGACGTTTTTTTTCAAATATCTTGCAATGTATGCATTCTATAGCGATTTATTAAGAAAATTAAAGTACTTAAAATAGGATTTTGAATAATTTTTGTATAAAAAAATTCTTAAAATTGTATAGTTTGAAACGCTCATACGTATAAGAAAGTCGTGTGGTGGCCACACTTCATTTTTTTACTTTCTTATACGTAGTATAAAGAAGTATTGTGATGATGAAAATTTTCGATCTCGAGATTTTTGCAGATGTCCATGTTTTTGAAGTCCCCTGAAAAGTGGTTTTTAAAAAATGTCTGTCTGCCTGTCTGTCTGTTTGTCTGTCTGTCTGTCTGTCTGTCTCGCTGTGTGTCTGTGACCACGATAGCGGTCAAACCGCTATAGCTATAAATTCCAAATTTTGCATTTAGTAGTATAATCTCCCTCTTCAGAACTGATTACATTTTCAGTATAATCGGCAGACCGGAAGTAGTAGTTTACTTAACTGAAAAAATCGAATTTTGCCAATATTTCGTCAACTACTAAGTTTAAACAAATTTATAAAGAATTCATGTACGTAAAATTGAAATTGTAAACAAATTTATGAAAAAAGTTTTTCGAAATTCCTACCGGAAGTAGGTCTTTTACTCTTATCGAAAATCAGTTTTTTGCAAATATTTTGCAAGCCATGCTTCTTAGGCAGAAACGTTACGAGTATAAAAGTATTTAGAAATTAATTTTCAATACCTTTTGTAAAGAAAAAAATTAAAATTCGGACCGGAACTAACACTTACTCTTACCGAATATCGTTTTTTTGCAAACATGTCGTAAATTATGTATTCCATATACATTTATCAAGAGTACAAAAATATTTAGAGTTGGATTTTGAATATTTTATGTATAAATGAAATTTCAAAATTCGGACCGGAAGCAACACTTTTACTTTTAGCGAGTAATGCTTTTCGAATATCTCGCAAAGTATGCATTCTATAGGAATTTATTAAGAGAATAGAAGTATTATAATAGTCGTGCGGTGGCCACACCTCATTTTTTTAGATTTTTCAAAAGATATATATTTCGGACGTTTATTTCTTTTTTCTAGGAAATCTTATTTATTTTTGACGAATTGCCTCTATACTCGCTGCTCTAAATTATCCGCGTACTATGGTTAATTTCATTTCTTCCGGAGCTACGCAATGCTTTACGTCAGCGAAATGCTATTATTTTTATATGGATTTTATTAGTTTATTTCAAACAAATTGAAGTTCGCTGTTTGAAACAATTGACAGATTAATTTGTTAATTGACTCCTAATATTTTAATTGATTTCGATATGATATTAGCATACAATCTAAAAAGATAATATGCGGTATGGGTGTCAAATTAAAAACTACATTTAATCAGCAATTACTCAACGATTAATATTGCAAATTTGTATTATTATTTTAATTATGGCTATCATCCAACTGGCAACAATCAAAGTTACAATCAGTAAGTGTTGGAAATAATTAATTTTGTAATAATTAATCCTTAAGTAAAATATTCGGTTAGATTTTCTTTGTTTTAATACAGATTTACATAATTAAATACCAAGTTACCTATAGACGTATTAGAAAGAGAACAAAATTGTGTGTTGTGTTGTTTCACTAAATTTTTGTATTCTGAAAACTAAGCTTGTGCTTGATGCTTTTTTGGAGTTCTTCACATATTTGTGATTCAAGTCTTTCCTTCAATAGTTCTTTTGTCTGTCCTATATAAACTTTTTTATCACAAGTATTACAAGGGATACTGTATACCCCTTGTGATTGTTTTAACAGAAGTATTGGATTTTTCTCTCTGGTGTTTCAATGCATTAATGTCTTGTAATGCTTCAAATTACATATTATGGTTTAATATTGTTTCCTTTCCCAGGCCTGTCCGACTTACCTTCCTACTTTGCACAGCAGCCAATAACGAGGCTTATTGTGCTGAGCTTGAGTAATTCATGATATCTACTCCAGTACTGTTGTGTCTTGACAAGTCTGTACAGGTACTTTACGGGGTGCTTCTAGACCATCTCTGGGTCTATGTTTGTTGCCCAAAACTGCGTTGCGATCTGTGATTCAGTGCGTCATAGTTTATTAAGATATGCTTGGCTGTTTCTCGGTGCTTATTGTAGAGTGTGCCCTTAAGTTCCCTGTCATATAGGTCCATATTATCAGGTGGAATTTGATGGGTGCATGATCGGTTAGAAAGCCAGTTATCATTCGTAGCTATCTCTACTCATATATAGTAGTTCTTCAGCCCTTCTGTTACATGGTTGACCAATAAATTGCTTACCATAATTTTGCACAGGAATTGTTGCCCAGTAATGTTTATGCTTTTCATATACCCAGTCTTTGATGTGGCTTCGGTTCATATTTTGGTACCCCCAGATGCGGTTCTGGGCTTGTGAGGTTTGTTTCTGATCCTCTCCTAGTGAGTTTATTAGCTGTCTTTTTTGGAGTAATTGTTTTCGATAAAGCTCTATGATATATCAGAATCTTGGGGTAGTGCGTCAGGTTCGAGCAGGACTAAAGCTCTGTTTATTAAGAAGTGGATGGCGGATTGTTGAGGAAGTAATGGGATTGGTCATTAAGGTGTCTGCCAGTGTGTGTGTGTGTGTATATGTGTGTTTACGGTATACGGAATGTTCTAATTTGTCATTTGACCGACGACATACTATTACACAAAGAAAAAGATGGGAACCGTTAGTCTGAACTTCTATGTTGAACCGGATACTGATGTGTGTGTGGGAATGGAGAAATGAGAGGAAATTGTTAAGGGAATCCCGCCCATGCGGTCAGATTTACACAAACCTAAACCAGCATTTAGGTTTAAGGTTATAAGTTGATAAGGATTGCCGTTCGAACGCTTCCATGAAAATGTTAGCGGATATAGGGATAGAGTGAACTCATGATAGCACCCACGGTTTGTTTGTAGTAGTTATGACGGAACGGGATGTAGGTAGGATAATCAGGTTTCAACAGGTCAGCCAAGTCGTTCGGTTGGTTGTTTTCGGATAAGATTTTTCTGATTATTTATAGAAATGGTGTCAGGGATACATTAGTGAATAGGGATTCGACCGTTAAACCTACCAGTATGTCCTGAGGATCAGCTGTCATTTCCTGTAGGTGGTGGATGAAATGACAGGAATTTATAATGAAGGAAATTCCTATCGGTGGGGCTTTTACTCTTATCAAACAATAGTTTTTTTTTTTTATAAATATCTTGCGAGTTTTGCTTTCTAAACAAGTATATTAAGTATACGAAAATATTTAGAACTTGATTTTGAATAACTTCATATAAAAAAAACATCAAAATTTGGACCGGAAGTAACACTTTGACTTATGGAATAGCACTTTTTCGCAAATATCTCGTAAATTATGCATTCTATACAGATTCAGGAGCAATTTAAAAATATTTAGAATTGAATTTTGAGTAATTATTGTATAAAAAAATTCAAAATTCGAACTGGAAGTTATACTTTTACTTACAGGTTTATTAAGAAAATAAACTTTCAAACTTGAAGTAGGAATAATACAATATACAAAATTCGGCATGCACGTACGTACAAGAAAATTCAAAATTTTGATTAAAATAATGAAATGTGTCTTTTATAAAATTAGTAATAGCATCTCGAAAATTTAGAACACCTGGTATATTTATTACTTTACTTTTTGATATGAAAGAAACTTTATGTGAATATAAGGGATTGAATAAGGAGAAATTATTCTGTGTATGTGTATGTGTGTAGGTATATAAACTGTTTACCTTGATGTTGCTTAACATCTTTGCAGTATTTGTATAGTAGAGTAACATACTGTATATTAAGTTGAGAATAAGTTTGCCAATGTTCAGCTAAGTAAAATTATTGATAATTTAAATTATATGTTATTTGTTATAATTCTATTAAACTTATGTTTATAGTTAAAAAGTTTAATTAAATATTGATCATATCTTATCTAAAAATGAAATATGTAGTTTTGCTTTTCGATTGACCACTAATAGATAAGCATGATAAAATCTTCACTCACATATAAAAATAACAAAGTAATTTTAAACATTTTGAAGTGGTACTGTGTGGGGTGATACGGTAATGAAATATTTTGTAGTAGAAAAATCATTTAATCTTGCAATAGCAAATATTGACATGAAGTGTATCAGATCGATGTATTCAATGAGATAATATCTTAATATTATTTTTAGGCTAGTACGGATTTTTGGGAAAACCGTGACATGTGGTTGAGCACCTGGACCCTAGATCAGAACAATGATGCAGCTCTTCAAGTAGATTATATAAGAGTATATGCTTTGTAAACATTTCTTAAAAATATCTTTGGATTTGTATATCTCTAGTAGAAAAATGTATTTGTAATAAAAATATGTTTAAAAATGTGATATTTTCATTTTATACAAACTACAAATCCTCTACATTATGCAAGGAAGATCTAGTTCTACAAAAATAATCATTTACTTGGTTTTAAATATCATTTTAAAGATCATGCTGCACCTGTTTTACACTACGTGTTTAATTGATTCAGATTGATTAAGAAATAAGAATAGCCTATTAATTAAATCATATGTATTTAAGTCTCACTCTTAAGAATTCCAAATTCCAAAAACGTATATATTAGCACAGTGTTGAGCACCAGTGGTTAGAAATTTATTCTACAGGCTGTCCGGGAAAATGTGAGAAATCTCATGAATGCAGATAGAAAATGACAAATAATATGACAAGTTCCTATAAAAGAATTTCCACAGGTCCCCCCAACGGAGATATGCGTCCCTGAAGGACGCCGCTGGAAATCGATTTTTATTGAATTTATTTTAAAGTAATTAATATAATTTAATAAAAATTTAATGTGTTTACATTTATTTTAATTACTTTAAAAGAAATTCAATAAAAACCGATTTCCAGCGGTGGCTTTCAGGGACGCATATCTCCGTAGGAGGGGCCTGTTGGAAATTTTTTTATAGAAACTTATCATCTTATTTGTTCATATTCAGTTTGCATTCAAGAGATTTCCCACATTTTCCCGGACACCTTGTATACTGATGAATCTTGGGTAAACAATGGACATGCAGCAACTAAGGCGTTGAGTGATATCACGATTAAATCTTCTCGACATGCATTTTGTGAAGGCCTAAGCACGGGTTTAAAGTCTCCAAGTAGTTCGGGACCACGATTCACTTTGGTTCATGCAGGTAGGGCAAATGGATTTATTCTTGGTGCAGAACTTACATTTATTTGCAAAAAGAATACAGCCGATGCACATAGCGAAATGGATGGAGAAGTCTATGAAGAGTGGTTCACAAAACAGTTGCTTCCGTATAAACCTAAAAATTCAGTAACTGTATTTGACAATGCATCATATCATAGTTGAAAAGTGGGAAAAGTTCCAACTACCGCATGGAAAAAGGATCAAATTATTGAATGGCTGGTTGAAAAAAAAAAGATAAAAAATGGTATGCTAAAGCGGGATCTATAATACACTGTCACTCAAGTTAAATCTTAATACGAAAAATACAAGTTCGATTTGATTGCAAAAACGAACGGCTGTGAGATTCTACGTTTGCCGCCATATCATTGTGGATTAAACTCTATTGAAATGGTATGGGCACAAGTTAAAAATTATGCTAAGATGAACATTTCAATTTTTAAAGCTAAAGATATATCAGAACTAATTACTAGAGGTTACAACAATGTCATAGTTCATAATTGGCAGAATAATGTCGAACATTTAAACAAAATTGAGAATATCTGGATAGTAGTAACTAGTGGTGTTGCAAATGTAACTATCCGTTACTAAAGTACTCGTTACTCGATAAGATCCGAAGTAACGAATACTGGTTTCAAATAATCGTTACTTTTCCAAATAGTTACTTTCATAATATATAACTTTTAGAAAATGCATTCTGGTTCCCCTATCGTAAATAAAATGGCTCCTTAAAAATACTTAAGGCTTTGGCATGTTACTTTTAATTTTGAGTTGGAATGGTTTGTATGATACTTTTAAGGAATTTTATTGATTTAACGTAATGTATATTAAAATTAGTATATACACGGAGAAAACTGTCTAATACAGTCTTGATTATACAAAAAATATAATACCGGTTATAATAAGTTTTATTTATACTTAATAATCCAGTTAATTGTCTCTATAATACAAATATAATACAATGTCTTTAACATTTACTAAACAATAAAGTTTTGGCGTGTATAAAAACTTTAAGTGCTTTCAAATTTCAAATATATTGAAAAAGACAATAATCCAGACAATGAAAAGGAATACCTACAGAAAAACAAAATCTCAAAAATTGCTTTAAACACTAACCTTCCCAAAAACAGAAACGGTTTGGACGCAGCTCTTTTTTTGTTGTTGAAAGATTGGGTATAACAATCGAAATATGATGTGGTGCACCTGTCGTTTCCTAAATTGTTTTATTTTGTGGTTGACCACTCAATATTTGCTTATTTTGTATATACATACACAACTTTACTGATGTTAACACGATGGCGATCAAATTAATCTGCAGATGACAACGGTGTAACGAAAGACAATCGGGTAATTTTTATATATTGGCTGAACCAATCGAGACAACTATAGAGACTGTGCTAATTAACTTACTTCCTGTTACTTTAATTGAAAAATATTTCAAGTAAAAAAGAAGACGAATAATTAATTAATTATCATTAATTATTTATACGTTATAATAATCTGTATTAAGAGATTCATATTAAATTTGTGTAATACTGTGTATTAAATTTTTTTGCTGTCACTATGCGTAAAACAAAAATTAATAACGACGATTATATTTCTAATAGCCTGTATTATAAAGTTTTCTCTGTGTAACGGAACATTTTGTTTGTACCATATATTAACTATACATATGCCGGCACCGCACATTTGAACGAGTACTCGGTAACGACTAAAGTAACGGATATTGAATTCGAAAGTAACGGATAGTTACAAGTATTGAAAAGTAACTGAATTCAACATCACTAGTAGTAACGTTGAAGAATTTATTATCAATCTGGGATCTTCATCTTTATCTGACGACGCCTTAAATGACTCTTTAAGTGATTAATTTTTGTGGAGTGTGTTTCATATCAGCTTCATACAACTTCGCGCCCATTCTCTGTTACTCTGTTATTGCTTTTAATATTATTATTGGCTTAAATATTATTATTATGTTATCAAAATATACATTTTACTTTTTCTTGTAATTACAGTAAAGCTTCGCTAATCCGGATTTCCCAGTAATCCGGACGAAATTGAAATATAGGACATTTACACGATGTATCACTTAATCCGAATCATCCATTGCGCAGTTGCCATTTACGTCGCAGCAAGTTCAAGCAAGCCGAAGTTGACTAAATAAATTTAGGGAGAGACATGGGTATTCGTTCAAAGTTAGTGGAGAGCAGTTATCTAGCGATTTAGATGTTGTCAAACCGTTTCTTTAAAAATTAGCTAACAAAATTAGGGAGATGCATTTGCAGCCGAATCAGATTTACAACGCAGAAGAAATCTGCATTGTTCTGGAAGTTTTTGTCAGATCGTATAATTATGGTTCATGCAAAATAAAGAACGGCAACAGGACGCAAAAGTGTCTAAGTAAAGGATATCCTTTCTTCCCTATATAAATGGTGATGGCAATTCATTGTTTCAGTACATGCATACAGTGGGCTGAGGAGAATGGTGCACAATTAAATACCTTCTTGTCCATAAAATGAATGATGCGCGAACGCGAATACAAGCCAATCAGTGCAGTATTAAACAAACAAAACTTAATGAATTTGTTAAATATTAGTTTTATGAATTTTGGTTTTTTTCTCTTATATTCTCCTTACTTTTTATGTACGACATAATGCAAATTAGAATGTATTTAGAATTTGAGTATTCGTAACATTTTCTATATGTTAGTTTGTGTATGAGTTTATAAATCCCTATAATACATAGTTTGAGTATTACTTTTTAACTATTAAAAAAGGTCTCGATAATCCGGATGTTTCACTACTTATTCGGATTGCCTCGGCTTTAATTGATCCGGAATCTTTACTGTATATTATCTTTATGTAATAAATATGTATATCTACTTATATTAATATTGTTGAGCACTTACAAAAATTAAAATAAATTTCTGTCAAATAAGTATGCTTAGCACATAAAATGTACATCCAGTAAATAAAGTACAGTCGAAAGCAAAAAAGGGTAGACAAAAGTAAAGGTTTCTGTCATAGACTTTCTTCAAATGATTAGTGTAATAGCGGCTTGAAAGTTACTTGTCAAAATTTGGTTATCTATCAATATTGACAACCTTACAGTTGATATTATACTATTACAGAAATGCCTTCCATAAATGATATTAAGACTGAACGCCCGCTTCAAGCTGAGTTCGATTTGAAATAGGCGTACCACTGCTTTTCGTGCAAATGTAATAAAAGACAAATGTTTAAGGGTCCGCGTGCTCTGTCTTATGCTGAGGAAAAAGATAGAGAAACTTGTCACCTAATCTAATCTGCCTGTAATTTATGGCTGCGTTATGGTCTCAGATAATCGCCGGTTGGCCCACATGTTTGGCAGTCGGGAAGCAACCCCCCCTAAATAAGACAATCTATATTTTCTCAAACACACAAAAAAGTGAAGCTGAATATGTAAAATCACCTGCCGGATCCAAATTTTGGGTTGGAAAATAAAATCGAAATCGCAAAAAGGTCGAAAAATCGTTTTTTTGTGTAAATTTTAAAATTTTCATTTTCTTCAATTTTTAATACTTATCTCGTGATATCTCGGCAATGCAGAGAGCTAGGAATCTGTTTTTTTAAGGTTATACCCTAAAGTATTTGGATGATACTAGTGTTTTCGATTTTTCTTTAAGGTGTGTAAATTTTATATATAAAAAAAAGTTTTAGTAGACCACCAATTTGTGTAAGGTATTTTTCAGCTATCGAGTAACTAATCTTATTTTTCAGAATTTACCCATATATATGTGAAACAAAATAAAGCCAACATTCCAAAATTATTTTTTGTGCAAGAAATAAATTTCTAGATCGTTTCAGAAGCAAATTATTGCGAGTCAAATATAATAATTATACTCCCTGCGCGCAAGTCGTGTAAGTCCTAGCATGCGCTTCTAGCAGGTATACCGTTAGGGACGGGAAGAGATATTGCTTTTACTTTCTGATACGTAGTATAAGGAAGTATTGTGACACTGACACTGTATATGTACACTATATTGTAAAGAAAATATCAACGGTTTCGATAAAATAATGTCCGGGTAACGATTACTTTCTTAACATACACCGATCTCAGAAGTATTTTACAAACTGCGTAGAAACTGCCCGACATGGTAGGCGGAGCTACCTCTCGACACCATGTGCGAGCGTACCACATAGTCTATTTGATTTCAGTGAATTTCGCCCAAATTTAAAAATTTTGTTTTCCGTTTCGTGACCTTCTTTTTAAAAATTAAGAAAAAATAAAATTTATGTATTGCTGTTGAGTGTTACATAATTTGTAATAAAGGCTTGTTTTTTGAAATTTCTTACATTTTTATTTTTATTTAGGGCCCTTTGGACAATTTCGAAAAAATTACGATTTATCCATTGAAAGGCATTTTTTTCTTAAATTAGCGTGTAAATTCGGTAAGGTTTTCATGAAAAATACGATTAGGAAATGGGAAAAACGATTTCGAGGCCGGGCGTATAGCCTTACAGTCAATGTTATTGCGGATTTGAGTAAAGGTTTCAAAATATGTGAAGTTGCGGGAAAAATAATATAAATAAAAGCACAGCTTTCAAAATTATTAAAAAACCGGGAGATCACCACAGAATTTGTAGAATTTCTGGTTATGACCGCAAAAGAATATCAACAGCCGAGCTAGACCGTCATCTCACAAATATGCTTATTGAAAATTCATTTTCTTCAGTAGTGATTGCAGCTGATATATGTAACTTTCCGGGTTCTGTTCTTACTGCCCGACAAAGAATTAGAGAAGCTAATTTGCGGTGTCATAAAACTGCCGAAAAACTTAATTTGAATGCGACCCACAACGAAACTCGTGTAGGATATGCACTTGAACATCTGGTAAATAACAGACACTTTTGGGAAACTGTCATTTTTACAGATGAGAAATTATTTCAAAGCAAGAAAAAAGGACCGATTCATATATACCGACCAAGATATACCCGATTTGACGAACACTTTTAATAATGTGTATCCAGAAAATTTCAGAGTAAACTTTTGGGGTAGGATTTAAATTCATGGGACTGGATTATTATGGGAAATAGAAGGAAACTTAAATTCAGAGACTTTTATCAACATTCTAATTAATGTGATGTTGCCTGCAGTGGAGCTATTTTTTCCAAATTGCAATTTTATATTTCAACAGGATAACTGCCCTATCCATACATCGGACAGAGTGAAAACATGGTTCAGAGAAAATAACATGAATGTGTTGGATTTTCCGCCAAGAAGTCCTGATTTAAATATTATAAGAAATAAAGAAATTGAATCGAAGACCTCAAAACAGACAAGACAAGAACTGGTAGAAATAGTTCACACAGCATGGGAGAATATACTTGTACCAACTTTGTAACTCTATTGCAAATAGATTGCAAGAAGTTTTAAACAAAAACGGCTCTTTAACCAGATATTAAAGCATATATTTCTTCAGGATGTTTTTTAATTAGTATTTTGATTCGTATTAATCAGATAGAGATGTTTTGATAATTATTTGATATTCCATAGAATAATGACTCTAATGACAAGTAAATAAAGCCAGGTCTACAACGTGCAAGATCTCTTGTCTACTTTTTTTGCTTTCGACTGTAATTATCTTCAAAAAATGATTTTTAATTTAACATGTAAATGATTTTTAATGTAACAGTAATAACGGACACATGTTGCTTTTGATGAACATATGCAGTTTATGCCATATTTTTGTTATTTTTCGCTAAATTTTATGATTCATATAATTGTGATTTCGTAAATTTTATTTTAGAATAATATTCTAGCCAACAAATATTTAAAATCTCGTGTATTATAATGAGTTACCAACCTAATTTGTCATTGTCGATCTGACAACTATGTTGTCTATCTCCATAAGACACATACAAAATACTAAGGTTGAGACGGACTATAGTAGTGTTAATTATTTGACGATATTCTGACAGAAGCTATAATTGGCAACCTGCTTTCCTATTTGTTATAAGTTTACTATATTTATTAGGGAACCCTCTACTCGAAGATGACAGTTTAAATTACATTATATAATACTTAAAGTGCAAATATGTCAACAACCCTGATACTCTCACGCGCAATCTTTTTTCCCAAACTGTTTCATAACTTCTTTTGCCGAAAACCATTACAGGTAGCGTTCCAAATATGGTGATACATAATAAACTGAGAGTCGCTGTTAAATTTGACATTGACATATTTAACTTTATATAACATTGTTATTTGCGACAATTTAGAAAACATTTAATCAGAAAATTTGTTAATTGCAATACTTTAAAGCAACGCCGTTAATTTTACCAACAAAACATACTTAATAAAAAGCAAATTGTATATTTCTTGATATTTATATAAAACGAAAAAATCACTTCAAGTGCATGTGCTTTATCTCTATTGTTTGTAGTCTTTGTTAATATAATTTCATTTAAAAATGACTGCAAATACAAGTCAAGATAGTATATGCTCATATAATATAGGATATACTTGTAAGCATAACATTTGTATTTATCATAATATAAAATTATCCAAAATTTTACTATGTTAATACAGACCAAAACTGAAAAGGAAAATCAAATTACTATTCCCAATAAATCGCTTCTACATTCCCAGAAATCTGTTCAAATATGGTCAGTAATTTTGCCTCTCAAAACATATGTTCCTGCCTAATGTCATGCAGATGAAGTACAAATATTCTTTAAAGAAATTAAACAATTTATATGATAAAATTTAAACTTTTGAAATAATATTTTGCCAAAAACATACCTTTGTGGAGGAAGCTATATGATTTAAAAAAACAATTAAATTAATTTATTTTTTATGAACTTGTTTAACTACCTCTCGTTTCTAATTCGTAATTTGGCCTTGTTGTTTACTAAAACAGTTCTCTTATACCCAGGCCATAGACTTACATAGAGATATATGTATACTCGCGGCATAAAGTTTTGTCGGGTCGTAAGAACAGCTATATGGAAGGTATCATTGGTCAACTCTAGTAAATTCTAACACGAAATAAAGAGGGGTTATATTCAATGTTTATGAATGATAGCTAAGTTTGAGTAAATACTGCTTCGTAAAAGAAAATACAAGTGGCATATATGTAGAAGTAAATATATTTCAAATAATCTTCACAAATGATTTATGACACGATAACATTGATGTGTCATCAATACAAAGAAATCTTTTTGTGTTCTACAAATGTTTTCGGCTTTCCCTATTTATTTTATTTTTCAAGGGCGAGAATGAATGCTTTATTAAGATCTGTGTAGTGTTTTATCGAATTTGTAATTATATATATTGATGATATTTACGAGTATGTATCTGTCATTAATTTTTTTCCTTAATATACATTCTATTTATTTTAAAATAAATACAAAAAAAATAAGGTATTTTTATGATAATTTAATTCAAAGTTCTTGATTAATATTGATTATTTACAAGGCAATTGTTGGGGGTATTTAAATGTTGGGATATTATTTAAATATATTGTCTTCAAAAGATTATTTGTGTAATTTTTTGTTTGCTTATTTATTGCTTTATTATGCTAGGTGTTGTTTTGACGAAATTTAATATTTCATCTCTCAAGTGTAAACAAAAATATCACAATCTCTCTTTATGGTTTATTAAAATTTAGTCGGAAATATCGGATTACTAAAGTTGACCAGTGATACCTTCCATATAGTTCGTCTTAGGACCCGACAAAACTTTATGCCGCGAGTATACATAATGGCTTTTAATGTTTCTTTATATCATTAATTTCCAACTTTGACATTAGGAGCTTATTTTATTTATAGCCTAATCAATTTTATTTTCTAAATTTTCAGAAGATATTACATTGTTATTAGTTTTTAATATTTTTCCGTAGAGCAGACTTAATTGTAGAGCTTGGTTTTCGGGTTCGTACCACTTGAGGTTGGGGTTTATAACATTTGACCCAGTTTTAACAGGTAAATAAATTTCTAGGCACGTTACATTAGCTGACTTAGTATTTAATTTTTTTTTTTACAAAATTAATCACATTATTATCACTACTACTGGATTTAATATCACATCCCTTGTCATTTTATGCAAAATAATAAAATGCTATAATATTTTAAATAGTTTTTAAAACGAAGAGCTCTGCACCATGTGTCGGCACATTCCAATAGAGCAAATAAAAATCTTCTTCTCTGAAAATTAATAATAATCGATAAACATACTTAATTATTTCGATCGTAATGTATTATTTGCATAAATATTGACATTAGTCTAGACTGTTTTCAATTAAAGGTAATTTAAAATTTAAATTGTAATAATAATGTTCTTCTTTTTAATCATTATGGCCCAGGGCACTTAACAGTAATAATCCTTTTCGACGATTCTATATGAATATAGAATCGTCGAAAAGGATTAACATTATTTCATATTAAAACTAATTCCAACAGTATTTATAAATAAAAACTAAAGTTGCTTAGATGTATTTCTCATTACTACAATTGGAATAGAACACATATATAGCAGTGGCAACACAAATTGTTCTCAAAGTTGATTTTTTTTTGTTTTGAAGAGAACAGTTGTAGCTTTATCCGTGTTTAGAAGTTTATCGTTTTGCATTGTCCAAGGTTTAAGTTTGTGTAAAACCTTTTCAACAACTATTAATAAAGAATTATTATGATAATTCTCTATTAATTTTGATAATTGAGCACTTGTGAAAAAATATATATGATTTATTTCATAAACTAAATGTACATTTCTTTTGCCAAGCAAACATCATCGGTAGTATACAGATTTATTCGTGTTTTTACATTATATATAATATGTTCGAACGTTTGCAGTGACAAACCTTCTTATTGTAGTAAGTTAAGACCTCTATAAATCTAACCGTACTTTTATTACAGTAATATTGTAAAACTATGGTGGGTGTTTACTGAATGTGTAAGGGTGGTATGAATTCTAGGAAACTCTGACTAAGTGGAGAAACATCTGTGTTAAATAAGTTGTTTTTAAATTTCTTCATATAAATACTTTCCCACATATTTAAATTTTTACATCTAGTTCTTTTGATAACTTGTACATTATCGATTGAAAATGTATGTCCTGTGTTTACAAAATGATACGCTAAAGCTGATTTATCACTATTGTGATTTTTCAAATGATACAAATGTTCTGATGTCCTAATTTCTGCGTTTCTTTTTGTTTGTCCAATATACACTTTATTGCAATTATTACAATCAATTTTGTATATTCCTGAGTATTTTAAAGGGTCTGACTTTTCAATGTTGTTATGTAATAGACTCTTAGTATTCTGTTCATTGACAAATGAAGGCATTATATTGTATCTTTTACACAAGTTTGAAAACAAAAAAGTTTTTTGTAAATTTTGTTTAAATAAAAGATGGGAATATCAAATTTTCAAACTTGTGTAAAAGATACAATATAATGCCTTCATTTGTCAATGAACAGAATACTAAGAGTCTATTACATAACAACATTGAAAAGTCAGGCCCTTTAAAATACTCAGGAATATACAAAATTGATTGTAATAATTGCAATAAAGTGTATATTGGACAAACAAAAAGAAACGCAGAAATTAGGGCATCAGAACATTTGTATCATTTGAAAAATCACAATAGTGATAAATCAGCTTTAGCGTATCATTTTGTAAACACAGGACATACATTTTCAATCGATAATGTACAAGTTATCAAAAGAACTAGATGTAAAAATTTAAATATGTGGGAAAGTATTTATATGAAGAAATTTAAAAACAACTTATTAAACACAGATGTTTCTCCACTTAGTCAGAGTTTCCTAGAATTCATACCACCCTTACACATTCAGTAAACACCCACCATAGTTTTACAATATTACTGTAATAAAAGTACGGTTAGATTTATAGAGGTCTTAACTTACTACATAATGAAGGTTTGTCACTGCAAACGTATATATGTATAATGTAAAAACACGAATAAATCTGTATACTACCGATGATGTTTGCTTGGCAAACGAAATGTACATTTAGTTTATGAAATAAATCATATATATTTTTGTGAAACGAGTTTTTCTTTCTAATTAATGATAATTCTCTGTTAATTGATTAATTGATGAGCGGATGTGGAGTATTCAATAGTCATTTACACAGATCTATAATATAAATATTGTATAACAGAGCACCAAGCACAATTCCCTGAGGCAAAACTCTTATTGTAATTTCCGGATCTGATTTTAGATAAAGACAGATAAAACAACGACATAAAAATAAAATCACAACACAATAGTGATATCAGAGAGAAACCACACTTATGCTTTGGCAAGTCTATTTTAACAACAAACCCTAAGCTAGACTTTGAAAATGCTCATATAGTACGTAAAGAATCACGTGTCACAAGGAACATTTTCCTAGGTACACTCACAATATGAGTTAATTTAAATATTAAAATTGATTCTAAAACACTTTAGTAATTGTTACATTGCTTTTTGCCACATCTAAAGTGAAGAATACAATACAAAATAACTAATCAGACCTCAGAATTATTATATGGTTTAAATAAAAAAAGAAGTGTTTACATTACGATTTGGACACAATAATAAGAAGTTTCAAACGACACGATACAGAAATATTATAAATAAAAATAAAAGTGTGTAGTAGTTCTGTTCGTAAAACAGTCATGATATAGTCTAAAGTAAATTGATTATCTCTATTAACATTTTTTGTACATACATAGATGTTATACTATAACTAAAAACTTTTAAAAAAGTGTTTTGAGATTTTGGAATAAACTAAATTTTTAATAAATGTTTTAAATGTACGTATTATTGTCTCTGTTTTATAGAACCGCGTTGAAAATATTGCATGTCAAAAAAGATTTGCTCAGAAACGCTCTTATTTTTGCAGAACAACTATAATGTATTTAGTAATTATAAAAATAATTATAAATAAATAAACAGATTTTTAAAAACAAATATATGTGCGTAAATTTGTAATCGTAAGAATTTAAACAACTCAACAAGAACGATTATTGTAAACATCGTATACTAAGAATACTTATATCAAGATACATGCTAATATTACTATTAATGGCTTACGCCGAGATACAAATATGCGTAGTGCGTAGCAAACGAATTTTACCATAATAAGTCGCCGGAATTTAAACAACCTAATAAGAAAAATTATCATAAATATCACATAGTATCAATTCTTAATTCTTCTCGTTAATACATATATTCAAATTCTCGAGATTACAAATGTTTTCAATATTTTTTTATAAATCTACGTATATTTAAATACATTAATGTTAATAATCTATTTTTCAACACTTTATACAAATATTTATAATTTATTCAATCGTTTTTATATTTATTTCAAACTAAACTGATTTTATAGCCTACATTTCCGATAAAAATCTTATTTTATGACAGTTTTCTTTTTATTAGTAATTAGTAGTAAAGAATCGACTTATTTGCTATCGTTCCTGACTCGTGTGACATTGAGACAAATTCAAAGAACCCGCTTGGTCAATTCTTGTTGCTTTTGCGTATAATACACAGGCCTGCAAAATTTGAGTCATGAAAAAGTGTTGTATACATATACAGGGTCCCAGAAATAAAAAGACGGAGTAGCAGAAATCGGAAGCTAGATTGTGTAAAAACGTACCCTCAAAATATCAAGTCTTTATTCGTGCGCAGACGGCAGAAAAAAATAATAAAGGATTCAATTGGCCTTACGCCGACCCTGCACTAAATATCCACCTGCTTCACTTTCACAATCGGTGCTTTTCAGAACCACCATATTACTTGTGTTAAAAAAAAAGGAGGAGAAATAGATACTTCATAATAAATATCAAACCATTAATTACTTTAATTTTGAACCTGCTAGAAACATACGATTTATTGAATATTCTAATAATCAGCTGTTTCCAACTACGAACACATTAAAGAGCAACAACCTACCTATTTTAAAAATAAAAACAACCTTTTATTGCCTGCAAGAAAGTAGGTCACCCATCTGGGTCAATAACCGACTACATAGCTGCGTTATTGAGACACATCCCGCAAAAAATATGTTTTTACGATTTAACGTTTTTTTCCCGTTTTATGCAAATAAAAGCGTATTTTTCTCTATGAACGCGTCTTCGTTTCTATTTACAAATGAACATTCTTACCTGAATTATAAACATACATTCTGTGCCAGGTAATGTAATTTTCTTTATCTAAAAAACAACATAGAAAATTAAAATTTTGATTTCTTCGTTATTGCGGTATATTTGGGCCTGTTTCTGTTCGGACTTTACATATCTGCTACTCCGTCTTTTTATTTCTGGGACAGCCTGTATATATATATACATATATATATATATATATATATAAAAGGAAATATCGGGGATACATGAAATATAAGAAAGAGAAAAATATTGGGTAAATTCCGCTGTAGAGCAACCGTAGACACGTGTTTCTGACTCATTGGTCGTCATCGGTACGGTGTAGCCAAGGAATAAGGTGGGATAACCTTGGAGATGTATGCTATACGGAAGACCATCAGGAGACAGACCACCATTTGTAGCTTCACTTAAAAGATCCTCAGTTTTGAGGACAACAACTAACGTCGCCACGAGGAAGACAATGTCAACCCGCGTGTCATCCGAGAACCCAGGAAAGATAAATAAAAGGAAATATCGCGGATACATGAAATATAAGAAAGAGAAAAATATTGGGTAAATTCCGCTGTAGAGCAACCGTAGACACGTGTTTCTGACTCATTGGTCGTCATCGGTACGGTGTAGCCAAGGAATAAGGTGGGATAACCTTGGAGATGTATGCTATACGGAAGACCATCAGGAGACGGACCACCATTTGTAGCTTAAGTTAGAAGATCCTCAGTTTTGAGGACAACAACTAACGTCGCCACGAGGAAGACAATGTCAACCCGCGTGTCATCCGAGAACCCAGGAAAGATAAATAAAAGGAAATATCGCGGATACATGAAATATAAGAAAGAGAAAAATATTGGGTAAAATCCGCTGTAGAGCAACCGTAGACACGTGTTTCTGACTCATTGGTCGTCATCGGTACCGTGTAGCCAAGGAATAAGGTGGGATAACCTTGGAGATGTATGCTATACGGAAGACCATCAGGAGACAGACCACCATTTGTAGCTTCAGTTAGAAGATCCTCAGTTTTGAGGACAACAACTAACGTCGCCACGAGGAAGACAATGTCAACCCACGTGTCATCCGAGAACCCAGGAAAGATAAATAAAAGGAAATATCGCGGATACATGAAATATAAGAAGGAGAAAAATATTGGGTAAATTCCGCTGTAGAGCAACCGCGCCCATCTTCCTCTGAGTCGGCGGCAGCCCAAAAGAGAAGTTTACTTACAGATAAGTTGTTTTAGATTTTTGCAACGATTTGTGGGTTTGTTGAAAATATATTCTGATCATCTCGACGCTTATACATATACTGCCTAGGCCCTTGCATAGTATACGTGACTATCCGCCATATTAGTTTCAAATTCAACAGTCCACTCTTAAATATCCAGTCAGATCTTGTATGTCACTGTGGACATGTCGGTTTTAATCCAAGTATCCGTATGGATGTACTTATACAGGGTGTAAAAGATATATGCAGCAATACTTACATATGTAATAGATAGGTAAGACAGCAATTCAAATCTACAAAAAAAAATTAACCTATCGAAACTTTCACTTTTGCGTAAATTTAAGAACACAAACTTTTCAAATACGATCCTGTATTCACAGTAAATCAAAATAAATAGAAGTTATATGTTGTCTATTCAAGAACAGGAATTTCTGTGTTTACGTTAAAAAAATCCCCGGCACAATGAATTGTAGTACAAGCTAGCCCATTATTTACACAAGTGTATTTGTTGTGTATCTTTTTCTAAACATGCCTTTATTGCCTATCAGCTGCTCGCAAGGCATTGACCTTTATAATAATATCACGCGATAAATAAATGGTACATAATTTACATTACAAATTCTTTAAAAATTCTATATTTCGTTAACAGATTTTGGTGAAACAGGTCTAATGATTAAAGTAGATGTTCAAAGTGACCGCCATTTGCGTCAATACAAGCTTCTAGCCGTTCGGTAAACTTTCGAAGTACACGATTGAACACGGCACGGTTTTTACGGATATGGGCCGCAGCTTGAAAAATACGTTGATGAAGGTCTTCTTCGTTTACAACTTCAACGCCGTTATAAACAAGTGCTTTCATAGAGCCCCATACAAAAAAATCTAGCGGATTTAAATCGGGACTACGCGGAGGCCAAGGAATTCGTCCACCGCGTCCTATCCACCGCGGATATGCGTTATTTAAAAAGTTGCGTACTCCACAAGAATAATGGGCAGGTGCACCATCGTGCATAAACCACATACGGCGTCGTGTATCGAGAGGTACATCGTCTAGATACCCGGGTAGCGAATTCTCCAAGAAATCCAAGTAGCTCTGTCCATTAAGTCGTGCAGGTAGTACGTGCGGCCCTAGCAATTGATCACCGACAATTCCAGCCCACACATTTATTGAAAAACGGTGTTGGAAACGAGATTGATGTATGATGTGAGTGAGGGTTTTCATCGGCCCAGTAATGAAGGTTGTGAAAATTTAAAATACCTCCCCTCGTAAATGCACACTCATCGGTAAATAACACCTTTGACGCAAACTGCGGCTGTTGTGTAAGTTTCCGACGAAACCATCTACAAAAATGAATTCGTAGCGGGCGATCGGCTTCCATAAGTTCCTGGACGCGTTGCACATGGTAGGGCTATAGCGAACTCCTTTGAAGAATGTTATGGACTGTTGTATGTGAAACGCCTACCTCTCTCGCAACCGATCGGGTACTTGTTCTTGGATTTTCATCTAGAATATCCAAAATTTCTTCCTCCGCATCTAGTATCCTACGTGGTCTTTCATTACCGCGCCCTTCATAACTTGGGTGAAATGTACCGCGTTCTCTCAATCTGTAGACTGTTTGTAAAATTAAATCCCTTGAAGGACGTCTACGGTTCGGAAAACGTTCTGAATAAATACGTCTAGTACCGCTAACATTTCCACCTGTTTCACCGTACAATAATACGATATCTGTTAATTCGTGATTTGTATAAGCCATACTTCGCAGAGGTTCATAACAGACTGATACTAACAGTATGAATCATCGCATCTACAACTCCCACCACTCCGCTTTAGTAAGAGTGACGCTGTTATAAACGAAAGTAAATTTACCAGAGTCGGATCGGGCCACGCGTATTTATTAACAATTTTTTTTTCTTAGATCTCATTCGAGATAGAGCCTTCGTGCATTAACATTTTATGCTCAATATTATTACAGCTGTTACTTGTTACAGTATTGCTGCGTATATCGTTTACACCCTGTATACATGGTCTAAGATCGAGACCTTAAATTGTTGTAATTTCAAACACATGTGCTGAATTTGCGTTATTTTGTAACCTTTTCGAAGATATTCGGATAATTATTTCAAATAAATTTTAAGTAACAGTGTTTTCGAGATGCGAACCGGAAACAAAAACAATCCCAGGCGATACCTGTAAATATCTAATTTATAGGAAAGGTACATACAGTGATTATCAAGAAACTGTTGAAAATTTAGCTTCTTAAAAAGAAAAAACAATTAGGTTATCAATTCCAAACAATTTTTAATGCACATCGGAAAGGTACACACACATGTTTCGTTAATTGCTTACATGATAAAAGGATTCTCAGAAGTAACATTTTTACGTACTAGAGCAATTTAAATTTAGTGTTAAAAGCCAGATAAACCAAAATAGTTATTTAATATCGTTTTAATTTTGTAGATACATAAAAAATACCCGCTGTATTTTTCACAAAATAAGATAATATTTATTAATCCAATCATTACAACCTTTGAAAACAAGAATTGGATAGGCCATATTGCAAATATATGTAATACCAAATAATGAGAGTTAACACATAAATTACAACTAGTTACACACAAACGCTCAAAAATACAAATGCCAAATTCTTGGACCAACACACAGATACATTCGTTTGAAATTAGTTTCCACTAATCGCTCGAATTGACATTAGAACTCCTCGATGCTGTAAAATACACCTCCAAGCAACAGCCCACTCAATTCATTCTTAAATATTTTTATTGTAGGTGAGTTTTTGCCTTTTCTGGCAAAGGATTGAACAGGCGACGACCTGCTTTAATTTCAGATTTCTTACAATAAGAATGAGTTGCTTTACGAACTCTTATATCATCCCTTTTGTGCGTTTCATAAATGTGATATTCGCTATTTCTCTGATAACGATCCAGATTTTTGAAAATATAAGCTTATAATTTATCAACATATATTAATGAGGCCGTTAAGATTTTATTTATGAAGAATAAATCTCTACAGGATGTTATGCATGGTACTGCATTAAAAATAATTCGTAGAATACGGTTTCAGTTGCCTGTCCCCAAACCATAATGTTAAATGAGATTGGAGAGTATGCCAATGCATAATAAATTCCGAGTAGAGATTCGACGTTCAATATATTTTTCAAAGAGATTTCGTAACGGCTTTTATTTAATTCCTGGCAAATCAGATCTATTTAATATTTCCATGTCAGGTTACTAGCAATAATTGTACCTAGAATTTTAGAGATGATGTGACTATTTAAGTATTCCCATTAATATTAATATTTAAATTTACTGGCGCTCTACGAATTTTATGCACCTCCATTAACACCGTTTTTTTTGACCTTTACAACAAGCGTCTTAACATAGCATAATTGAATAACAACATAATCAGCAAAAGGTTAATTTTTTTTTAAAATGTTGAAATCCCTATCTGATAATATCTTCCGCCTACATAAACACTCTACCATGGAATATATGTTCCCGTAAATTGTTGGCAGTATGGGCTCGTGGTTCAATACTTTGGGAATGCACAACGGCCTTATAATAAAAGACAGTGTTGTTGGCAAATCGCCGAAGGCGAAAACATTTTTGGGGCTACACCGAAAAAATTTTTGGGGCCACGTCCAATAATAGTTTTTTTGGGCTATCAAATCGTAGAAATTAAAGGAACTTATTAAGAAATTAGAAATTGACTTACCTCGCCGGGTACCTCGGCCTCGCCAAACAATTGTTTTTATAGATAAATGTGTAATAGTTTCTATATTTTACAAACAAGTTTTGTATTGAAAATCAATTCGTCTTTCCTCTTTTGAGATAAATTCCTCAATGACCAATTCATTAAAATTAAGAATTTTTTGAATAATTTGTTTCTCAATAAATAACATTGCGAGAGTAGTTAGTCTATTCTCGCCCATTGTACTTCTAAGGAAAGTTTTTATTCGGTTTAATGTGGAGAAACAACGTCTCCCGACCGAAGTGCACTGATTATATGTGCACACGGATCAGCTTAAAACATCGAACGTCCCCGGACTGTCGCGGAGAACAAAGAGTGCGGGCGGCAAAGGTTCCACCAATTAGATGTGCAGTGGACGAAGCGATTAGGCAACACCGTGGATCGATGAAAGGCTCGCTTGGATATTAGTTGGAACAACATCGCGTGTTTTAATTTCTGAGCTTTGCGTCTTTGATGAATTGTTTTTGGAATTAACAGTCAGGTTATACCGTTATTATAAAATTATTTAAAGAATGATAACATTTAAATATGTTTTTTAATAAGAATACACTTTAAATTTGGGAGTGCACGTGCACTTATTGAGGAACCTTCACTGATCGTTGGTGTAAGTTAAAAACATGAATAGGTCGAGAACACCCCCCTTGTGGAGTTCCCAAGTTCATCTTGATTTCCTCCAATCAATTCTCCCGCATGTTAACTCTAATTCTTCTGTTTTCAAGTAATGATCATATCCACCTTAGATCAAGCAACGAACTCACCGCAATCCAATAATCATAGACATTGCACATTGCACGGGCTTCGTTACTTCCACTTCACATGACAAACCTGGTCTACCTAAAACCCTATTGACTATCTATTAGAATCCGATACTTGTTAAAGCACGACTCGATTTTGCCACAGATAATGATTCTAATAATTTTGGAAAAGACGCTAAGCAGCGCAATCGGTCTATAATTCTCGAGTGCTTGCGATCACCGTATTTAAAAACTAGTACAACGGCTGCACAGATAATATTTAAGAAAAAATATTATGAGTATGGGAATTTGCATTTTAGAAGGAGCTGTGGTTTTCGTCGGTATATAAATTTTAGGCCAGCGAGATATGGTTCAAAAATTTTTTGTTGACTCATGCTCGACATTTTTACACATGCAACTTTCAAGTTTATGTCGGTGAGCAACCGGATGTACCATTTAGAATTAGCAACGATGAAGCATCTGTTATTATACGCCTTGTTGCGCCTATTGATATTACTGGACAAAATATTACTATGGGCAACTGGTTCACTAGTGTCTCCTTTGTTGAAAATGTACTTTGAATCATATTACTACATGCTTTGGTGTTATAAGAAAAAATAATTTTGAAAGACCAAGGACAGAGAAATATTTTCCAGTGCCCTTGGATTTTCCAACTATAGTTTCAAAACCCAACAATGTCGTCTTTTTAGTTTCTACCCTACATCGCGATAAAGCACTGGTGATAGCGCTAAAAAAGTAGAAACTATAGCCTTATATAATTCAACGAAAGGGAGAGTAGATGCGCTGGATCAGTTGTGTAATTCATAAGGATAAGAAGATTGAGCAAACACATCTGCTTTGCCAAAAATACCTGAAACAATTATCACTGACACGAACGAAAGAACATTTAGGAAAAAGAGCTAAGATAGAAATGCTTCCAACAAACGTTAAAATGAGAATAGCGTTGTTCTTCCCAAGGTGGCAACCCAGCCTTCAGCTTCCAGGAGGATATCTACGCTACAGGAAGATGCGAAGATTGTGGTAACAAAAAAAACTACTACTTGCAAGTTGTGTAATAAACTTATATAAAAAGATTATGTGATTCCAGTAAGGTGGTGAATGCTTTGAAACAAATTTTAAGAATCAAACTTCTTTACTAATGTTAATATAGTAATGAAGAAATATTAGTACCTATATTGTACTTATTTTTTTCTTTGTTAACCTTTCAAATTCATATATGCAAAAGTACAATCGTCAATATAGTAGAAGCGTAAGCATTTATTAGTTATGAACAGATAACGTATAAAGACTCCAGGAAAACTTGAATGTCGGGTTAAACTTACCCAACGATCGCCTTAGAACCAGAGACTTGTCCATCGATTCACACAAACGGCTGAAAAATTCAACATGCAAATATGCACAGAAAAGAAAAAATTCCTGGTGGTCGCAAAAGATGGGGGGTAGAAGTATCGAGTGAGCGGAACCACTACAGAGAAGTCAAACATCAGACCAAGAAAGCAGTACGAGTGTATGCATATCTAAGAGATGTCACCTGGAAGACCAATAATGACATGTGCAGCTGAAACCCAAACCGCCACAAGCAGAATTAAACAACTGATACGAACAACTGAAATGAATACATTAACAACGATAGTGAGGAAAACAAGGAGGGAGAGAGTGAGTAATGAAGCTATAAGAATGGGATGTGGAATCTTAGACGTCGTTAGATTTGTAGGGGAAGGAGGAAAGCATGGAACGAGCACCCAGAAGGGTCCGGTTGATAAAAATCGCAAGAGACCAAAAACCAGCAAGAAAGATAGGCCCTGGGAGACCGTTAAAAAGATGAAAGGGCAACTGAGTCTTATAGTTTTTATCCGATGATCAGATCATCAGTGTTCGATAGCAAAGCTGTTTTGCAACTGCATCCTGCCCCGAGCCCCGATTTAGTAGTGGGCAAAATATGTTCCTTCTTAAAAAAAGCACTACCATTTGTTCCGGTAAAGTGTCTCAAGGATTATAGACATTAAATGCAACACGCTAATTGGATTAAGTAAGGTTTTTCATTTGTTTTAATTTTGTGGATTTAGGTAGTGGACATACTATAGCACGTAGCAAGCAATTCGGGACCACCGAGTCAACTATATACGTATTAATTAAGTGTAAGATAAAAAAAAATATACAGGGTGAGTCATCTAATCGGGTAAGGCCGATTATGCCTTTATGAGTAAAGATATTACGAAGCGGTTTCTTCCTTGTGATAGCTGTTCAGTAGGAGCACATTTCATTATTATTATTTTATATTATACAGAGTGTTCCATAACTTGGTGGCTAGCCATAGTTGTAGTTTTTAAAATGGAACAGCCTATATATTATTGCATTTTTGTATTCCTCGTATAATTTTTAGTCGAAAAGTAATAGGATAGTATAGGCCTAAAGTGTAAAGTTTTTGACTTATTCCCATTTTTCTGAAAAATTCAATGTTTGTATAAAATGATATATAATTATATATTTCTCGAAAACAACGTATTAGATGGACAAATTTTTTGCAGTATTGTTTACAATAAGAGGTCATAATAGAAGCATGTTTTATTTTTTTACAGTTACTAACTGCATGTGCAGGAAATTGGATTAAAATTACATGACACGTTTTAGAATAAAAGTAAATTTTTTTAAATGGAACAACCTGTATATCAGTTCATTTTTGAATTGTTTATTAAATTTCATGTCAGAAACATGTAAGATGTTAATGCTTTGAATGTAACTATTACTGAGCTACTGTCGTTTTTTGATATGCTTTTGTTAGTTTTTGCAAAAAAGTCAATTTTTTCAAATGGAACACTCTGTATATTATTTCATTTTTGAATTTCTTATTAAATTTCACATCAAAAACGTGTAAGACGTTAATACTTTAAAAGTGACTGTTACTGAGCTATTGTCTCTTTTCAATATAATTTTGTCAGTTTTGTGGTTTTAATTAAGGGGATATTAAAGCCGATTTGGTAAAACTGGAGTGAGAAGAGAATAAGTGAAATAATATACCCCAGACTACCGCAAAAAGTTCGGACAGTCCCATAGGTGGGGCCAAGAAGTAGGTAAGAGCTAAAGGCGCTGCTAAAATACAAATAATTCAGTACCGCACCATTCCGGAATTTCTTAATTTAATTACTCAAATTAAAGTTTTTTCCGCAATTCAAAAAGCTATATCTCACAAGAAAACATTGGTCTACACGGGAATTACATCCATTTTTATCAATTTCATTTAATTATTTCAGATTTCGACCGAGAAGCACACGTACATTTTACTCTAATTTGAAATAAAAAAAATAGATGGTTGTCACAAAAAATTACATAATCTGACAACCTTTCCGTGTACTCATATCTATATTGGAGTTGTACAGAAAATTTCACATTTCTATCTTGAACAATAGTAAAAAAAACTGATATAGTACTGAGAAAATTATATCAAAAAGCGACAATAGCTCAGTAATAGTCACTTTTAAAGTATTAACGTCTTACATGTTTCTGACATGAAATTTAATAAACAAATCAAAAATGAAATAATATACAGGTGTTCCATTTTAAAAAATTGACTTTTATGCAAAAACTAACAAAAGCAATTGGAGCAGTGAGTGGACTTAGCTACTGCAGAAGTTGCAGAGATTATTTTACCGCCAAAGGAATATTGTCGCTACTATGGGTTTATACATGTAACGCAATTATTACTGTATGCTAGGGATAATATCTATAGTATAAGAAAATTGGGTAGCTATCATAAGTACAAAAAAATAATAGTGGCTTAATGCTTAAAACAGAAGTTATCATTTTACGAAAGCAGTCTTTAATTTTTGTCTATAGAACCATATAAGAAATTTTCAGAGCTTTATACATCAGTAAGTGTTTGAATGTTTCATTGATAAAATTTATTAGCAAATTTGTTATTTTATATGTTTATTTTTGAGTGAATTTACTAAAATAAGTAAATACAAATTTGTATCTTCTTCTTTCTTTTCCGCCGTTGTCCCTTTTATCTTCTAACTGACATTATGACTTATCCTAGACTACATTTACAGTTTGTTGAACTAATAGATTATATTATTGTTATATCTTTCTATCAAAGGTATACGACCTATAAATATTAGAGAAACATTGTCTGAGCGTTTGAATTTTTATCTCTACACGTAGTATACATGGAAAAATATTTTGTATTTTGTCATTTAAAGTATGTAAATGTTTTATGTTTTTTTCCTGTTTACATACAAATCAAAAACAAGCAGCAAATTTTCGTTTCTTGAAACGACTTTACCGTAAAATACATGGAACTGTAATGTATTCAGAAAATGGTACATAAGGAAAAATATCAATTTTTATGATATCTAGTTTTTTTTTTATATATGTATATACACTTACTCTTTTACCCATATTGGTAATTTATTGAAGGTCGATCCATGTGTATAAAAGAATACCGATATTTGGGGAGACCTGTATTTTTGTTTTGAAAGAGACATGTATCGCGTGGTGATAGTATTAGCAGGACTGTGGGGCACTGTGGTCTCTCAATGTGAACCGACAGTAACGACAACTAGTGGTACACATGCTCCTGCAACTCTATGTTCAGGAGATCTAATTTTCGCAGAAGAATTCGACTCTATAAATTTTCAAAAATGGGAACACGAAAACACATTATCTGGTGGCGGGGTAAGTATAAATTTTTGATAAAATATATTTTGTAGGATTCGATACTAAACTTCTTAAGTTTTCAATCCTGTTTTGATTAAGGAAAAGGGCAACATCTCCTATCTAGAATAATTAAATAAAACAAAGTCGCATTAAATGCATGTTTATGGTAGACCTAAATCTTTCACTGGGACTGCATAAGTAGTACCGGTTGTCCTATGCTTATTTGTTTACTTTTGACTTATACATGTTTGATTTTATATTCTATATTTGTCATTGTAATTTTTTAAGATGATAGCCACTTTGTCATTTTGTTATTATTTGCTGATCATATTGCCGCTATTGCCTAGAAAGCTAATTCATTTTTTCAATGTAATAATTATACACCGGACACGAAAGGTTGATGACTCATCGCCCATGGGCGGACTATCGAAATTATTTTTAAAGAGGTTTTAATTTTATTTATATAATTGGATAACAATACAAAATACCTTATTATTTGTTCATTTTGTAGTTCAAGTCGAGTAAAGGAGTATTAATATTTACTAGCAATACTTTCTCAAGGTTCTCATCTGTAAGATTTGTTATCTTTGAATGAAGTACATCCTCGTAGATAGAAAGCGTCCCTTCTACGTCGCAGCTGGTTATAGGTGCGTACTGGAAATATTCTTCTACTTCACCGTATTTAGCAGTTAGATTTTGTGTCGTCCCCATACACAATTACCGCAATGTTATTAAATCTGGATTTCTGTTAAAAACTGCGTCTAACTTTTGCCGAAAGCCACATCCGAATAATTTTGAAATTACTAATAGCCATATATAATGTGCTTAATCCATCTTTTAATTTGAGATTTTGATTTTCGATATATGTGATTAGTTTAGGCAAATGTCCAAAGTCTTCCTGCAGGAATAACAAGCGATTTTTTAAATTTGGATTTGTGTTAGTTCCTTGTACTCAGAAATACTTCGAGCATCGACATTTAAACATGTAACGAAATTTTGTAAACTATCGAAATTCTCTGCATAAAAACTAGTAGCTTCCAATCATTACTGGCGAGGGAGGCAGTGACAAATATGGAAGTTTTTCCCTGTAAAGAGCTACTCTCGATCGTGCTTGCCTGAAAACTTTTTTAAAAGCGGATACAAGCGTATCAACTTCAGGATAGGTGTCTCTGATATATGCACAGATTCTGTGGAGAGCATGTGCTACACAAGTAATATGCAGCATATAATGATATGTTTCCTTTAATACTCTGCCTGTTTTTAACATATATGCGGCACTGTCACTACTACCGCTACCCTGGGCCATCCGGTATATACAGGGTGAGTCATCTCCGCGGGTAAGGCCGATTATGCCTTTATGAGTAAAGATATTTCGAAGCGGTTTCCTTCGTATGACAGCTGCTCATTAGGAGCACATTTTAAAAATATTTTGTATTATACAGAGTGTTCCATAACTTGGTGGCTAACCATAGTTATAGTTTTTTAAATGGAACTATATATTATTGCATTTCTGTATTCCCCGTATAATTTTTAGTCAAAAAGTAATAAGATAGTATAGGCCTAAAATCTAAAGTTGTTGACTTATTCCCATATTTTTGAAAAATTCAATATTTGTATAACATTATATTTCTCGAAAACAACGTATTAGATGGACAACATTTTTTGCAGTATTGTTTACAATATCAGGTCCTAAGAGCAGCATATCTTATTTTTTTACAGTTACTAACTGCATGTACAGAAAACTGGATTAAAATTACATGACACGTTCTTGTATAAAAGTCAGTTTTTTCAGCTGGAACATCCTGTATATTAGTTCATTTTTTAATTTCTTATTAAATTTCAAATCTAAAACATTTAGGACGTTAATACTTTAAAGTAAATTTTTTCAAATGGGACACCCTATATATTATTTCATTTTTGAATTTCTTATTAAATTTCAAATCAAAAACATGTAAGACGTTAATACTTTAAAAGTGACTATTACTGAGCTATTATCGCTTTTTGATATAATTTTGTCACACTATACTACATTAATTAAAACCACAAAACTGACAAAATTATATCAAAAAGCGACAATAGCTCAGTAATGGTCAATTTTAAAGAATTAACGTTTTACATGTTTTTGTCTAATTGCACGAGCCCAAGTTTAGGACACGACGAGTGCAGCGAGGAGTGTCCTAATGGACGAGTGTGACTTACATTACACATAGCATATCTAAACGTAAACGAGAAAAATTACTTCTAATATTTTCTTTTTACAAATAAGTAATTTTTATTAAAATTTTGAAAATCATGAAATGAAAAGTTTGGAAGTTCATGGATTAGCAATATTTTAAACAATATCGCAGTCGTTGTGTGTCAAAAAATGTAAAACGTCAAACTTAGATTTATAACTTCCGTTAAAAAGCAAACCGTCAATAAGAGCATTTAAATTTACTTTATTAAAAACTTAGTTATCTTGAAGAACATGGCGTAAGCTACTATTTTCAAGCATGGCAGCTATTATAAGTTATCAACTAAAAAAATATAAAATGCGAATGTTTGGTTTTATAGTATGTTCATATTATTTAGTAATAAAATATAGAAATAAATACGTTTACGTAAACAAAAATTTATAATAAATGTTTGAAATTCTGCCCTTCTTCTTCTAAACACTTTTGAAGTCGTGTTTCATACTTCTCGAAATCTTTCTTGCATATCCTCTCTTGTTGTTGGAACAATTCTATATATTCGCTCCTTAACATAACCCCAAAGGAAATAATCCATTGGAGTTAGATCTGGCGATCTAGCTGGCCACGATAATGAAACATCATGGCCAATCTAATTTTCCCTGAATGTATTATTTAGAAAGATAGTGTACCATCAAAAAAAAAGGTCCGATACTTGATGGTTAAGGATACCGCCCCATACATTTAACGACAATTTAGGTTGATGATGAATGTTTCACAACCAGTGCGGATTCTTAGTGGCATAGTAATGCATTGTATATTATGTCTATTTAATAGACCATTACTCTTAAAAATAGCTTCTTCACAAAACAAAATCTGAGTGGTTTTGATTTATTCTGTGCAACATCGAGTTACAGAAGTCAACTCTATATATAAAATCATTCCCCTGAAGATCTTGATGTAAGCTTATGTAATACGGATGGTATTTAAACTTCTTTAAGGTTCTCTTAATACAATTTTGGTTACATCGAGGACTCTAGAAAGTTCACGCACGCTTATATGTGGGTTTTCTTGAACGCATAACATCCATTTTTTCATACAGAATACTGTCAGTTTCTTCAAATCTTGTTAGCAATTTCTGAAAAGCTTTTGTCGATGGCAGTCGCATATTTTTGCCTGTATTTCGTTGTGCCAATAAACAATTTAGAGCACTTTCCCCCAAAACATGGACCATTGTTATTAATTCAAATTTTAAATATCTCATTTTGCACACAACGTAAATTCATGTACTTATAATGATGGTGTCTCTTTAAACTGAAGTTATAAATCTAAGTTTGACGTTTAAACAATTTTTGACAACAGCGACTGCGATATTTTTTATACTATTGCTAATTCATTAAATTTCCAAACTTTTCATGAGCTTTAGAATTTTAATAAAAATTACTTATTTTTAAAAAGAAAATATTAGAAGTAACTCTTTTCGATTAATTTTAGTTATACTCGCAGTGTAAGTCATGCAATTCATATTTTTAAGTCGTAATCGGGTTTATTCAGATATAACATACTTTAATTTTTGCAATATCGCCCACAAGAAAGTACATACTTTTAAATAGTAAGTTTTAAGTACTTTTCAATAGTATATTAATATACAGGGTGTTCTATTTAATTTTTTTTAGAATTTTTAACTTATCGAATGGTATGTAATTCTAAAGAACATGCCTAGATATGTCGAAACTAACATTAATTTCACGTACTGAAAATATATCTCTACTAATTGAGCCCATAATAGGTATTTCATCATCCATCGTTATTTTATAGCAACTTTTCAAATGTTGTACATATTTTTAAGGAAAAATCGCTATATCTCAGAAACGGTTCAAAATCGACAAATACAAGTTAACATCAGCTTAATCCGCTCTTCAAGGGCTATCATAAAATGTAACTAAATACATAGCATTCCATTTAAAAAAACATACATTTGTGTTGGTTCGTCGTTGTCGAACACTCTGTATAAGTGAAAATATTTTTAAATTGTAGAGCCTATGATTATCTACAATTTATGTATTAAACATTATTCACTATCTACAGTATTAGATACCAATAATGGACTTTACCGCTACCCTGGGCCATCCGGTATATACAGGGTGAGTCATCTCCGCGGGTAAGGCCGATTATGCCTTTATGAGTAAAGATATTTCGAAGCGGTTTCCTTCGTATGACAGCTGCTCATTAGGAGCACATTTTAAAAATATTTTGTATTATACGGAGTGTTCCATAACTTGGTGGCTAACCATAGTTATAGTTTTTTAAATGGAACTATATATTATTGCATTTCTGTATTCCCCGTATAATTTTTAGTCAAAAAGTAATAAGATAGTATAGGCCTAAAATCTAAAGTTGTTGACTTATTCCCATATTTTTGAAAAATTCAATATTTGTATAACATTATATTTCTCGAAAACAACGTATTAGATGGACAAAATTTTTTGCAGTATTGTTTACAATATGAGGTCCTAAGAGCAGCATATCTTATTTTTTTACAGTTACTAACTGCATGTACAGAAAACTGGATTAAAATTACATGACACGTTCTTCTATAAAAGTCAATTTTTTCAGCTGGAACATCCTGTATATTAGTTCATTTTTTAATTTCTTATTAAATTTCAAATCTAAAACATTTAGGACGTTAATACTTTAAAGTAAATTTTTTCAAATGGGACACCCTATATATTATTTCATTTTTGAATTTCTTATTAAATTTCAAATCAAAAACATGTAAGACGTTAATACTTTAAAAGTGACTATTACTGAGCTATTATCGCTTTTTGATATAATTTTGTCATACTATACTACATTAATTAAAACCACAAAACTGACAAAATTATATCAAAAAGCGACAATAGCTCAGTAATGGTCAATTTTAAAGAATTAACGTTTTACATGTTTTTGATGTGAAATTTAATAAAAAATTCAAGAATGAAATAATATATAGGGTGTTTCATTTGAAAAAATTGACTTTTTTGCAAAAACTAACAAAAGCATATCAAAAAACGACAATAACTCTGTAATAGTCAGTTTTAAAGTATTAACGTTTTACATGTTTTTGATTTGAAATTAAATAAGCAATTCAAAAATGAACTAATATACAGGGTGTTCCATTTGAAAAAATTGAATGTAATTGCAATATTCTGTTGAATACACTCAGTGTTTAAAAGATTTGAATTTTAACTTAACTTATATTTGTAGAATTGGGAATTTCAGTGGTATACCAATAATAGAACAAATAGTTTTGTGAACGAAGGTGTTTTGTACATTAAACCAACACTAACTGCCGACCATTTGGGATATGATGCTTTATATAGCGCTCCCTTGGATGTAAATGGAGGTACTCCTGCTGACGTGTAAGTTTGACTATTGAATAGTTATTCTCATATAAAATTAATCACTATATCAATTTTTCTCTGTGGTATTTTTCGTGTCTGGAAGGTAATTTATATGCCTTTCTTCTGACGTTAATGCTTTTCTTTTCTAGGAATCAATAAAGAGTTGTTTAAGTTATCGTTTATTATGAGTTTCATTTTACGGAAAATTTACCAATATGAATATATATCTTAAAGCCACCGTTCTTCTAAAGAACCATCTCAATTTTTGAATTGATTTATCTGTGTCATGAATTCAACCATATTTTAAAATCTTCGTCAAAAAACTAGCAACAAACAAACCTTGAGACAATGGATAATGTTGACATCGATTTTTACGTGACGCGGTTTCAACTTGAAAACGATCGCGGAAGTCTACATCTTATATTGTCTTTTTTGTACTTTTCTTATAGGAAATACCTGTTTCAATTACCAACGAAAAATAATATTCCAACATAGAAATAGGACATGTATCCACAAATTCTGATTGCAGGTGTACTGATGCAACCTCGGATGGCTGCTTCCGTAAAGGAACAGCCCAAAATGTCTTAAATCCAGTGAAGAGTGCAAGGCTTCGTACAGCTCATTCCTTTAGTTTTAAATATGGAAGTGTGTTAGTTCGTGCAAAATTGCCCGCTGGTGATTGGATTTGGCCTGGTAAGTTGGTGTAAATGTTAGCTTATTTACAAGAAAGTTACGTTTAAAATTCATAGCAATATGTAATGTGGTTGGTTCTTAGCTTATTAGAAAAACAAGCATATTAAGGTTAAATTTTCAAATGACGATTTCATGTTTTGCCAAAAATATTTTTAAGCTATAATTGGCTTTGCGACAGAACACAAAATAAGTCATCATTCGCACATAACACCAAGAACTAGATAGTGAAAATAAATTACTAATAAATATGTAATAAAAGTGGTCCTATAAGGAATCTTTGAGAACTCCCCATACTACCACTAAAAGAATTGTACGAGAACCAACTATTTTAATGATTTGATTGCGATTTGCTAGATATGTTTTTATCTAAGTACAGACCTAGCTGACAATGCCAGATCATTAATATTCACAATAACAACGGATGGCCTATTACATCATAAATCTTGCTCAAGTCTACGAAAAATTATTATTAATTGTTATTATAGAGGTTATCCACAGATTACGTCATATGTACTATTTGTCAAAAAGCCCTAATTATTTTATATAAATTTCCTAACAATTCTGCAACAACCTTCTTGTATTAGTAATATCCTGCGTAACTTTCAACAGCATATCTGAAAGAAATTCCATATGTAATTAATTGATTAATGAAAAATTTAAAGGTTCTATGATTAATTTGTTTTTTTTGTCTGCAATAAATGCATTGTCACTAACCAAACTGGGGCGATGTTATTAGATGCTTAATTACAAAATATAAAGACAAACGTTTCTTTCACCAAATTGCTAATACAGTTGTGTGCATAAAAAAGTAAGACAAGTGTAGTCGTGTGAACTTGCAATAAACACATCTCATAAAAAATTTCGTACACTCACATATAACCCGAATTATAGCATAATATGTCAATATATGGGTAAAATTCTATTTATATGTTGAAGTATAGATATAAATTTCAATAAAATGAATTAACTTAATAAAGAATCTTCAAATACACCCTACAATATATTGACATGGTTTAAATAACCATGCCATATATATATAAATGTTCAATGATATGGACCTAATGATATTTCAATTCTTAAAATAATGATTTTAGTGTTGATGTAATATTTATTATCTATAAAGTTGCGTTACTGTAATGGTTGATATTTGATGTGTTTTCTTGGTTCATCCTGTATAGTCGCGGAACGATAAGGGTTTCTTTCTTCTATGTCATAATTGTAGAATCTGTTAGGAAGAAATGAAAAAATATTAGTAATGTTATAAAATATTATGTATTATGTTTTTTGTACAAAATTGTTTAATTAACGATGATATGTCAAGTAAAATGGAATAATCTAATTGATTTTGAGTACAAACAAATTTGAATTAAGATTCCCGCTGTTATTTGAACAGGTGGAAGTGACAGATCCTGTGATAGGTATTTTAAAATAGGAAGTAAATGGTAAAAAAATGCATTGAAATAAGGTTTTTTAAATGGAAAAAGAATAAATAATGTGTGTAATATAAAATTTAATGGATATAAATATTTAAAAGTATATATAAAAGATATATGTCGATTATTAAAGGTAGGTGAAGATTTCTTATTGGAGAATTCGAAAAGTTTAAAAAAGGTCGTCAAGGTAATTTGGGAAAAAAATAAAAAAAGAGAATTTTTCTATTAAGTTGAGTGCGGATGTATTATTTTGATGTGAAGTAAATAACATCAAAATTTATACATATTCGAATATCTGTGGGCTATTAAAGTTATTAAATATGTTAATAGAGCATAATCAAACCAATAAAGAAAATTATTAACAATTTCCAACGTCGAGTGGAATTTCAAGCCAATAATATATTACTGAGAGAGCTGTAAGTGGTTTATATTTAAATACTATAAATAATAAGATGATTTGATAATATATAAAAAATAACTTACCTCAAATTTATAAAAAACCGGATCCGAACCAGTGTGAAAACATCAAAGAGATTTACACTTGAATAATAAGAAGTTTCAAATATACTCCAGTTCAGAGAGTCCGAAGATAATTCAAGTTTAACCATTAGATGATCTGTAAATTATTTTCCAGTCCAGAGAGTCCGAGGATAATTCAAGTTTTACAATTAGATAAGCTTTAAGCTATTGTCCAGTTCCAAGAGTCGAAGATATTTTCAAGTTTATCCAATCGATGCAATATTAACTGTTATCCAGTCCAGGAAGCTTTGAGAAGTGTTTTTCCAGTTCCGAAGTAGTGTTTTTATTTTAAGGTACAACCAAATTATAATATTCAAGAACCGCAAGTAATAGTAACAGGTAGTTTTGGAAACATCCATAATCTCCAAGCAGGTAGGAAGGTGTAACACTCCGGATCAGGATACCTAATCAAGGATATTGGTTCCATCAAGGTACTATCAATCTATAAACACAAAAGGATAATCAATTGGACAAATTGTGTGAAACATCTAACTTATATAGTTCAAGGTTGTATGAGATATTTATTTACTAATATAATAACAGATTTATCTTATGAGTTCAGTATAATTAACATAAAATCCATACTAAAATTTATATTCAGAATAATTTAGATTTCTCCGAATTAAAAAAAAACACATGATATTGTAATATGTAAAAGAAACACCTTATCGAGAATAATATTTTGTATCTTATCCGTTGAAATAACGTTATGAATTGAATATTTATATTGAGAATTGGAATACATTATTTATTGATTTTTAAAAATAAACAAACTGGCATTCAATGAACATACTCACCATAAAAGTACATTTTTCACAAAGGTTAACTTGCATTATTTCAGATGTACAGAGTTTCATCGTAATTAGACAATTTTTATATTGGGTTATTACTACTGTTATATTGATGAGCACAATTAACATACATTTATTATCCTGAGATTGTTGTTTTTCCTTCATTAGAAATACTATCTATTTTTATCCTTTAGTAGATCATCTGTGAATAGATGTTGTATAAGCCTAAAACAAAACAAATATAAAATTTATGTTGTCAGAAATAAATTAAATAAGATTAGAAATACTCACATGTTTAGTTGTAAAAATATTATTTCCTATCAAATAACCAGATACAGCGAACCTTATACACCCCTTTAAGATTAAAAGAAGTATTACATAAAGAATTTTGTTAAACAAATCAAAGGTAATCGATTTATAAGTAAGGTTAGAAATCCATGACATTGAACGTGAAGAACCCCCCCACCTCTGCAATATACTGGTCTAGTTTTTAAATTATAGTCCTACCAGTTTGATAAATATAAGGAAAGAGAAAAATATTATGATTTGAATTATTTGAGCTTAGCCTGAGTTTTTAAAGAAAGTAAACAAAGTTTGAATTTATTATAGAGTAAAATACTAATTCATTTAGCAATTATTAATATATTTGGCTGATAGGTAATCTTATATATATATATATAGATATTCCAGCCATAATACTTGTTCATTTTGGTCGCCTAGAACGTGGGATATTTATATTATTTATAATAAAGGTTAAAAAATATTTTAACCCTCTAATACGTGTTCAATATATAAACTAATATTTTCTCATAGCACCATCTGCATCAAATATATTGTTCAATCGCAAGGGATTAGATGCATACAAGTTTCTTATAAGATCTTCGTTTTCTGCTATTTCTTGCCATACTGCAATTATTGCATTCCACAGCTCTTCTCAGTTATTTGATCTAAAATGACGTTCATATTTATTTAACAATAATACCCCAGATGTTTTCCATTATGTTTACATCCGGGCATTTGGAAGGGCAAAACAAAGTTTTAATATTATTAGTTTGTAACCACTGAGTTACTATTCCTGCTGTCTGTACTGAACAATTATCTTGTTGGTGAATAAAATTATTATTTTGGAAATATTTACGAAATAATAGTATTATTTTCTCCAAATTATTTAGATATGCCAAAGCATTGAATCTACCATCAATTCTCCAACAGATAGCTAGTCCATTAGGAGTAATAGCAACCCATTACATTAACAGAGAAACGTGTGACTCATCTGCATTAGATACGGATGATTCTTCATATCTAGTATTTCTCGGTCTATACACCTTAATGTGCCCGTTGTTAATCGACTGTAACGTCTTTCGTCTGTAAAAATTACATTATATCTTTCTACAAATAATTTAGTGCAAAGATTATTCTACCTTGTTTATGGCGTTCCGACATGACACATTTTTTGGCTGCAATACAATTTCTTATGCCTCACAATTGAATTCTTCTGCAGGCTGTTGATGGAGAACCTGAAAATTTTGTTGTTACAACAGCATCTAATGCACAAGAAAATGGATGCTGTCGTAAGAAAACCACTTCAGCGGTATCATGATCTTCTAAAGAAGCCTTTCTTCTACCTCATCCTTGTTTTCTATTAATTGTTTGTTCTTGCTCCCAACAGTTGATTACACAATTTTCTTGGTATTATAATAAAACTCTCACTTTGACAACCCAATTTGTTACTTCAGTGACAAGTCAAATTGAAGTTGGCAATAAAATCTAAAGGCATTCACATGTACGAGTGAAGTAAATTCACTTAGAAAAAATAGCTTGTCCTACTTTTTTTCTGCACGCAACTTTACATTTGACAGTAAAACAATTGTGACTACCGATGTGACAACGTAATTTACGGTTTGTGTCCGTACAGTTTTCTCCATTATGCGATGTCTTTTAATAATTAATAAACGGTGAACATAATAGCAGGTCATTTTGTAAATGACAATGCTTCAATATGATATTTATCAAATATGACCATAGATAAAATAAAATACTTGAATAAACAACGTTATTTATCCTAATATTTCAGAGACAAAACAAAACAAATTCGCGTTAGCATTACTGAATCAAAATTATATTTAAAAAAAAAAGTGTTTTCTTAAATCTATCATTTGGATGAATAGAGTTTCTTAAATATGATAATGTATTTTGATTACAAGAGCTACTGTTTGTTAATAATACAAGTTATTTTTCGATAACAAATTATTTAGTTATTTGAGAGAATTAAAATGTAGAAAGCAAAACATATCGATGGTATTTTGCCAAAAGGGCGAACGCGCCAATTTTACGATTTAGAGCTTTATGTACCAAAAAATAAGTACCTACTGTAAGATGATGTTGGCAAAAAGATGAACGTATTTGATGGAATATAAGGTGTTGATAGTGAAAAATACATTTTACTTTCTTATACGTAGTATAAGGAAGTATTGTGATGATGAAAATTTTCGACCTCGAGATTTTTGCAGATGTCCACGTTTTGAAGTCCCCTGATACCGAAAAAGTGGTTTTTAAAAAATGTCTGTGTGTCTGTGTCTGTCTCTGTGTGTGTGACCACGATAGCGGTCAAACCGCTGTAGATATCAATTCCAAATTTTGTATTTACGTGTATAATCTCCCTCTTGAGATCTGATTAGTTTTTCAGTAAAATCGGTAGACCGGAAGTAGCAGTTTACTTCAGTGAAAAATTCGAATTTTGCTAATATTTTGTCAATTACTAAGTTTAAACAAATTTATAAAGAATTGAAATGTACTCAAAATTAAATTTGAGACAAATTATCTTAAAGAGATTTTTCGAAATTCCAACCGGAAGTAGGTCTTTTACTCTTATCGAAAATCAGTTTTTTGCGAATATCTCGGAAGTCATGCTTTCTAGACAGGTACATTACGAGTATAAAAGTATTTAAATTATAATTTTAAATATCTTTTGTATAAAAAAAAATTCAAAATTCGGACCGGAAGTACCACTTTACTCTTACCGAATAGCGATTTTTTGCAGATATGTCATAAATTATGCATTTTATATATATTTATTAAGAGTACAAAAGTATTTAGAGTTGAATTTGCAATATTTTTTGTATACATGAAATTTCAAAATTCGGACCGGAAGTGGCACTTTTACTCTTAGCGAGTAGCACTTTTTTTCGAATATCTTGCAAAGTATGCATTCTATAGCGATTTATTAAGAGAATGAAAGTACTTAGAATAGGATTTTGAATAAGTTTTGCATAAAAAAAATTCTTAAAATTGTATAATTTGAAACGCTCATACGTATAAGAAAGTCGTGTGGTGGCCACACCTCATTTTTTTCCTTTGGGCGAATGTGTTCAGAACAATCCGTCCAAAAGGACGAATGTAACAAAGGTAAAACGTCTAAAAGCCGAACTTGCATTGCTTTACTATAGGCAGCATAACCTAAAAACAGTTTCGTTCGTTGATAGTATGGTACGTATGCGATACGGTACGAAAAAATTGTTCATTATGTCTAGTCGGACAGAGCGAATACTAAAATTGGGTCGTAATATTAATAAGCCAACAAGTAGTGTCTCAACTGATGTACCATTGCCGGCTAAATGTTATATGGCATTAGAGAATTTGGATGTTATTTACGGGTCAAATTCCGGCCGTAGGATTGAGAAATCCTATGCAACTGACATAAGTACAAGTTCTTCTTTACTTAGCCCGCAAAGTAATGAATCTAGTTATTATCTGACGGCGCAGAGTAGCCAAACAATAATAGAAAAAATTATAATATTATTACCAATTCTGAAAATGCCAGAGAAAGTTGTGCTTATGGGATCAAAAAGAGAAAGGAGGACAACAAAAAAGAAAACTTATATAGGGCAAAAAGAAAACTTATATATGTAATAAAGTCAGCAAAGATGATAGAAAATACATTTTTGAGAAATATTGGTCATTAAGTCATAAAAGACAAACAGACTTTCTACATAGATGTTCATGACATCGAAAGAAAAAGGGTTAACCGTAATGGAAAATTAAAGATTTGCAGACTTTTTAATAGATATACTCGATGTAACAGATAAGCTTCTCCGTTATACTGAAACTGGTAGAAGTGATATCAAAACCTCGAAAATTGATGAAAGCGGAAAACATATCCCAAAAAATAAAACTGCTGCTGCAGGGTCGATATAGTCGTTTCGTTCATCAACGAACGATCGCCAGTTCCATCGCATTATTGTAGGAAAGATATTACGGGAAAATATTTGCCAAATAACTTTCGAAATGTCTCCAATTTGTATCCAATACATAAGTAATACCTTGCCACAGAAGATAATATAAAAGGCAAAATTAGTTTATCACGGATTGAGGAAGTTGTGCACAAATGGAACTGTACCTTCGCAATATCACCATGAGTACCTATCTATGTCATTTAGACCAAACGTGGAAGATAGGCTCTTGGAGACCGATGAAGCACCCAATTATTGATTTTTTTCCCTATTATTGTAGTTTTTTGTTACTTCAATTTTATTTCTATTTTCTTATTTTTTGACAAAAAATTTTTTTGTTTCTTATTTAACTTTTATTGAAATATTTTAGAACTATTTATGATTTTATTGTAATTAAAAATTAAAAGTTCTCACCAAGTCTTAATTAGAGGCTTGGGCGAATGAATATAACACTTAAGCAAAATGGCGAACATGGGGCCAATACACCACATATACCAGAACTATTCTGGAAAAAGGGCGAATATCCACAAAAATTTAAATTTTAAACTAACAGTACATTTAATTTTGTATTATTTGATTACTTATTCATTTGGTTATTAATGTGAAAGGTTTGAGTACATTTTTTTTTCAATTTAGTCGCCCATATATTTCCATATATTTCGCCCTTTTGGCAAGACACCATCGATATCATAAATATATTTATTTATTACAACGTTTAGATTTGAAACCAATACTATTTCGGTTATCTAATTCCAAGAGTAACCCTTTCCGATAAAAATGTTCTTACCTGTTTTGTATGAAATGCAATGGGTATACAAGCAAGCGCTTGTAGACCCCGATACCTGCCAGACATGGATCGAGCACCATCAGTACGTACACCGATACACTTTCCCCAATCCAAATCAATTTCTACAATAATCTTGTCAAGAATTTCAAACAAGTCTTGGGCCTTCGCACTTTCAGTAATGCTTTTGCAGAATAAAAGGTCTTCTACAATAATATTATCCGGTGAAAAAAATCACGCGATTTTTCAGCCATAGTTGGATGAATTGCCTTGAGATGTCGCTTTTACTTACTTGGAAGCATACTTTCGGTTGATATTATTTTCAATCAAAGCACACACTGCGGTTTTTCTTCATTGTTTACTTCTATTGAAGTAAAACCAAAGTCCAAATAGCTATCATCGTATTTACGGTATTTTCGCTTCTTTGCTTCCCCGCCGCCACTAGTAGATGCTTTATCACTATCATTTGAACTACCGACTTGTTTATTTAATAAAAAATCTGTCCATTTTGCGTGAGATGTTTGTCGAAAACCAAAGCTCAACAAAATACGATGACACGTCCGTCTCTTCGCGGGGTCGCGGTAAAGACGTGGGTGGGGTAGGGTATCAACGATTTTCAAGCGCGTAGGTACTTTTCGACGAGTGAGCGACAGCGACGCGACGTAAGTAGGTATGTACCTATGTTCTTTACCGATGCGAGCGTTCAAAATAGGTATTGTTGCTTTATACTCGTAGGTACCCGCGAATATTTGTAGTTTCGCATAATGATAGAGGATCAACACACGGCGCCCCTCTTTACTTTCTACGGCGCACACTTTGGGAACCCCTGCACTATACTGTTTCTCTTCCACTCTCATTTACACTTCCGGGAGTCGGACTTGGACTAGCATTCTTAGTCGTCCTTAACCCACTCTTTTCGTGAATTCTTATTTTCGTTCATTATTTTTATCTTCTTCATTTTCTTACATCTGCTATATGTGGCGTCCATTTTCTGTGGCCTGCTGATCTTTTTTGTTGTATTTCTTGTTTGATGTACTTTCCTTTTTAATTTATCATTAAGGTGTAAATATCAGTTTAGTTGTTTCTTATTTAATTTGTTCTTTACTGGTTTTTGTTATAGCGTTTCTCTTATTGTTTAATGTCTTATCCTGTTTTTTTAACATCCTGTTTATTTTTCTATTGTTACAGAGGAACACAATAAGTGAACGTATAAAACAGCGTTCATTTATTTGGCACACTATTATCTAGACGTTCGTAATAAAGTGTTATTAAAACTAAGACCCATTTCTGACAGAAATTTTGCGAAACCTCAAATGTATTTTTGAGGACTTTAGATATTTGTCAGTTTAGCAGTTGACAGCATATTTGCAACATTTGATTTAAAAAAAAATCAAAGTACTACCCCGGTCCACGAATTTGACTGCATAGCTAATGGAATCTTAGAGCAAAAATGATACTTTTAATTATAAGGGTTGGAATTAATAGCTTCAACCCTTTGGCCGCTATTTTAATCACAGACAGACAAACACACAGAGACACAGGGACATAGACATAGATATTTGCAAAAGCCAATTTTATGTACAAGAAAACAAAATGAACACAAATGAAAAGCGTTTGAAAGAAGCAAACATCCTGCGGATAAAAGAATTATATTGTTACAAAATGAAGGTACAAATAAAACAAAGTAAAATGAGTATATTAAGAAAATAACAGCAATATTTTACCTGATAAACCTACACAAACGTAATAATAATATTAAAATTAAGCCAGACCAACTAAGAAAATAGAATTAATTTGACTTTAGTTATCTCACGCTACGTGTTTATGATCAGATCTTAGGAAATTGAAAGGCACATTTTTCACATTTTCGTCAAAATGGAATAAAAAACTGGATCAACACAAGCCCCAAACATTTTCATACTGATGTCTATATGTGCGCACGCAGCCCGCACACTCCCCACTCGACGGTCTTAATGGCGCGCGCATCACACACACACAAAACTATGCTCATTACCCAAACAGGATTCTTCATAACAATGTCAATATATGTATCTTCATGAACTAGGTTAATGTTTTTTTAACTATTACATAGATTACGCTTTTGCTTTATAAATTTGTTTTTTTTTATCTGTCAAGTAAACATATATTATTATTGTTGCTATTGTGTAATATAATAATTCTTTGAAAACAGTATTAATTCGTTAATTTGTTCAGCAATATGGATGATGCCACGATACAATGTTTACGGGAAATGGCCAGCTTCCGGTGAAATTGATATACTAGAAGGTCGTGGTAATAGAGATTACGTATTAAACGACGAACAGATTGGTACCCAACTGATTAGTTCGAATCTTCACTGGGGTCCCGATTCGCTACATAATGGCTTTTTAAAGACGCATTTTAAAAAATCAAACCCTGCAGGTTTTGACAGTGACTTTCATGTATACGAAACCAAATGGACACCTACCGGCATATATTTCTACGTTGATAGTGAATATACGGGAGGTATTGCTCCTCCAGAAGGTGGCTTTTGGGAGCTGGGCGAGTGGGGTGACAGTTTGTTCAATCCCTGGAAAGGCAATATTATGGCACCATTCGATCAAGAGTTTTACATTATTATTAATAATGCGGTTGGTTGTGCCTGTGGCTATTTCCCAAATGAAGCTGTTAATGCCAATGGCAATCCATGGACCAATGATTCACCACAGGTAATTTTCCATATATTTTCTATAGTAAAATGTGCTTCCTATACTTGCATTTTTATATTAAATATAATATACCTGACTTCGTTTTTTGAGAATATAGTTTTTCTGTGTATTTCTTACACATTTCAACTACCGGAACTCCACAGATAAAATATATTCGTTAAAGTTTGTCATACGAAGAAAAAACTGCTCGCTAATAAGCTTACGCAATACTATTATTATTTTTCAACGTAAGAGTGCCCTATAAGAGTGATACTAGATTAGTTAGCTGAAAGAAATATGAGATGAGTGATACACCATTGCAAAACATAGCATTACGAATGATATTGAGAGTACTATTTAATAAATTCTTCAAACACGCTTACTCTGATAACAAATAATATTCATTTGCATAAAATTTTGACTTCCATAACATAAAATCTATGTACGTGCAAGAATCCGTTTTTAGATTAATACTTTTGTAGTAGAAATTTGTTGATGTATAATTGATCAGTAATCTTGGTGAACCATTATTAATTAATTTAATCAAAGATAAATATTGATATGGCAACAAATAACTGAAGATAATGTAATAATGTGTTTTACTGTTTTTAAAGAAATACTAACATAAAAATTTAAGTTTTTGACAGAGCTTAGCACACAGAAACATAGTTTCAATTGCTGGATTTTGGGTCCCAGTCAAAGAAATCCAAAATATTTTGCTTGACTTTAATTAATTATTGATATGCTTGCATGTATCCTGCAACATGCACGGCTTATTTTATTTTAAATCTATTTATACATATACCGGGTGAGTCATCGCCCTGAGGAAAGCAGATTGTGACTGTATCAAAGCGTTTTTCTTCCTATGATAGACACTCGTTGGAAGTGAGTACATCTTAAATTTATTTTGTATTATATCGAGTGTTCCATAACTTGTTTTTTTATTAAATAAAACACTCTGTATATTATTACATTTTGTATTCCCAATATAATTCTTAGTCAAAAAAGTTATAAGATAGTATAGGCCTGAAGTTTAAAGTTTTCGAACTGAACATTTTTTGAATAAGAAGTATACGGGAAATACAAAAATGTAATATACAGGCTGTTGAATTTAAAAAACTATATCTATGGTCAGTCAACAAGTTATGGATAACTCTGTATAATACAACATAAATTTGAAAAGTACTTCCAATGAGTGGCTATTATAAGAAAAAAACCGGTTCGAAATACTTTTTCTTATAAAATCACAATCTGCCTTCCCCAGGGAGATGACTCACCCTGCACATCTAATCATACCCTTTCACCTTACGATGTCGGATTGCAGAAAACTTAGTACATCTTTTCTAAAGCGGTCGTTTTCATGTACCAAATCGTACAGCTTAGTTAAGTTTTTTATATGAATTTGTTATTTGTTCTATCCCTCTTGTATTTGATTTACATAACTTCAAACTTCTTCTTCTTCTTCGTTATTTCTGTGAGCACCTAGGATTCAAACCCACGTATATATAATCTAACAAAGGTTTTGTTCACATTTGTCTTGGTTTATTTCTTGCTAAATTCTTTCGGCCACGTCTTTTGCTTTTCTTTCGGTTTCATCAATTGTTACTCCAAAATATATGAACTCCTATGTTTGCTGTGTAAAATTTCTGTGTATTTCTCCAGTCTACTTATCAATAATGGAAGTGTGATTTCACGGAAAGTTAATTTCTTACCATTTTTGCATAAAAGTACATTGAAAACTTTACAGAACATTTAACACCTAGACGGTAAAATCGCCACTGTTACTGATGATCGCGTAACGCATTCTAGGCATGTTTTTACAAGTTTTCAGCATTAAGCTAGTGCCAACTTTATAATTCCTCAAATAGTTTCGATAACTTCGCGTCTGGGGATTGAGAAGGCCACAGCCCACAACTACTGCTATAATGTTATTTTCGCTATTCCAGACTGCAGAGAATGTGCTGCTGTGTTTCGGGTCCTAATCCTCATTTAACACACAATTTTGTTTATTGGTTCCAAACCACTTTCTGGCCGATTTAAGAAGAGCACGTCTGTAAATTTTGACCACTTCTTCGGAGCCAAAATTATACAAAACCCCGTTCTGAGAACATAGTAACTTTACAGGATGTTTTACAATTCTCTGGATGATATTTTACCCAGCTAGACCATGCGCTCTTTACTGGAACACTCCACAAAGCCGCTTCATCAGAAAAAATAACGTTCGACCAATCACGATTGATACTTTTGGTCGCCCAATCCCGTTCTTTAACGGAAAATAGGGATTTTAAGCTCGTAGATCTATAACGCATCTTTGCTTCATACAACCTGATGATATTGATGTTAATGTTAGCTTTCTTTTTACGCAGCTTAGCCTTAGTTTTGCGCAGTCGCAGAGTCTGGGTACGGTCAAATAACTGTAGTATCGCTTCGACTTCTGTTCTAGCAGTCGTTCTCTTTTTCCTTCATCCGGGAAGGTCGTTCATATTTTTTAACTGTTTACAGAGTTTCACGTACTTTACAATATTTATTTCTAATAATAACTTCTATAACAGAAGCGTGCGATGATTTTTTCCCTGTCGAGTGATGAGAAAAACCGAAAAATATTAATTATCTCCCATAAAAGCTCATTCTGGAATATATCTCGGCTTCGGATTCAAGTACACCAGCATTTTTGTTTTAATACTGGTCTACACTGTGATAAGCGAACGTGGTCACTCAGCTTATTCCATTGCATAGAAATAAAGACACTATTCGTCTAAATATTTGTTCTTTCTCTTTCTTTTCATATTTCAGTTTATGTAGTGTCTATACTGGTGAATGCAGTTTCCTTTAACTTACTCTAAAACTACTCCTTATAATACCTTTTCATAACCTATTTACAGCTCACAGAGCGAGACATGGCCGGTGAGATGCCCCTCCCACAAGATGCGCAGTTGATTCTTATAATATTACGATAAGCACGAGCAGTCTGGAAAAATCGTCAAGCGTTATACATCGAAGTGTAGTATGTTTCATATATATGTATCTCTTCGCGGAATATTTCAATTTCCTATCTGCATTTACTCCTTGGGACTAATGTATGCCATGATGAACAAATGTTATCATTTCCCTTTTCCGAATACTTTCTCTGTCTTACACTGACCCATACCTCATGCAGCGCCGATTTCTCACATCGGACACGTCTTGTTCTGTGTACTGTACGTTTATATTTTGACTAAGCAGATATGTTAGACAAAATGCATATATTATGAATGTATGTCTAATGCTTATTGCAAAATATTTCCCTCGTTACTTAACACAACACTTCGTAATTTTATCATCCATTAAGTCCATTTAGTATTGGACTTACTATACCTGTCTTCTTTAAGCCGAACCTACTGATGTGTTGTTCATCAGTGCGTAATATGTTATCTGCTTATAGAAAGTCGTCGTTTTCATATTTTTGCAAAATCATTTCAGAAATCATGACGATGAGTAAGAAATAATTACTTTTTTTTATTCTTAGGCTCTCACTGACTTCTGGGAAAATCGCACCATGTGGCTGAGCAGTTGGGACTTAGAGGGCAGCGATTCCGCTCTACAAATAGATTATATTCACGTTTATGCTTTGTAACAAGTGTAATTAATTAACGCTCTCATTTTACAATAAAAACAACTTTTAAAAGAAAATTTTTACTGTACTTTTACATGTTTTTTCAGTTTGCTAGGGATTTGTTTTTGTAATTACTCCAAAGATCATACCTGCAAAGTAGATATTAATATATTGTTAATTTTTATGAATAATTTCGGATGCATAATCTACAAGAGTGGTTTGGTAGTTTTTAGTAATATTTTATTCATACTTTCTTTAAATTACATAACTGACTGGTTGTTTACTTTATACAAGCATTTAAAAGTAGCATTTCAACATTTCTTCTAAAGTAAAAAATGAGGTGTGGCCACCACACGACTTTCATATACGTATGAAAGTGTTACTTCCGGTCCGAATTTTGAAATTTCATGTAAACAAAAAATATTCCAAATCCAACTCTAAATACTTTTGTACTCTTCATAAATATATATAGAATGCATAATTTACGACATATTTGCAAAAAATCGTTATTCGGTAAGAGTAAAAGTGTCACTTCCGGTCCGAATTTTGAAATTTTTTTATACAAAAGATATTTAAAAGTACGTTCTAAATACTTTTATACTAGTAATGTACCTGCCTAGAAAGCATGACTTGCGAGATATTCGCAAAAAACTGATTTTCGATAAGAGTAAAAGACCTACTTCCGGTCGGTATTTCGAATAACTTTCTTAATACAATTTTTCTCAAATTTAATTTTGAGTACATTTGAATTCTTTATAAATTTGTTTAATCGAAATATTTGCAAAATTCGATTTTTTCACTGAAGTAAACTACTACAACTTCCGGTCTGCCGATTTTGCTCAAAATCTAATCAGTTCGCAAGAGGGAGATTATATTCGTAAATACAAAATTTGGAATTGATATCTACAGCGGTTTGACCGCTATCGTGGTCACACACACACAGAGACACAGAGACATTTTTTAAAAACCACTTTTTCGGTATCAGGGGACTTCAAAACGTGGACATCTGCAAAAATCTCGAGGTCGAAAATTTTCATCATCACAATACTTCCTTATACTACGTATAAGAAACTAAAAGGATGAATTGAGATCAATGATAAACCATTTCTTTTAATGAAGTGGATGATTTGATGCGGTGAAATTTCACATGTCCGTTCGCCTGAAAAAATAAGTAATTAGTTTCGAGTGCACGCAATCAAAAATAAAACGTTTTATTTACGACGAGGGTCTAAAACTTAATAGTCGGCCCCTGAAAGTCTACGACGTGTTGCGATGACGCTGTCGTCATTAGTTTACTCTATCTCCTTTACTTTGCTTGAGAATTTGAATAGTTCTCACTAACTGCGACATGAATTTGGCTTGAATAAACTCACTTTACCTCCTATTGTAACAACCATGAAAAGTTTAAATATATGTGTGAGGCTTATCGACAAGAAAACTACAGAATTCACATCTTTATAAAAAAAAATTGTTATAAAATAGGAAAACATTGATGCCCAGGAGGTGATAACCCAAACAACACACTACTTACAGAAAAAATATCAGTACATATTGCTGTGTCCTCGAGCTAGAGTATTTAACTAAGCGCAAGTCCTTAATTATGTTTTCTTTTTAGGTATTAGTAGACCTAGTTGTGCAAAAGCTCTACATAAAAGTGTACAATAGGGCCAATATCCTTTAGGGGCCTATATAGTGGATCGGAAATGTAATATTGGTTGCATAGCATATAATTTAATAAGGCAAGGATGTCCGAGTACTTATTACACGTAGGGAATATATAATAAATATTTGAAATAATAACTTAATATCTAAGGGAATAAAAATTCATTTATGACCAAATATTTACACATTTGTAACCGCGGGAAAGATTTTTACCAGAATAACAATTCATTGTAATGTGGGTTGCCTAATTTTAATTTATTTTATGTTCATTTAAAACAAAGTAAAGAATAGTTGGATGAAAAATAAGTGCAGAGCGGGGTAGCTTTTTATTCAATTTATAACCTGAACTAAAGCAAACAAATCTGCTACAAAGGATTTTTGAGAAAATTTGTTTTTAATATTTTGACATATTAATTAATTTTCTTTAATCAGATCATTTTCTTTCTAAATTTCATTATCCAGGGGGGCAAATTATTAAATTCTTCATAAGTTGACGTTGAAAGGTTTTCTCCAAATTTAAAATCAACAAAAATATCTTGCATCAAAAATCTCCTATTTTTCAACTATTCACATATCCACTATATAGGACCCTTAACGAGACAATTAATGCAGAGAGATATCAAACTCTCAATTTGACAGAATTTATTAATCAGCTGCATGATGATGAAAGAACAAGGGGCTATTTCTAATAAGACGGAGCCATTGCTCATACTGCACGAACTGCCATAGATTGTTTGCAAAAATTTTATGAAAATCGTATTATAAGCAACGCCCATGGCCACGGAAAAGTGCAGGTTTAACACCACCAGATTATTTTCGTTTTGGACAGGTCAAGAAAAATGTCTATAAAAACCACTTGCACAATTTGGACGAACTTCAACAAGCGATCCATGTATTTGAAAACATGAAACGACGAACAATGTTGTGTTTATAAGCAAATGGAGAACATTTTCAACAATTTTATAATAAATATTATACAACAAGTGAATTAAACCACTGTTTATTTGCGAGAAGAATGTTTATTAATTTTTCGAGCAAATAATAGGTTTAATTCACATGTTTTATAGGTACATTTTTTATTCAATTTTGACAAAATTTATCAAAAAAAAAACAAAAAAAAATTCAAATCACATTGATGGATTTAGACAAATCATGTAGGTTGCGAAGCAAATTTCCGTGACGAGTTGTTTATTTTTTGCGTTAATTGTTACGTTTAAGCAGTTAAAATAAAAATATATAAAAAATGGATAGAATTTGTGATAATGAAGAGTAAAACTAGGTTTTCGTGCCTGAGTTGGTTCGTGTGGAAGCTTTAGAAGCTGTGAATAAAGTGGTTCCTGCTAAATCAAAAAAAAAAATATGAAAAAGAGTATGAGAATTTTTGTGAGTGGAGGAAGCGAAAGGATGCAAGGGGATTGGACGAAACAATAACTTTCGCTTATATTTCTGAACGATTCAAAATTGCGAAATCTTCGTCATTGTGGGCGTATTACTCCCAACTGAAGAAAATGTCATCTGTGAAAGAAAATATTGACATAAGCAGGTATTTGAGGTTGACGTTATTTATGAGTTTTAAACTATTAGATAATTGTTGTAGATTTCATCAGGTATCTGCTTTCCTAAAACAACAATCTGTAGGGCACAGACTAAAGAAATCTATGATGTTCACATTGAAAAACATGGAAAGGTTCTTGGATACTGCTTTAGATGATGAATATTTGCTTCATAAAGTGGTTCTAATTGTGGGAGTGTTTGGAGGTTGTAAAGTTAGTGAATTGGTTGCCATGTCAGTTGATGATGTTGATGACAGAGGCAACGCAATTGTGGTCAATATTCCTGACACGAACACTTATAAGCCCAGAACATTTACTATCATTGACGGAAGTAACTATGTTTATGTTATTGATGTTTTTCGGAAGTATAGAAAATTACGATCTGACAGTATTTTACGCAAACGGTTGTTCATTAATTACCGAAACAATAAATGTACAGTACAACGCTTGTAATCCACTCGTAGATAATAGACTACTTATAAGGGATATTATGGAGTTAATAATGTCACTTTATAATGTCAAAATTGAATAAATAAACTTATTTTCTTATCAGTGTTATTTTCATTTAATATTAGCGTTTTTAATATGCCTATTAACAAGCTGTACAATATAACCTCATTGTGCTTTAGAGCTTGTCATTATTCAGAACAATATGAGTCATGCCGTGATCCTACACTTCGCCACTGAATTTCACCAACTGTAGAAAAATAAAATCCATACTGCCATATTAATTGGCGTACACAAATCTACCGACACGCAGTAGGAAACAAACTAAGCAATCTCGTCATAACAGATTTGAGACATTGCCTATATGAGCATTGCGTAATTAGAGAGTTCTTGTGATTATTTTGCGCTAACTCCTTAGTATAAGATGATTACAAGAAATCTTTATCTATCTTATTTATTTTTATCACCCACTAAATATTTATAACAGACAAATAATTTAAAGAAATTTTCGTGTAGACATACACCTTTGACAATAATAAATGACACTAATAACAGTGACTGATAACAGCACTGACAGCATAGTGATTTTAAGCATGTGTATTAAAAATATTTATTAGACTTTTGTAATTGTATATAGTTTAATCTGTGGTCAAATTATGCAAATATATGCACACGTCAAATATGTTCTAAGTTAATTTGGAACAATTTTTAAATGAAAGAAAACTATTCTTATTTGTCATTTTATAGTGATTGTTTTGCTATCACCTACATTTGTCGGATATATCATATATGGGTCGATTACCCAAACAGACGATACACGTCATAAAGAATAATTTCGGTCCAAGTAACATTAAAGTACAATAATACCTACTAATCCTAATATTATTCAAGCTTCCGGTAACGTTTTATGTTACCAGAACTGTACGCCGTTGCAACATATAAAATGGTAACATTTTATTCTGTCAAATGTCATACTGTCATAGTTGTTTACATTTTTCAGTCACTTCATTATCATACGTATTTCTTCCATTTTTACTATATTTATACGCCGATTTCATTTTTAACAATCAGTTGTTTTCACAACTAAATCATGCCTAAACCGTTAGGTAAGCAAGCGAAAGAAATAATTCTCTCTTTAATCGGGTATTTTCAAAAAGAACGCGATAATAATGCGCCATTGCTACCCCTAACAGAAGTTCGAGAGGTAATATTTTCTGTTATTTATAGTTTATACAATAAACGTTTTAATAATAATATTTTTCATTTAGAGAGTAGCAAGTGCTTTAAATATTCACATTGCAACTGTAAATAAAATATCATCTACATCAAAACAGGGGGTTGCACCATCTAGCCCAAAGCGAAAACGGCCTAGAAATAAGCCTGTTGTAAATGTTGATGACTTTACTCAGTGTGCAATAAGAAATACAGTATATGACATGTATAGAAACAGTAAGTTCTTAAGGATTTACGTTTATAAAATTAATATTTGAGTTTTTTACAGAACAACATATCACCCTTCATTCACTGAATATTACTCTTAAAGAAAAGGAACTCTTTTCTGGTGGCAAGTCATCTTTACGGACAGTATTACACAATATTGGTTTTACTTACAAGAAAGATGATCCTAAACGAGCTTTAATGGAACTACCACAAATTGTATTAAAGCGTGTTACATTCTTGCAACAATATGTTCGTATGAAAGATGAAAATGTTCGCCAGTTTGTGTTCCTTGATGAAACCTGGGTTTTCCAAGATGGAACAATTCGTAAATCTTGGCAAAATGAATCTATAGAAACCACAAAAGGTTCAAAAGTAGGTGGAAAAAGGTACATTATATTTCTAAGAATAACATATTCTTATCTTATGTATATTTATTATATTATCTTGTTTTAGATATATTGTATTACATGCAGGTAGTTCTAATGGATTTATTCCTGGAGCAGACCTAATATTTCCGACAAAGAGTCAGTATTTAGATTATCACGGTGATATGAACAGAGACAACTTTTTATACTGGTTTGAACAACAACTTCTTATAAGTTTAAAAGAGCCGTCCATAATTGTTTTGGATAATGCCAGTTACCACAGTACTATTAAAAATAAAAGTCCAACATCATCTGCCACTAAAAATGAAATTCAGACATGGCTCACCAATAATAACATTGACTATGACGGAGCTGCTTTAAAAATACAATTACTGGATTTAGTTAAACGGTTAGTACATATATATTTAATTATTTTATTCAATAATTTCATTTATATCTTTACGTAAAGGCATAAACCACCAACTATATATGAAACCGATGATTTAGCAGAGAAGTATGGGCACGTATTTCTTCGACTTCCACCCTACCATTGTATATTTAACCCCATAGAACTAGTGTGGGGAATAACAAAAACATACTATAACAATCACATTGGAAAATATGGTAGAAAAGTGGATGAATGCATAAAACTGTGGAAAGAGGCATTAACACAAGTAACCCCAGACATTTGGGCAAATAGCGTTAACCACTATGAAACTGAAATTCAAAAATGGTGGGATAGAGAAGTAGGTTTGGAGAGACAAGATATATTACCTTTTATAATTAATGTAAATGATTCCGATTCAGAAGACAGTGTTAAAGGATGAAGAAAACTAGCATTTCAACTTAATATTATTTTCTTTTTATCATATGCTTATCGCAATGTTACGAGTTTTTTAATCACTAATATGTATAATAATATATAGATTTTGTGTATATTATTTTTGTGAATGAAGTCTAAAATAAATAAACTCACATGTATTTAGAATTTGTTTATATTTTTTGTAGACATAGTCGAATAATTTAAAACATATTAATAGTATTTGCTAATATTTTAAAATGTCAACCTAGTCCTAACCACAGATTATTTGCAAAGTACAGCTTGCTCAAAGCAACGTTATTTGTCAACACTGTTATGACATCACAGTGACGTTCATATGACGTTATCGCCTGTTTGGGTAATTGACCATATGACAGTAATTGTTTAATAATTAAAGTGTCATTTTTTGTTATTTACATTTCTTCTTTAATATGATCACAAAACCCGAATTGGTCGGTGCTTTATGTACAATTTTAGCTTTTGTTAGTGCCGCGCAAATATTATTAACGGGAATTTTAAGTTTTGCTTTTCCTCATTTTTTATCATTATCGCATTGTAATATGGCAACGGCGGCCGGCGTTATTTCAGGTTTGGTAGCGGTACCGATGATTATACAGTTGAAAACTGCTCAAATGTATGCTGAAGTAATGACAAAAAACTAAATTCAAACATTTCAATTTGTAGTTCGCCTCTGATTGAAATAAGGTACGGTTATACTAAATGGTATCAGATAATAGCCATAGTGGTTTGCGCGCTTTTACATTTTGTATCAGCTCTTATCGCTTTATCTTCAGTATTAGTTTCAAGATCATGGGATGATGAGGTTTTGAAGAAAATGAAAGATTATAAGTTGAAGAAAAGTTCAAAAAGCATTGTCGATAATATTCAATGGGCCTTTCAATGTTGTGGTTCCGTTTCTTATAAGGATTGGTACATTGTTCAATGGAGTAAAATAGCAACGTAAGTATAATAATAATAATATGTACACTTTGTACATTATGTACTTACAAGAAAGCACTGGCTACTAAAATTTCAGAATAAAACTTTGCACAATATTTTCAATAAGAATGTTATAGTTTCGGTGATTCAGTTTCAACACACTTCAAGTATAGTTTAAATATATATTAAATTATCTCTAAGCATACTTTCAAGTTACACTTATTCATTAGAATATAAACTATCCGAAATACATGCAAATTATTTACTTATCTAAATTAAATGTACCCAAATGTAAAAAGAAAGGGGATAAAAGTAACTTAGAAACGTATTCGAAACTTATGTTAATGGTTGATGTTGCTTATGGTATTTAAAAAATAATTTTCTAAAATAGACTGGAACACAATCGAATAATTGAAATTCTTTAGTCTTATTCAAATCTTAAAATTTACCTGTGTTTTCGTGTAAGTGCAGTTTTGGTAAAAAATATTAAGCACGTTCTCACTCCAAATGTGGAGAGGTATCAAAAGTCACACCACAGGTGCGTAATAATAATGCATGACTATACGACTGGCTACAAATATCTTTCTAGTTACCTTTTGCATCGCAATATTCAACAACAGGTTAACTTTAACTGTGAGAGTTGGAACGTCATTTAGTACCACAAAAATTGTTGATATTCGACTGATTTAATAATGACTTACACATTGGGATTTAGAAATTTCCATGTTATTATATTAAATCGGCATCTTGGAATCATCTTCCTTCATTTGTACTACTACAGAGTCGTCCCTAAATAATCAATTTACAAAAATATACATAATTTTGTAATCATGTGAAGATTGTTACGTACAACTATAATATTGTAAATGCAATGAGATCAATTTTAAGTAAAGTGTGGTGATATCTTAAAAATCGCTAAATTAGGGCATTTTTTCGTAGACATCTACCTATCCTGAATTTTTCTATTTATTTCAAACACGTGTGATCTAATTAATTTTTTTGGTATAAAAATTGAAAACCTTATTTGTTTATTTTCTTTACTAATATAAATAAACACGAAAAGTTTTTGTTAAAATAGTAGCAGTAGTAGTAAATTTTATTAATGCATTTAAAAATACAATAATAGTCAACAAAAATTGCATATAAACAAATGCAAGTCCGACATAAATATAAATATAAAAAATATAATATAAATAGGTATATGACAAACAAATAAAATGTTTACATACAAACAACAAAATCGAATGTATATATATTTATATACAGCGTGTCCCAGGATTGATGTTACAAGAGGTGAGCGGAACTAAAAATCTTTGACTCTCAATTTGATCTTTTGTAAGTAAGCCTTGCTTGGTTTGAAATTTATTTTTAGTATAGTTTCGAGTTTGTGAAATCACGTACGCCTTGACAGTTGAGCAAGATCTATTTCCGTTTCAGGTAAAGTACCTTTCTTGTTCATAGTATGCTTAAATATTACTAAGAAGATCTTCCTGAAATTTTGTATAGAGTTATAGAACAACTTTTCTTAGTAATATTTTAGCATACTGTGAACGAGAAAGGTACTTTACCTGAAACGGAAATAGATCTTGCTCAACTGTCAAGGCCTACATGATTTCACAAACTTGAAACTATACTAAAAATAAGTTTCAAACCAAGCAAGGCTTACTTACAAAAGATCAAATTGAGATTCAAAGATTTTTAGTTCCACACACCTCTTGTAACATCAATCCTGGGACATGCTGTATATGTATGTGTGTGTAGGAAAACAATGAACGCAGAAAGGTGTTAAACGGACTACTCTATCCTCATTCACCAGGCAACCCCCATATACTCCTCTATGGTATAATATTCCTTTTCTGTTAAAATTCGTTTAATTTCTTTTGAGAAGCATGTGTGACTAAGTTGTTTCATGTCTTCTGGCAGGTGGTTATATAGTTTTACACCATAATAGTGAAGACTGCCCTGAGTCATCGTTAGCCTTTGTCTCGGAATACGCAATTTATTACGTTCCCTTGTGTTGTATTGGTGTTCCATTCCATTTGTATCGTATTAGTGAACGTGTTGGTGAACGTAATTCAGAGCATGATATATGCATAATGATGCCAAAGTAAGTATTGTTGTTCGTCTAAAGAAACCCCTGCCCGATTCATTATAACTCAGACCACAAAGAGCTCGCAATGCCATCTTTTGAAGAATAAATATTCTACTGGCTGCGCCTGACGGGCCCCAAAACTGAATTCCATACGAAAGATGGCTATGGAAAACGGAATGATAGGTAAGTACCGCAGCTTGATGAGTTGCTATCAACTTTATTTTCCTAATGGCATAGATTCGCTAGTTTATCTATATGTTTTCCCCACTTTAACCCAGTATCTATAGTGAGACCCAGGAACTTAACACTTTTATCATCGTCTGTTTTCGTCTTAACAACAAATTGTTGTGTTTTATCCACATTTAATTTCAGTTTATGGGCTGCGAACCACAATTCAATTCTTTCAATTGCTTCATCGGATTGTATCATCAGTTCTTTCGCGTCACTATGCTTGCAAATGATGGTGGTGTCATCGGCATATTTCTATCTCAGGCAGGACCCCCGGTAGATCATTGACATAGACAATAAACAACAGAGGATCCAGAATCGACCCTTGGGGTACTCCATAGGTGGTATGTCCTACTTGTGATTTATTAGATTTCCATTGAACCGTCTGTTTCCTATTTGATAAGTAGGACCTAATTAATTTTAAGGGTTGGCCCTTTATTCCATAGTATTCTAATTTGTGTATCAATATACTGTGGTCCACTGTATCAAATGCTTTGCTTAGGTCTAATAAATTTAAGCTTGCCATCTTCTTTTCATCCATTCAGGGCATCGTTTATATAGTTCAATACACTTACTAACGCAGTTTTTGTCGATTTATTCTTACGGTACGCATGTTGACACGTCATTAGTAGACCGTTTTCTTCAAAAAAGTAAGATACCCTTGATAGAATGGCTTGTTCGAAGACTTTAGATATAATGGGTAATATACTTATTGGCCTATAGTTTTTGCAGTTTCATTTTCTTTATATATAGGTACCACTTTTGCATGTTTCAATTGGTCTGGAAAGTACCCTTCCATAATGCAGGCATTAATTACCTTTGTCAAAGGGTCACTAAGCTCATTAGAAACATTTCTCAAGATCCTGGTGTTCATTCTATAGATATCCTCACTGTCCTTACACTTGATATCATTAATTATTTGCCGTATTTCCCACTGCGATACAGGTTTCAAGAAACAAGATCCATTTCTTTTTATTTTAATACGATTTATCGTGCTTAATGGATGGGTGCCAGTAATTTCGCTATTTGCCATTTCCGTCCCCATTGTACAGAAATATGTATGTATTCAGTTCATCCGCTGAGAGATTGGAATTTTCAATTACGCTTTTTCTCTTATCAGGTACCTCCCCACTTAAATAGATTAGTTTGTGTCGATGATTTTCAAAATCACTGCTAAAAAAACCTTTAAACTGCGTTTATGTGATTCTAATGTCAACTTTAACAATTAATTTTAGTTCAAGCAGGGATGAAAATTGTAAAATGTTAAATTTGCTTAAATGCAAATGGCGGCGGCGTAAATAATTACAAACATATTATATTTATTATGTATATTTTATGACTAAAGCATGTACTGTAAATGCTATATTTTAACCGTGGTTCCGGTTATCCGTGCCGTAAAAGCTAATTATGTATTAGCTAGATATTTATTCATGTATGAATGGTCTGGAATATATGCAATTTTATAGATATCTTGAAAAACAGTTATTGCTGTTAAGAGATTATATGAAATAATATTTATACCATTTTTCTTAATTTTAGCTTTTACGTAAAGCACATAACCGCAATCATGGTTAAAGAGTTTGCGCTTAAAGACTATCAGAGTTTTCAATTGGTGTTTATTATATATTTACTATAATATACTATAGAAGTGACGCCAAGAAAAGATAGAAACAATAGTGTCTCTCCATCGATTATACGTGGACATCTTGATCATCTTACCAAAAAATTGAGGTGTGGCCACCACACGACTTTCTTATACGTATGAGCGTTTCAAATTATAGAATTTTAAGAATTTTTTTACAAAAATTATTCAAAATTCTATTCTAAGTACTTCTATTCTCTTAATAAACCTCTATAGAATGCATACTTTGCAAGATATTATCAAAAAAGTGCTACTCGCTAAGAGTAAAATTGCTACTTCCGGTCCGAATTTTGAAATTTCATATATACAAAAAAAATTAATAAAATAGAATATCGCTATAGAATACATACTTTGCAAGATATTCGAAAAAAAGTGCTAATCCCTAAGAGTAAAAGTGTTAGTTCCGGTCCGAATTTTGAAATTTCAGACATACAAAAAATATTGCAAATCTAGAACTAAATACTTTTGTGCTCTTGATAAATATATACAGGGTGGGGCACCTCATTCCCGTCGGTTTATATACGAAAAGCGGTAATATGTTTTATTTTTATTTTTATTAAAGGTTGTGTAGGTTCATTAGGGGCACGTTTTAAAATTATTTTGAAATATACAGAGTGATCCAAAAAATATTTGGCACACCAAAGTTATGAAAATTTAAATGGAACACCCTGTATATTATGGGATATTTTGATGCTATAGGCTAAATTAAGGCCACTTACTGTTATATTCCCTATACCTAACTCAACCTCTTTTCGAGATATTTCACTATTTTTGAAAATGTAGATCAAAATTTCAGAGACATTGCTGTCTTCCATATTTGAGCGAATTATTTTAAATTGTATTTAATGTATACTCAAAGCATCAGACTCCAAGATAAGCTGATATCTAAAAATTATACAGGGTGTTTAAAAACTACATTTGTGTTTTGTCTAACATTAAAGGCAAATAACTTTCTTATTTTAAATGGAACAGCCTGTATTTATTGCCATATTTAGATTCTAATTTTAATTGTTTTTAAAACTGTATTAGGGTTTCCTATACCTATCTCTAATAATTTTTTGGTAATTTAGGATTTTCAATTTCAAACACTAATTTCTTGCAAAATATTTTTCAAAATGCTAACATTTTTTAACCTATCGGGTTGATTGGTTTTGTTTCACATTAATTAAAAGGCGTCATAACTAGGTAAATAAAAAATACATACTTTATTAAACAAATAACAAACTTAAATTGTAAAAGAAAACTAATGTTTTAACAAATGCTCGAAATGATATCCATCTGTTTCAATGCATAATCGAATTCTCTCTTGAAAGGACTGTTTATGTTTAACTCTTGTTAAAATATTTGGTGTTATAGAACGAAACGCTATTCTTATTCGTTCTCTCATATCGTCGGGTGTGGTTGGTGGTGTATCATAAATGATATTTTTGACATATCCCCATAAGAAAAAACCGGGAATCGTTAAGTCTGGGGATCTTGCTGGCCAATTCTGTGGACCGCCGTGTCCTATCCACCTATTGGGATATTGCCTATCCAATTCATTTCTTACATTTACTTGAGAATACGCTGGCGCATCGTCTAGTTGTAACCACATCCTTTGACGAATTTTAAGTGGTATATTTTCCAAAAGTACAGGCAAATTGTCTCTTAAAAATCGAAGAAACATGGCGCCGTTTAAGTGACCATCAAAAAAGAACGGACCTACTACTTACGTTACAATTATTCCACCCCATACATTGACACACCATATGTGTTGCCTATCAATAGTTCTAAAAGAATGGGGATTTTCGTCACTGTAGTAATGAAAATTATGTTTATTAACTAATCCGTTATTGTGGAATGATGACTCATCCGAAAAAAGTACAAAATTGAAGAAATTTTCATCTTCACTAAACTTTTCCAAAACTCATAAAGAAAATACGAGTCGTCTATCGTAATCTACTTCCAAAAGTGCTTGGTGTAATTGAATACGATACGGGAAGAAGTTGTGCCTTTTTATAATTCTTCCGACGCTCCGTCTGCTTATTCCACTGGCTTCACATATTTTTCGCTGACTTGTATGCGGATTTTCTGCCAGAGATCCGATAACAACAAAATCATTTTCTTCATTTCCCGTAATTGGTCTTTGCCGTTCTGGTTTTTGATAACGCACACTTCCTGTTCTTCGGAAAACTTGCAATAAATTTTCTAATGACCGCCTGTCAGGAAATTTTTGAGCATAAACTCTTGATGCTAGCAAGCAATTTTCGCCACACTCTCCGATTACTAAAATTATATCCAGTTTTCGTTTTCAGAGTAGGTTCTCATTTTAAATAATTAAAATTATTTAAACGACGTCGAATAGTGTTGATGTCTTAACTAATATGTACTGTCACTGTCAAATAATTTATCTGTTTGAAGTATTAATAACAGCGGCAAAGCCTACTTTTGGAAAAAATTGCAAGAAATTAGTGTTTGTAATTGAAAATCCTAAATTACCAAAAAACTATAAGAGATAAGTATAGGAAACCCTAATACAGTTTTAAAAACAATTAAAATTAGAATCTAAATATGGCAATAAATACAGGGTGTTCCACTTAAAATAAGAAAGTTATTTGCCTTTAATGTTAGTCAAGACACAAATGTAATTTTTAAACACCCTGTATAATTTTTAGATATCAACCTTAGTTTATCTTAGAGTCTAATGCTTTGAGTATACATTAAATACAATTTAAAATAATTCGCTCAAATATGGAAGACAGCAATGTCTCTGATATTTTGATCTACATTTTCAAAAATTGTGAAATATCTCGAAAAGAGGTTGAGTTAGGTATAGGGAATATAACAGTAAGTGGCCTTAATTTAGCCTATAGCATCAAAATATCCCATAACATACAGAGTGTTCCATTTAAATTTTCATAACTTTGGTGTGCCAAATTTTTTTGGATCACTCTGTATATTTCAAAATAATTTTAAAACGTGCCCCTAATGAACCTACACAACCTTTAATAAAAATAAAAATAAAACATATTACCGCTTTTCGTATATAAACCGACGGAAATGACGTGCCCCACCCTGTATAGAATGCATAACTTACGACATATTTTTGCAAAAAATCGCTTTTCGATAAGAGTAAAAGTGGTACTTCCGGTCTGAATTTTGAAATATTTTTTATACTAAAGATATTGAAAATTATATTTTAAATACTTTCATACCCGTGACGTACCTGTCTAAAAAGCATGATTTGCGAAAAGTTCGCAAAAGACTGATTTTCGATAGGAGTAAAAGACCTACTTCCGGTAGGAATTTCGAAAAACTTTTTAAATAAAATTGTTCTCAATTTTAATTTTAAGTACATATGAATTCTTTATAAATTTGTTTAAACGTAGTAGTTGAGGAAATATTGGCAAAATTCAAATTTTTCACTGAAGTAAACTGCTACTTTCGGTCTACCGATTTTGCTGAAAAACTAATCAGATCTCAAGAGGGAGATTACACACGTAAATACAAAATTTGGAATTGATATCTACAGCGGTTTGACCGCTATCGTAGTCACACACAGGCACACACACACAAACATTTTTTAAAAACCACTTTTTCGGTATCAGGGGACTTCAAAACGTAGACATCTGCAAAAATCTCGAGGTTGAAAATTTTCATATTCACAATACTTCATACTACGTATAAGAAATAAGAATATATTCTCTCAACAATGTTATAATCATCAACAGCACTGATTAAAACCGCGTTGGTTGTACACTTCAGAGTATACAGAGCAACACTGCGTTTTTTATAGTAACGATGGTTTGGGGTTAGCCCTATATATGTTTATTTTAAAGTAATGGTACATGCATATGTTTCGTATTTGTATTTATTTATTGTCGTAGAAGAAGTACTTTAGTGGATATTATTCGAGACACTGCTGGATATTCGGAACCTACGAAAGAAGTAACAGCTGTACCATTTTCTTGCTGCACCAGAAAAATCTTGGAAACTTGTATGCATTATAATATTGTCCAATATGGCACAGGTACTATTAATGTCGCAGGATGCAGTTCGAAGATAAAACACACTGCTGAATTGATATTATGGTCCGAATTTATTGTATATGCGGGTTGCCTTTTTATAGAGGTAACGTGTCTTAAATAAATAATAATTTAGTAAATATAATATTTTTAGGCCGTTATATTGTTTTGCTTAATGAGACAGCCCAAAAAGGATTCAGAAGAAATAATTATTTCTCAATGGAAAAAGTATATGTAAGGCATATATAAATATTTAAAATAGTTCTCAAATATCATTGCCAATTTGTAATATTAGGAATAAAACCAGAACGTGGGCTGAACGTATGAGCGATGGAAGCCAGAAACGAAGTATTGAGCAAGGAGAATATATGAAAGTAAATAGATATATAGAGGTTTTAAAGAAATCTTCATTGACATAATAAAAGTAGATACCCTAATCTTGAAATATACTTTTAATCCGAAATGTAGTTTCTTTTTTTCATATATATATATATATATATTTATCAGAATTTATGGGTATTCTTTTTAAACAATAGTTTGGGTGTTATGTTTTGACGCTATTCAGCCCCCAACGTAACCAAACAAACACACGTCGAGTGTCCTCGTTTTAATGATTATTATTAAAACAATAAATAGACACCAAGCAAATTAGCTACAAATCAGCATCCAAAACTGAATATTATCGAAAAGTGTGTCGAATATTCAGAAATGCAGGCCATATAATATAAGGTCTCCCTTAATTGTTCATTAGTCAACCCATTCCAGTGTGTGAATCTAACGGGCCAATCAACAAACGGTGATTTTCTGACTTCGGACATCATCCGGATATATACTTGTTATTTTGTTCTATTCACGTATGTTTTGATTGATGCTGTGTTAATATCTTATGTTCGCATAAGGTTTAATTAACGTCTGTTTTGACTCATTTGTTTATTTACTTGTATTTCAATTCACGGAGGATTGTTCTATTTATGTTGTTTTTGTAAATTTGTAACAATTACGATATTATTGTTTATTCTATTAAAAAATAGCACCATTTGTTATGCTGTATACAGGGGGTACCACTTAAAACTTCCAGGTCAAATATCTCGGAAACGGATAAAGATATTTGAATTTTGTAAAAATTAGTTACTAAAGAATGTGATCTACTCTGGTTTGCTCTTACAAATGAGTTTTATTATGTGAAGATATAGATGGCGCTGCGATGAAAAGAATTTCTTAGATCGCCACAATCTTCATTTGTTTTTTATTTGAAAGAGTATTAAAATTAATGTAAATTTTATTATTTGTGTTAGTTTCCAAAATTTAACGGTTACATAAATATTCGTGTTTAAAGAAAGTAAGAGTAATTTTAAAGTTTTGTCTTTATTTTGTTTAAATATATACCTATAAAGCTACGAAATAATATGTGGTTACATAAAGACGGGGCACCTGCTCATAATGCCAACATAGTTACTGACTATTTTAATCAAACGTTCCCACGTAGTTGGATTGGTACTAATGGTGTCCTTAGGCTCGTTCGCCGGATCTAACATCATTAGATTTTTTCTTGTGGGGTTACTTGAAAGCTCAAGTCTACAAGGAACCCATAACAGATATGGGCGACCTTTATAATAAAATGTATGCAAGTTTTCAAAAAGTTAGTAGAAATACATTGTTAAATGTTTATGGAAGAGAACTAATAAGGCGATATAAGTTATGTAGCAATCAAGAAGGCAAAAATTTTGAACATCTTTGGTAGTTATATTTGATCCTTTTAAGTATTTAAACAAAATAAAGACAAAACTTTAAAATTACTCTTACTTTCTTTAAACACGAATATCTATGAAACCATTAAATTTTGGAAATTAACTAATAATAAAATTTACATTAATTTTAATACTCTTTCAAATAAAAAACAAATGAAGATTGTTGCTATCAAAAAAATAATTTTCATCGCAGCGCCATCTATATCTTCACATAATAAAACACAATTGTGATAGCAAACTAGGGTCAATCACATTCTTTAGTAACCACTTTCTACAAAATTCAAATATCTTTATCCGTTTCCGAGATATTTGACTTGGGAGTTTTAAGTGGTACAGCCTGTATATCAACAACAGTGTCCGTATGACTCATTAATTTTGAGTTTAGAAAGTCTATGCATTCGAAAGACCAAGTTTTTTTTATCGATCACAGTGGTTACCCTATTGCTACGCTTGCCAGACCCGGTTTACTTCACGTGCCGGTAAAAATTATAATTTGATTTTATAGATGACCAAAACAGTCTAAAAATAATTAACTGTGAAGGATTATTAAAATTTTACAGATTTTTGAATGCCTGATAGCGTTTTTTTAGACGAAGAAATGTGCCCATCAACAATAAAAAACTTGTTTACTTGCACTGACAGTAAGAAAGGCTTCAAAATTTATTCCTATGGGCGCAAGGAACTTCTATAGGAATCTAGATGAGCAAGTCCGTACCAATACGAAAGAAGAATCTAATGGCATTTATGAAAGATGCATTGCATGCTTGGACTTCTGGGAGAATAGCTTTGGAAACGCTGAACATTTTTCATGGGTCAATCTGACCAAGACAAATACTGTTGGTTGGGAAAACGACGAAACTTCCGCTGGAATTATTAATAGCAGTCTTCTTGATGTACCCGATATGAAAATAAACAATGATCAGCTGGTTGACGAAGTTGTGCTTACTAGGGAGTATTTGCAGTTAAATTGGGAACAGTGGAAGCAAGAATAGACTGCCAGAGATGTGATTGTTTCAACTGAAGAAAAATGGTTCAGGCTGTTTGGTCACTTCAAGGAAAATCACATAGCAGCCCCCAATCTGATGAAGATGGTTGAGTATGCCTTCTGCTTACCTGGGACATCAGCACCAGTTAAGAGAGTATTGTCTTTGATGAACAACGCATGGACTGATGATAGGGGTTTGATGAAGGAATCTACGGTTAAAGGCTTGATTAATGTAAAATTTAATATCGGCTTAGCTTGTGAATATTTTTACATCAAGATTAAAAACAAAACAGACTTTCTAAAAAAAATCCTCGCCAATGAAAAGTACATGTAAATAATGTTAAAATTTTTATTTTATCTTATAGATATTAACATGTAAGAACTAAATGTTTAAATTTATATGCTTGTGTCACCTTTGGTTTAGGTTCCTATTTAGTAACCATTTATTTATAGCATTGAGAATAAACCGCCCTGTAAAATACTCTAAATAAACCGCCAAGGGTGTGTACCCTTGAATACCCGCGACGCTGGGGGGCATTCTGGTGTCCCGGTTGAACATTTCACAAATTTGGCAAGCCTATATTGCCCATTTTACTTGTGAGACAATGCCTTGTCCTGCGTATTAAATTTCAGCTCTGTGTACTCAGTTAATATTTTAACAATGCTATACTCGTATACAGCATGTGTCAATTTTCATTAGCCATAGGCGATTAATTCATGCAATACATGACAACATGGCACCCCTACTTTCCTTTCCAATGCGAGCGCGACCGATACAAGCTCAAGTTATAGCAGTAACTCTTGGACCATTGACTTGGGTGTTTGTAATGCGTTCAGAAATAATATTTACGCGTTGCAAGGATTTGTTTTTCTTTTTCCTTTCAGTAAATGCAGAGAATTATTAAGCTGCGTACACGCTGCATGACACACACAAAAGCGTAATTCTAATAAAATTAAAAGTAAGGTAAATAAAAAAGGATTCTGAAAATAATAATAAACTAGTAGATCAGGAGATCGCGGCGGCCATTTGATGTTTCCCGATCCAGTAATAAGACGGCTTTTATGGCAGACAGATCGCAACGTGTTCGCAGCTAAAGATTGAATGTAAAATCTGGTGGGAAGATCGGAGAAAATCGTTGTAATATCGATTGTTGGCGGGATTGGTGACGGAGAGTAGGGGTGACACACGTTGCCACATATTATTTGTATACGTATAAATCGCACGTAAACATTGAATCCCTATACCTAATGAAAATTGACACATACGGTATATCACCTCTGCAGCAGTTGAATGAGCGGACATGTACAAACAAGTGTATTTGCCCGAAAGGTGAACTGTTTGTTTCTTTTATTTTGCGATATACATACTCGTTATTTTATAAATGTCACAAACATGTACCAATTGCGTGTAATGTGTTTAGACGACTGTAATAGTTATTTACGAACCAAGTGCGGGAAAGCATATTACGCGAATGAGTGGCCATTTTTAAAGCGCGAGCCGAAAGGCGAGCGCTTTATGGACACGAATTCGCGAAATGTTTCACGCACGAAGTTTGTACAATATTTTTTGTACGAATAATTAAATAATACCTACTGTTAAATACGTTATCATTTATGACACACTACAAATTTGTTCATATTAATTAAAAAAATTTGAGTTGGCAGTACTTATTATTTGAATTGACATTTAATTTAAAATTAGTCAAATTCCAAACATTGAATACAAAATTAAAATCTCCTCTAAAACATGCATTCTGATGAAGAAATACAATGTACACCTCCTGAAATTCGTGAAGCTGCCAATACTGCAATCGATACTTTATTACCTACAAAATCAAAAGACAGATACAACACCATTTATGGTAAATTCATAACTTGGGCTAGATCTAAAAATATAAAAACTTACTCAGAAAATGGTTTATTAGTTTATTTTCAAAGTTTACAATCAAATAAATCATTATGGTCTACTTATTCTATGCTAAAATCATGCTTAATAATATATGATAATACGGATATATCTAAATATGCAAAACTCATAGCATACTTAAATTCATACATTACTATATGTATTTATAGGCTGTATTAATAATGGGTATTTCTGGAGCATATCGACGTGTAGAACTTTGCAAAATGTCATTGCGATACATAGAATTTAAAAATAATTTAATTATTGTAACAATTCCACAAACAAAAACAGATAAAAGCCGTACATTTGCAATCATTAAGCCAGAATGGATTGCATTAATTCGGCAATATGCAAATTTAAGACCAGGCAACAACCAACGATTCTTCTTAACATATCGCAATGGCAAGTGTGTTTCTTCACCTGTTGGTCTTAATACAATTGGTAAAATTCCAATGCGAATAGCTGAGTACCTTCAGCTTGATAGCGTAAGTAGCTTCACAGGTCACTGTTTCCGAAGGAGTTCAGCAACATTGTTGGCAAACCAAGGAGCTGACTTGCTTTCAATTAAAAGACATGGTGGATGGAAATCATCTATGGTTGCAGAAGGATATGTCGAAAATTCTCTTCATAGCAGAATTCAATTGGCTAAAAAAATGACCCAGTCAGAGATGTTGATTCCTCCTGCAACTTGTTCGACGTCTGAAATACAACAAGGATTATCTAATAATACTATTAATGTTACCTTACCCTCACAATCGAGATCAATTGAAACGAATCAGCTAATCCCTGGAGTATCAATATCTAGTTGTGAAAATTGTGCTATCAACATTTTTAATAATTGTTCTGTTTCAATTTCTGAAAAGAGTTAATAATGGTAATTTATACAATATTTGTTGCCGTTCTGACATTTAATTACATACCTTTGAAATATAACAATTTCTATTACATTGTGTTTTATTACTGTCATATCAAAACAACAAACTGGGCAGCGTATTGGTAAGATTAGGGGTTTATGGTTTTAAAATGTTATCAAGTTACAGTTAGTACCAACTTTACTTCCCGCACGAGTGCGGGAAATAGAATTTCCCGCACCCATATGAATGCGTAAAACTGTATGTTATGTCATATGAGTACAAAAAGATTTTAAAGCATTGCAATGTTCTAGCTTAATTTCGTAGGCCAAAAGGACGAGTTGATTACGTAAAACTAGTGCTACCGGGATTACGAATGAAATATTAACCGCAAGAACTAAACTAGGGAGTGACTACCAGCAGCATCATAAATGCCGACAAGAGGCGAGAGTCGAGCAATAAATCAGAACATACGATTTTTTGAAAAAAAATATTTATGTTTCTAATGTGCACTTAAACTTAGTTGAAGTATGTTTGCAATTGAATATTTGTTTATTTGATAATTTTCAGCTATTTTGGCTCCTCCTTATTTTTAGTTACAATACCTGTACTTGCACTTGTACACGTGTTTATACTCGCGATTGTATTCGTACTTGTACTTGACCAGGTAGAAATTGCCGCCTCTGCGCCAGCACTCTTCACCCGAGGTCAAAGTCACAAAATCACGAGAATTTATCCCCTCCACTTTTAGTTCTGAACGCGGCCACCAGGCTCATGTGAAGACCGCTGTCGGCGGCGGTCCGTTAATTTAAAATAAAAAAATATATAAGGCTTTCCAACATTATAAATTAATTTTGGGACGACCTGTATATCTATTTATTTTAAATTTACGGACCGCCGCCAGAGCGGTGGCCGCGTTCGAAACTTAAATATATTAAATTCGACATAGTGCAAAATATACTCTAATTCTATGATAATTCTAATATTTTTCCCTCATCTTTCTGTATTCTGCTTTAATGGTGCCAGTTACTCAATCTTCCTCTCTACTATTTTTTTCTCTATCATATCTAATTTGTCTCATGTTTTTCCAATACTGTATTCATATTCTCTCTCTTGTAGGTGTTAATCTTCACATTACATTCGAACAATTAGTTTCTCCCATTTCATTTAATTTTCTTTCAACTTCTTACATAGTATTGATTCTAATGTCTTATACAATACGACCACTCTTTAGTTTACACTTTGAAAATATTTGTAACCTCACCCATAACTGCAATGAATAAAATTACTCCTTGTTTTAATAATAGCATATTTCATTTATGAAATAATAATAATGAATGTAAACATATATGAGGAGAACGTTAGTATAACGAAACACATTTAAGTTGAATACTGTATTTACAAAAATAAAACAATGAAGAGTACTTTTTTAAAAATTATATACACGCTGTTTCAAAAATAATGTTTTACAAAAGCAAGATTGCAGTACACAATATGCCCGTCACCAGAAAAAAGTGTGTCTAGATGTTTAAAATAAATAAATACACAGGGCAGTTTAAAATTATAAATTAAAATTAATATAAAGGATGGGACAAAAATAATGTTTCACAAAAGCGAGATGATGGATTCAAGATGGACATCACCAGAAAATAATGTCTGACCTAGTAACATAATAAATATGGGTGAAGCAAGATGTAACTGGCTCTGAAAATGTAATATATTTCATATGCAGCTAAATAGCCTGTGACGTAACAATCCAATATGAATACACAAGGTGTTTCAAAATAATATTTCATAAAAGCTAGATGGCGGAAGTAGATAATAGGATAGGCGGATTCTACATCCTCTTTCCCTACAGATGCCACGCGTCCAAAATAGCGAGAATTTACCTCATCCACTTCTCAGCGCCATACGATTTAACAGAGGGCATTGTTGGCGGCGGGCATATTCAAAATTAATTACTACACAGTATGTGCATATATAGGCTGGTCCAAAAGTCACGGACAGTAAATATACAGGCCGATTCAAAAGTTATAAACCAAGATGGCTGTCTAGGAGCCGTTTGGCATTCAAGATGGTTAGCAAAAGCAAGATAGCCGTCAAAATCTAAAATGGCCGCTTAGTGATCTTTTGGGGTCAAGATGGCCTCCAAAAAAAGCAAGATGGCTACCGAAATCCAAGACGATTACCAAAAGCAAGATGGTCGCCAAAATCCAAGATACTATAGTCTATTCCACACTGGAATCAAAGGATTTCTCTTATGGAGATCGCACGCGACGTTGCATAATTTCATTGTTGGATAAGTATAAATTAGGTAAATTTCATATGGCAAGGTTGGTATTACGTGAATTTCATAACGGTAGTAATGGCGGTAATGACAGATTGTCACATTGACATCGACGGTTTTGTTCAAATATGCTTCATATTTTTATATTATTCATCACATATCCTATACATTTATATGCATAAAAATACTCAGAAAGAAAAAAAGGAGGTTTGTTTGAAGAAAAGCACATGCAAGTACTGTAAGTTATAATATTAACAGACTAATATAGATATATTTACAATGGAAGAGGCAATGATTATTTTCATACTTCAACTTAAAAAAATTAAAATTAATATGATAATTGGTATACATTTGAATACCACGAAGGAGATGATTCGTTAACGTGGATGATAAATTGTTAGGGATCATCTTGCAATTCGTCCAGTTTCCACATATCTTCCTATCTTGAATAAATAAATGGTAAGAAGAAATAAATAGAACACATGTTCAACAGTAATTACATAAGTGGTGTTAATTTTTTGATAATTTTAACTAGATGCACGAACCTTTGTTGCTATAGAAATCTCACGAGTGGACGAAGTCCACGAGTGGGATTTCTTAATAGCAATAAAGGTGAGTGCTAATCTAGTTAAAATTATCAACAAAAAATTATTACCACGAATGTAATTCGGCGTGATTATTTTTTAAACTATGTCGGAAAATGTTAAATAAGTATGTAAGTATCTTTATTAAACAATTAAGAATCTTTACAATTGTTGTAGTTAATGGTGCAATTATTGTAGGTAATAGTGCTATTTCCTTGAGATGAAGAGGAAGAAACAGTGTCTCCTCTTAATTTGTTTATTACGGTTGCGTGATGCTTTTCGTCAAGTTGTAGATAGGGTTTGATGGAGTTTGCAGAAGAGTGTCCTGTTATTTTTAACAACTGCTGCTCACCTACTCCACTTTTAGCTAGTTGTGTTACAGCAGAAGAACGATGTGAATGGTTTGTAATTTTTATCTTTTTAGGATCCAAGCCAATCTTTTGGGCCGCTTGTTTTGTCCATTTTCCTATTTCGTTTTGGCCTACCGGGAGATTTTTATACCACCCCTTAGATAAAGGTTCCTGCCAATATGGATTAGGTGACAAAAAGAAACGATCAATTTGAATATTTTCAGTTCTTTTTGACATTAATTTATGAAAAAGACGTACCGGACATTTGTCAGTGTTATTTTTATTTGGCGTTAAAAATTTGCTATCAGTTAATCTGCGCGATCTACCTTGTGCAGTTTTAGAAATTATCGGATTATATTCTATCCTTCCAGTTTGATTTCCATAATGATCTATTTCTTCTCTAAAATATTGCACTAACGCTTTTGACGCTTCTCCACCTCTCCATGCCAGTTCGTAGCTAGCAGTGTGATAGAACTTTCTTTGTAATCCATTTGGAGTATTTTCGTCCCATGCTGCTATCATCTGTTCTATTTCTTCTTTCTTGAGAGCTGCAGCAGATGATTTTCTTTTTTCGAGAATAAATTGAAGTTCTCGACGCTTACAATTACGCGCGTCTCTCGCAGTCTTAAATTCAATATCAGTGAATGGATCCATTTTTCTATTATAATCCTTGAAATATTTTTCCTGGATAAGTTTTGCGGTTCCATTCCACAAAGTTTTGACAACAGATTCTTTGTAGTTTTCTCCATTTTTTTTGCGCATGTTATATGCCCAGTCCTCCAAAATTGTTGCGATTTGTTTCAACTCGGTTGATGCAGTTAACTCATAATTACGTTCAAGGCAAAACTCTGAAAACTGTTTCCATATTGTGTTCTTACTTTTTTTGGTGTTGATTGGTGTTGTTTGTTCGACAGCTGTTTGTATTGAATCAGCCGAGCTTTGACCAAATCTCGTGCTCATGTTGGTTTTTGTAAGATAACTAATTGTTTCTTCGAATTTATACCAATTCACTCACCTTATGTTAGAAAAAATCTCAAAAGCGAAATCTGAAGGTTGCTTCAAAATGGCGACGGTGCTGAATTTTAATGCTTATTTTGAGACAAATGGATGCGCTACCTTGACAACCAGGGCAATACTAACTTTTTTATGTATTTATTTAAACACAGGTCCAATTAAACAACTTGAAAAAATAATAGAACAATTGAAGACATAAGTGGATAAAGGTGTCATGTCACATTTTTTCACAAAATGAATTAATACATTTTTTGGGCATCTCTGGTGTAAATTTAACCTTCAATAAACACTGATTCCATGTTTTCTTTATTATCTGATAGTTTTCAGGTGATAAAGGTGTCATGTCGCACAGACTGTAGACATTAGTCAGTGGATAAGAGAGTTATGTCACATTTTTGTTACATGACACCTTTATTAACTTAAAAATCGAAGGGTGCAGGTTAATAGTGAAGTGTCATGTATGTATCTTGTAAAATTTTGTAAAATGTTTATGGAGAGTGTTTACGCAATAGTTCATATAAAAAAATCGGTTTTTAGCGGAAATATTAAATATATCACGATTGGAAGTAGAGGTCAACGAACGCTGGAATTACTACAAATATTAAATAATCAAAACTCAGACTCTTCAAATAGCAGTAAGTAATTTAACTTCTATACTGCAGTGAACATTTGTGTAACAACTAGTAAGTTCAACATCGGGGGCAGAGAATCAATTTTAAAGACATTTTACATGCTAGATGTAAATAGTAAGGATACCCTGATTTTTAAGAGTGTCCAAATTCAGCCTGTATTTCCTTATCGATCAGGCAGAAGACATCAAAACAAAACAGATTTAAATATATGGTTACTTATGAGAAACAACTGATATCAGTGTGTAGAGATGCTTTATGCTCTCTATATAAAGTAGAAAGAAAAAAACTGAAATAACGCAAAAACTGTTAAAACATGGCCAATCTGTTCCGTCTCAAGATAAGCGAGGACGTCACGTAAATCACCCTCACAAGATAGGTGAGGATGTTATCAACTGAACCATTAATCGCATTAACATATTTCCTGCTGAACAATCACATTATTCGCGCAATAAAAACCATAACAAAAAATATCTGTTTCCGTTACTTAATGTGAATCTACTTCCACCAGCTTTCTTTAGAACATTGCAAGGACAACAATTTGGACGATAAATACATGGTCAAACTTTCATTCTATAAGAATATTTTTGAAACGAAGTTTAATTTGTGTGTTGGCAGCCTAAAAATTGACACTTGTAGCATATGCAATACTGGAGCAAAGACAGCTGAACACAAACAAAACTAGGAATATGCATTTTATTCCCAAAAGGCAGACAGGCAAATACCGACAGGTAATAGAAGAAAATTTACAGTACAATGGATTTACAACAAACCATGCCACTACCAAAGTTATCGACATCCAAGGCTTTCTACTTAAGGGTCCTCGCTAGTGAATGGGAAATGTAATATTGGTTGCATAGCACATAACTTAATAAGCCAAAGATGTCCGAGTACTTTTACACATAGGGAACATATAATAAATATTTGAAATAATAACTCAATATCTAAGCGAATAAAAATTCATTTATGATAAACTATTTACACATTTGTAACTGCGGGAAATATTTATAGCAGAATAACAATTCATTGTAATGTGGGTTGCCTAATTTTAATTTATTTTATGTTCACTTTAAACAAAGTAAAGAATAGTTGAACGAAAAATAAGTGCACAGCCGGGTAGCTTTCTATTCAATTTATAACGTGAACCCAAGCAAACAAATCTCCTCCTAAGGATTTTTGAGAAAACTGGTTTTTTAATATTTTGACATGTTAATTAATTTTCTGTAATCCAATAATTTTTTTCTAAATTTGATTCTTCAGCCGGGTAGATTACTAAATTCTTCATAAGTTCACGTTGAAAGGTTTTCTCCATTTTTAAAATCAACAAAAATATCTGGATTCTAAAATCTGCTATTTTGCCATTGTTGACAGATCCACTAGCGAGGACCCTTAATGCAAATGTGGTTTTACAACTTTAGTATTCACTGCATAACTCGTTCTAGCCACAAGTCGTATTTTTTTAATTGGACAGAAGACATTGCCATAGAGGCAGTAATGAAATCGGTTTATTACGGTCCTGCAAGTTACTGAAAAAAGAGCACCCTGATGTCGATCACTTAATAATTTGGGTCTGATTCATGCGGAAGCCAAAATAAGAACTTCTTCATCCTCTGTCTTTAGCAGTATTTAATACTAAATAAGTATTTTCAAGTTATAGATCTAAATTTCCAGAGGTTGGCCACAGCCACCTCGATTCCGATCGAGATTTTGATCGTATCGGACTGAGGAAGCACCAGAACATGTTCACTCCAGACCAATCGATATTGGTCTGGAGCGAAAATGTTTTGGAGCTTCCTCAGTCCGATACGACCAAAATCTCGATCGGAATCAAGGTGGCTGATGCTTTTCCGATGAAAAGCATCAGATCTGCAAGTACTAGCCATAGTTTATGCTTGACTATGGAACATTTTTTTTATAATTTCGAAGAACTACCGACCAAACTTCATTTATATAAAAGAAAATGAACAATACTATTAATAAGAAGGTTAATCTACGAGATAGTGTCAAATGGATTAAAGTAGACAGGTTTGGATTATATTTATATAAGACCATATTTCTTTCCAGTTTGTAATAAATTTATGATTTTTCAATAAATAAAATAATCAGAATTGGAAAATGAAACCTGTTGCATTTTATCCTATTGCTTCTTTCTGAATTCTCAAAAAATACTTACAATTAGAAGTTACAAGGCACCTTCATTCATGGTGAAACAGATAATACTTCGAGCTGACAATTGGTGGATGAAGGTGTTATGTACACTATAACTTAATTTTTTCACAAATGAATGTTTTTATTTAATACGAAAATACATGAAAGAAAAGAAGCCATTTGTACCTATTTTTTTAAATCAAAATCATTTCAATCAAACACTAAATAAAAAAGTTCCAGCTTAAGATGCGTTATACTAATTTACTCAGAACTTTAAAAATGTGACATGACACCTTTATCCACTTATGTCTTCAATTCGTAAAATTATATTTATCGCTTATGTCATCATAAAATGTCATACATCATTGTCATCGGAATAGACAATGATGTATGACATTTCATGATGACATAAGCGTTAGTTAAATGATGGTTTCATTGGTTAATTTGACACACATGATTAGAAATAGACCAATTTGATTGGATTTCTTTTTAATCAAAAAATTGTCGGGGGTAATACCATAAGAGTTTGTGTTTATCCGGACAAACTTTCATTTTGAACGAAAGCTTTGTTGCTTGGTAACTGACGAGAACAAATAACATGGTAAAACCGCGACACCGAAGGTGGAGCGGTTTTACCTTTTGTTATTTGTTCGAGTCGTGTTACCCTTAAGCAACAAAGTTTGAGTTTTGTCAAAATGAAAGTTTGTTCCGGAAATAAACACAAACTCGAATGGTATTTGGTAAGACAATTTAATGAATCATTTAATTAATATTAATAAACCGAAATATTTTTATTTAACATTCCTTTGAATACATATACAAAAGAAAGAGAAAAATATAAATGTTTATGTATGAAATTTATTTGAACGATACTGTCAGAATTGAATTTTCGTTGCCATGGAAAATCAACATGCAGTTTATCCGCTAGCAAACATGCAGTTTATCCGATAGCAAACTAACACAGCGTGTATTAAAATGTCATGTTTTTGACAGATGAATTAAATTGTCGATGTAATTTTGCCAGTTTTCTACAGAAACATTTCCATATCCTTGCTTGATTACTTAATAACTTAATAACATATATCATCATGTAAGATTTTTATAAAAAGTTCATACAATTTACACAAAATTAATGCTATTGATACATTAAAAGTACAGGTAAGCGTATTAATCACCTAGCGCATTGAATTTGTTGAATTACAGAAAGGTTTTGGCTGTTTATTTTAAGACATCAATACAGTAATAAAAAAATACAGAAAATAATCAAATACAACTACTAAAACTTAAAATTCGAAATATTACCAAATTTCATTTGATATCTCAAAATCTTAATGAAGCATGTTATGAGGGAGATAGAGCGAGAGAGATATTTGCAAACACCACTTTTTGTACTCACTTCCTGCGGTCGCTCGTGCTTTTAATTGCGCAAATGCGTGGAAGATGTCTTCACGCAAGTGGTTTGTACAATATTTTTTGTACGAACATTAAATTAAAAAAATATTATTGATTAATGTCATTGGTATCATACCTAACCTAAGATAGATTACCTAATTAATTTAAGCATTTCATGTACGTAACTGTTACTCACCTTTCCCTAAAATTAAGTTATTATATTCTTACACATGGCAAACATGAGGTATTTATTCTTATATTTATAAATTTATAGTACATTTATTGCGTTTTTTGGTTTAAATACAAACAATTCCGAACTGCCAATATGAATGTCGATGTGGTACAAATAGATGGCGCGTGAATCTTGCTTAAGATGTCGCTTAAAACATCGTCAAATAGATGGCGCCACAATTTTTTTCGAAGAATTTTTAATTATTACTCCTATTTCCCCAAGTTTTAGTGAAGAGTAGTGGAGGGAAGTAGTATTTTATAGACTAAATTTTATTACTACCAAGTTAGATTTTTTTTTAAATGTCCCAAAGTGCCAGTGCTTTTTTCAATTTTTACAGTCGCCTCAACCGGGAAAACGTATTTCCCAGTTGAGCTACACAAGCGCCAAATGTCACTTTACAGGCGGTGAGTACAAAAATAACTATTTCAGTATCGGGGGTCTTCAAAACGTGGACATCTGCAAATATGTCAAGTTTCATAATTACAATACTTTCTCAACTACGTGTAAGACAGCAAATTGACCTTGGCTAAAAAATTAAAGAAAAAAACTTACACTTACAAATAACGTCAAATTTTAATAGCATATGTTAGATTGATATTTATAATAGGTTTGAAACTTTGAACCGTTAAATTACTCGAATATATTTCCGTCATTTTGGAAGATTAAAGGCGATTACATCCTACAAATTCGTCATTAATAAATAATAAACGTCTAATGTAAAAGTGGTCATAAAATGTCTTTCATAAGCTTGGCAAATGTACAAAACTTAATCGTAATACTTAACTATGAAATTTTACAATCCATTTACTCCGATTTGTTTACAAAATCAACACGACATTAATTTTCAATGGATGAAATGTGAATTATGTTTTTCTATAATAGGTGATGCATGTTCAAATGAAAGTACTTATATAAAGAAAGTTTAAGCATTATCCTTTTACTAGCTTATGCGTATTATATTAAAGTGTTGCGATCATGAATATTTTTGACATCGATATCTTTGCATATCTGTGCGTCTTCTGGTTCTCGATTTCAAAAAAGTAGTTTTTCCAATAACATCTGTCTATATGGGTCTGTGCATGTACGGAATTATGTTTACACGTAAATGATTTCATTACTGTTCTTTTAAAACATAGAACCGGTTTAATCCAACACCGGTTACCGCTGATTATTAATTAGGAATGCCATTAACCGGAGAAATTTTAACAGGTGTTTTGGGCACCTCATAAAATATTAAACAGTGATTATGATTATGATTTATTACTATAGGCCGGACGTATAAGGCCGAAATTACGATGGACGAAAGAAATAACGCATAACATCACGCAGTTACTGAATAGCACTATTCATACGGTGAACTGCAACATCTGCTGTCGTCGAGAAATGGACAGCAAAAAAAGTCGATTTTACTGTTAAATTCCTGTCTTCATCGGCAAAGGTAGAAGCGTGAGGGGTTTTTAAAATTTATTATATTTCGTAAGATAAATAAAGTACGGAGAGTTTACTGGATTTGAACTACAAAATAAACAAATAATAATGTATTTTGTGTTTTATAGATCACAACCTACTTGTTATCCAATTACATAAATAAAATTAAAAAATCTTTAAAAATACAAAATTTCAATAGTGCGTCCATGGGCGATGAGTCATCGGCCGCTCGTGTCCGGTCTCTGTTTATTACTCATGTACATCTGTTGGAATATTTAAGTGTTCCGCAGCCTCGCATTAGCTTCTAACTATTTCCTGCTTTATGTGACTTTGTAACCTCTAAGGAATCAACAAATACATGCAAAATTTACAGAATGGCTCTTAGTGTAGTTACGTGTTGGGAGAGCCTTATTTTGCATTCTTGGTCTCCCATAGATGATTAATAAACAATAAATCATGACTAAAGTAAATCCAGCTTCAACATTTTTCCTTAACTTGCTCGGCTGTGGAATATACATTGTTTGGTGAAAATATTGTTTCCAAGTTATGAGTAGGCCGCGGACATGATCGAACTAAACTACGACGAAGTTACAACGGAGCAGAGAAATAATGTAAACAACACACATTTACTGAATAGCATTATTGACGCATTATTCATATGGTGAACTGCAACATATGTTATTGACTCACATGTTGACGGAAAAATAACACAAAAAAGTCCACTTAAGTCGTAAATATCCTATTATCATCGGCGGAGATATAGGAACGTTAGAGGTTTTTAAAATTTATTGTATTTACCTTATATTTCGCATGATAAATACAGTTATATATGTGTATACCTATTCATACTTACATTAGTTTCGTTTTTTCATTGTTTTGGCAGTTAATTACGTACTTCGTAATTTATGTAATAGTTCCTGTTTAATCCCGTTTCATTGAATCGACTTCTCAATAATATACGCATACATTTTTAGTTATCATTTATTTAGATCTAGAACATTGTTTATGTTACTATGATATGGAAGAACGTCGAGAAATACATTGTGAAACAATGGCAAGTTGGATTGAGGGTCATACTGATTGTATGTCCATTGTCAGTGATTCCGATATTTATTGCAAAGTCAAAAATATCGTTACAGAATGCCAAAAAATCGCATAGGTAATAGCATCTATAGTTATAAATACAATTGACGGGGAAACAATTGCTAAAACCATTGACGAGAAACAACACATAAAAATACTTTTATTTGTTAGTGACAGTGCCGTATATATGTTAAAAACAGGCAGACTATTAAAGCAAACATATCCTTATATGCTGCATATTACTTGTGTAGCACATGCTCTCCACAGAATCTGTGCATATATCAGAGTCTCCTATCCGGAAGTTGATAGACTTGTATCCGCTTTTAAAAAAAGTTTTCCGAAAAGCACCATCGAGAGTGGCCCTTTACAGGGAAAAACTTCCATCTTTGTCACTGCCACCCTCGCCAATAATAACTAGATGGGGAACATGGCTGAAAGCTACTAGTTTTTATGCAGAGAATTTCAATACATGTTTAAATGATGACGCCCGAAGTAGTTCTGAGTGCAAGGAACTAACACAAATCCCAAATTTAAAAAATCAGGTGTTATTCCTTCAGGAACACTTTGGAAATTTGCCTAAACTAATCACATATTTTGAAAATCGAATCTCAAATTAAAAAATGAGGTGTAGCCACCACACGACTTTCTTATACGTATGAGCGTTTCAAATCATACAATTTTAAAAATTATTTTATACAAAAATTATTCAAAATCCTATTCTAAGTCTCTTAATAAATCTCTACAGGATACATACTTTATGAGATATTTGCAAAAAAAATGCTACTCGCTATGAGTGAAAGCATTACTTCCGGTCCGAATTTTGAATTTTCATTTATACAAAAAATATTCCAAATCCAAATCTAAATACTTTTATACTCTTCGTAAATTATTCATATAGAATGCGTAATTTACGAAATATCTGCAAAAATCGCTATTCGAAAAGAGTAAAAGCGTTACTTCCGGTGCGAATTTTAAAATTTCATTTATACAAAAAATATTTCAAATCCAACTCTAAATACTTTTGTACTCTTGACAAATATATATAGAATGCATAATTTGCAAAAATCGCTATTCCATAAAAGTAAACGTGTTACTTCCGGTCCTAATTTTGAAATTTTTTTATACTAAAGGTATTGAAAATTATGTTCTAAAAACGTTTATACCCGTAATGTACCTGTCTAGAAAGCATGACTTGCGCAAAAAAAAGATTTTCGATAAGAGTAAAAGACCTACTTTCGGTAGGAATTTCAAAAAACTTTTTTAAGGCTGCGTTTGATAACGTTTTGGCGGGAGAGAAATGTACCCGAAAAATACCATTTTTATTTCCATTTTTTCAGGCGTATGATATCAAAACATGTAAATTTTATGCATTAAGCATGAAGATAAAGGTTAAACGAAGTGAACGGTCGTATTTTTTTTTAAATTAAGTTAATATATAAGCCGTAAATAAAATGGGAAGTTAGTGGTTTTGCAAGTACTAGAAAAAATGGCTGCATTTAAAAATTACACGGTAAATTTATATGTAATATAGCAAGTACACTCGGTATTTATATTTGGAAGATAAATATAGTAACAGTAGCTAAATATATGTGTAATTTTTTAAGTGATCCATGAAATAAAATTTGTTTACATTTTCGGTGGGTCTTTACATACATTACAGATATCTGTTACATTTACGTCGCCTAACAGTGTAGCACATATAATATAGATGGCGTTATTATCTTGCAATTATTTAGAGGTTAGTTGTGTGTTATGCGATACTTTAAATATTCATTATAATTTAAAATTATAATTAACAACAATTTTTGCGGTTACTAATTATAAAATTTAGTATGTTACGAGTTATTTGAAAGTACGTAATGGACAATTAACAGTTGGCATCACTGGTTGGCACCACAAAACCAAAAAGTAACTACATAGTTTATTTTGCGAGTTTAATGAAATTGCAATATTTTAAAATATGGAGTTTTCTGTTATCCTTAATTAAAAGATGCCTATGCTTTTACTAATGAGATGAATTATGTAAATCAATTAAACTGGGACTGTTTACGCCGACAAAAGCCTAATAGCTGTTTTATATTTACGAAGTTTGCAAAGAAATTGTCGGCTAAGAACGTTTTACATTTTTCTTCAAAATTTATTAAGGTTGTTGCTAATTACTTAAAATGTAAATATAGGTACATTTTATTTGTTAGCAGTTTTCAGAACTTTGAAATCGTTTATTTTTTAAATAGAAACTGCACACCATGTCTATAGTATTTTTGACATATTCATCATATTTTATAGTTCAAACTATATAGCAAATTAGCAAATAAAAAAAATTCCAATGCGCAACGTTTCAAAAATATCGATATTAGAATCGAATAATGTATCAAAAATTCAAAATCGATTTTAAACAAATATTGAATGAAGAATATCGATGTACCTTGACATCGACATTTTTATCATGTTTATATTAAAAGTTCTTTGCTGTGGCTTTTCAAGCCATTTAGTAACAAATTAAATTTAAAATATATATTTACTCAAAAAACAAAAAAAATCCAATAAAAAGACAAACAAAATATAAATTTGTATCTATAACGTATAAGAAATCCAAAACTCAAATATATAATTCTAGTTGTATAAAACACATACATAAATACAAGCAAAAAATAAACATCTTAAAACATATCTTCTTTACAATTTTGAGGAAATAGTAATTGTGATAAAGATAACAAACACCCCATGAAGGCGATTTGGCGAACTATACGAGATGTCAAGTCTATGAAATGCAATATTCCGCTGCCGCTTCCGGATTATAATTTCTACGAAACAGCAAACATCGCAGTAGGCATTTTTCAAATTTCCAACTTCTTTCTTAAAAATATATTCTATTGTATTCTGTATAATATGAACAGTTTCTTTTGTATATTAATGTAAAATAAATGTGTAAAATGTCAAAGATCGTTTACCAGGATATAAGTAGAATGGCATTTTTGATTAAACGATATTATCGAATAAAAAAATCGATAACAGTCAATATTATTAAATAAAAAAATATCGATTTCAATCACGATTATCGAAAAGAAAACATCGATACTTTTTTACAAAACAATATATCGTGCGCATCCTAGTTCAAATCACATATGCCTGCCCACTCTTTCTTCCGGAGGTCAGTTCGCCAGTTTTCTAGTTTCGATTAATAACCATAATCTTTATAATAGCCTCATTATTTATAATATATTAACATTAAAATAATACCTTTACCTTACTTAGTTTTGAAGATTTTTATTACAATTACTGTTCTTTTTATTTTTGGTGTTTGTAGAGTTAAATCTTTGTACATATTTAAAACTGTTTTTATCATCTTTATTGTAAAAATACTTGAAGCTGTTTGGGTGGCGATTTTCACGGTTTGGTTAGAAGTGCCTTATCTAATATGTTCGTGACGTACTTAAACGTACAGATAGTGTATAATAACACAGTAAAATATAATAAGAGAATGTTCACAGCTTCACAAATTATGGCTAGGTTATGTTATAAAATATAAAGATATCGCATACTTATAATTCCTTGTTAAATTTACTTACATAGGAACCAATACATTCTGTTAAAAATGGTACCGTTTTGGCACGATATTTAAATTGAAAAGTTATAATATAAAGTAACAACGTACCTATGACCAAATTTGCCTTAAAATATGTATATAGAATTTCTCTTATTCGAACTTAGTAATCTCACAAAAAAAATCCATTCTGAAAACTGTCCAGGAGCCAAATTACAAAATAGAAATAAAATAAAAACATGAAAAAAGCTGATCAACTGTCAAACTGGCACTTGGGATTTGCAAATACTAACTTTACATGTATTTTTAGCAGGTGAAATATATTTATTAGAATGTTGAACTAATAGGTACGTTATGAAGACAATAATATGACTATATTTCAGTTTTGCATATTATTATTATTATTATTATTAGACATGATCAACAGAGATGCAGGCTACGTACTAAATGTATCAAGTAACAGAAAATGTTTTATTTTGCTTAACACAAACACACTGCTGTTTATTTATTGTGTGGTTTTATATAATAATAATAATATTAGTTTATTTCCAAAATAAGAGAACAACATTGTATTAATATAAATTACAAAATATAAATATATATGAAATAAGAAAATAAGAAAGTCGAATGGATGAATATCACCTACCTTTAGCGAATATGTTTAAGAATAACTTAATTTATAAATAAAAGAAACGTAATTTTAAATTTTTACAAATAAATTCAAATGAATGCTTAAAGTTCGCGCGTCTTTCTCCCTTCAGCATGAAAGTTGACAAGTATCGATTAGATTCATATGTATAAAATCGAATTGCAAAGAAACTCTGCCAGACCAAATCTACGTTTGTAGGTAGAAATTCAATAAGCAGGTAAAATGACCTTGAAATGTTTTTAGATCTTCAGAATTAGTTTAGTTTGTTAGAATTAACATCGTGGCGCCATCCAATTATTACTAGTAGTACTTAAGAAACGCTAAAATCTTAGATACGAACCGAAATGGATTTGTCAACTTTGAAACGCACCCTTAAGACAATTTGTCTCAAATTTAATTTTGAATACATTTGAATTCTTTATAAATTGTTTAAACTTAGTAATTGACGAAATATTTGCAAAATTTGATTTTTTCACTGAAGTAAACTAGTACTTCCGGTCTACCGATTTTACTGAAAAACTAATCAGATCTCAAGAGGGAGATTATATATGTAAATACAAAATTTGGAATAGATATCTACACCGGTTACAGACACACAGACATTTTTTTAAAACCACTTTTTTGGTATCAGGGGACTTCAAAACGTGGACATCTGCAAAAATTTCGAGGTCAAAAATTTTGGTCATCACAATACTTATACTACGTGTAAGAAAGTAAAAATGGATTAACCACATTAGATGTGGCTATTAATAATTTCACAAGTATTCCAATGTGACTTCGGAAGTGGTCTTTGGCAAAAGTTAGACGCAGTTTTTAATAGAAATCCAGATTTAATAACATTGCGGCAATTGTGTATGCTAAATATGCTGAAATAAAAGAATATTTCCAGTACGCACATATAACCAGTTACGATATAGAAAGGACGTTTTCTATCTACATGAATGTACTTAATTCAAAGAGAACAAGTCTTACAGAAGAGAAAATGAACAAATAATAAGGTATTTTGTATTTTATAGATCACCAGCCACTTGTTATCCAATTATATAAATAAAATTAAAACCTCTTTAAAAATACAACATCTCAATAGTGCGCCCATGGGCGATGAGTCATGGCTCGCTCGTGTCCGCGGCCTTGTTATGAGACTATAGCAGAAGTCAGCAGTTAAATCCTCTTCTTAATGTGCTAATGAAAATAACACTTGTACACACATCTTTTTCATACTCGGGGTTTTTGCTTAAGTATATTCTCCTTTTACTGCCCTTTCGGGGCTTTTTCTCCATTAGCTAGTACATACCTTTTCAGTGGCGATTAAAGCCTTACCTCAAATGACATCAATATAATGCCAATAATTTAAATGCAGTAATTAATATAACAAATGCCGAAGGCTTTTCCTTCGACATCTCTTATTTACAACATAGAAACTGACTGTTATATTAAAAACAAAATAAATTACGCCAGTCGGATTTCAACTACCTGCCATAAAGTGCATGAGGTTTGAAAAACCTCGAATTTGGGAAACCTCTATGAAACTTAAAGTTTAAATAAAATCTAATCTAGACTTCTATTTAAAAAATTAACGTTGCGTTATAGCAGCAAAGGCAATTTTACACTACTGACGTTCCAAAAAATTTAAATAAAATTGCTGCTTATGAAGATATTTCAAAACAGAAAAACTGTAATTTGTAGGTCATGTTGTAATATAACTATGCAAAATTCCAGGCTTCTACCGTGAAAATTGACGAATTGCTCAAGAGGGTCACCTTCATTTTAAGCAAATTTTGCAGTTTTTTTCTCTTTGTCAACCGCCGCTTTGTTTTCGTGAGCCCTAATTTGACGTACATCCTAGCCTCGCCCCAGCGGTCATTAAAAAAAATCAAATAAACCGGGCAGTACTTCCTAAGAAACATATGGGTAGACATCCTCGCTAATGTTAAATGAGGGTGTCAAGAGATTGATATCACTAGAAAGCATGACTAGAGAGATATTCGCAAAAAAATTGCTTCTGATAAGAGTAAAAAGATCGGTAGGAATTTCGAAAAACCTTTTTATAAAAAAAATCAAATTCAATTTTGAGAACGTTTGTATTCCCCAGAAATTTGTTTAAACTTAGTAGTTGACGAGTTAATTTTTTTTTTTTTTTAATAAACTGCTACTCCTAGTCTCCCAGTTTTACTCAGAGAATCTGATCACCTTCTAAGAGGATCGTTATACTCTTAAATACAGGATTTGGTATTCATAGCTTCAGCAGTTCGTTCGTTACCTTGATCACATTCTCAGAGAGAAAGAGAGAGAGAAGGAGAGAAAGAGAGAGAGAGGGGGGGGGGGGGGCGAGGGGAAGATGTAGAGGGGAGAGGTGGGAGAAGGGGAGGAAGGGAGTGAGGGCGAGCGAGAGAGGGTGAGGGAGGGAAAGAGAGGGAGAGAGCGGGAGAGGGAGAGAGAGAGTCAGGGAGGGAGGGAGGGAGGGGGAGAGCGAAGGGGAGAGAGAGGGACTGATAATTATGTATGTAACTCAGAAGAAATGGTACTATATATCTGTAAGCACGCAAGTTTTTTTAAATATTTCATAAATTCCTAGTGTTACATATTTACATATTTTCTTGCTCCTAATATGCAATGCTAGGCCACCATGAGGCATGTTTTAATTCATTAACCAAAGTAGCCTAATTATATGCTTCCAATTACATGACAGCGATAAATGGCACAAATCCTAAACATTAACTTCATCAAAATTTCAAAACAATTCTCGTGCGTATCAAATAGAATACCTTTCACGCATTCATTTCCCGCAAATAAGATGGATATTCAAAGTGAATGCTTCTGTAATTTATTCTGGAAGCCGAAAGAACTTTGTATAACAAGAGAGAATTCGTACTGTTACATGCTAGATGTAATCATTTCTACAGGTCATGGATATTGAAGCAATATTCTCGTCAGATTTACTTTATTATAAACGCATTTGTTACAAATTTATCACGATGAATGTCCTGTTAATATTAATAACAAGGGCCTACCTATCTAATAACTCACCCAATCATATTTTGGATAAGCATATATTTTCGAGTAAATTTCCAGCTAGGGTGTGTTTAATTTTAACATTTCCGTTAAGTGTGTTACATGCAAATTGAGATATTAATAATTAGAATCGTATCTCACTTGTGATCTTAATATTAACATCAAATTTTTAGACGACATTGCGTCAGTACACAAAGGAGAGAGATATCAAACAAGAACCTTAGGCTCTGCAGTGAAAATACTAAGTAATTAATGATATTCGTTTGAACGAATGTCGGTTGTTTAAATAAAACATAAAGGTTTACGGGGGTGGCAATGGTCACGGAGTTTGAATCGTATGTGAAGGCTTGATGCTTGTGTAGTAGTGATGTACAGCAACAACAGCAATACCCATACTAGTAAATACAGAAACTTCAATACCAGTTAACTGACAGCACAGAGCGCAAGACTAATATCCGAAGGTAGTGCATGAGTTTCGGCGTCCGCATTCGTACTAGAAGCGTCCCGACGGCCAAGACCGCACACGAATCGACGCGCTATGTGAACCGATAAAGACAATGTGCGTTTCTTTTTCTGTTGGTGACGTTTTGGCAACCTGAGTTCCAAAATACGGCGTCGTGTCATCAGATTATGGCCCTTTTGGGTAGCAGAGACAGAGAAAGAGATATTGTTCCGCCTTTACCTCCAAGGTACCGACTTAGAGATCTCTTCATGGGTGACTATGCTTTTAACGACGACGGCGAAAGGTACGTGCAAAAAGTTTTTTCTTATTAATTTGCGAAATCTTCAGTCCCTAATGTACGAATTCTACGCCGAGCAAACTGTGTTTATTACACGACAACTTGGAGGTAAATGAAAGGAAACGAATCGATGTTTTTCGGTTTTTTTTTTTTAATACAAACAAAACAATAACAGTAACACGCGTAATCGATACAAAAATACACTCTTATGAACTGTACTATTTCAGTGCGAAGAAAACTTCAATATACGGACGATAATTCTAATGAATATTAATCATGTAATTATAAGAATATGCGTGGTAATAATATACAAAAGCATAATAAAATAAACAATGTTTTCAACAGAATTTTTGTTTATAATTATAATTTTAATTATTTTTATTATAGAACGTTTAAATGTAATAACAGATTTGAGATCCAAGATTATTTATTTTGAATATAGATGAAAAATAAAAGACAGTATTTCGCAAATTTAATATAACTTACATAAACTTATCGAGCTTGTTGGTGTTAATACCAACTTGTATATTTATTTTGAAGATTGTTCTTTGTACACCGCGTGACATATAAAACACGTATGATATCGCATTTTTTATTTGTATAGACAGGTATTTCCGTAAAAAAATTATTTGAATTATAATTCATCAGGATCATACGAAATAATATGTAATAATGGATTACAGTTAAATTATATTCTTCAGTACCTAAGTCTTCTTTTAGATTAGACCAACCGGACTCAGTTCTCACAATTATTCTATACTCTGTTTTTTTTAATACCGCCGAGCACCTGCTAAAAATAAGTAAGATGATTGGATTATACCGAGTTTAAATTAAGCTGAAAATAGTCACTTTATTGACAGTTGACATTATTTTCTATATTTTCGCATATTTTTCTTTTCTTTTTTAATTTGTTTTCTTCTTTTATTACGAATGTTCCACATGAAATAGTTATTGTTAGAAATCGCAATCTTTCCGGTTTTTATATTTAGTACAATATATTAAGCGAGAGACGCCTATTACAAGTAGAAACTATGGAGTTTTTTC